>VDFB02058242.1:208700144-208771790 GCA_007258455.2 Sequoia sempervirens | reverse complement strand
ATACTTTCCCATTTTTTATTGGAAATGGGCAAGGGCTGCAACAAACCAGTAGGAAAGGTGTGTTCATTTTTGTTTTGTTGGCAGATTTAACATTCCTTAACATAGCGAAGGACTTCATCCTTGAGCCTCTTCCATGAAAATCTCTCCCGAATCTGCCTATATGCTTTGAATTAACCTTGGTGACCAGCCAAAGGAACATCATGGAATGATTGGAGCACCTTCATTTTGAGCTTTGATTTTGGCACCAAGAATATTCTATCCTTGTACAATATCAAATCATCCACCAATTTGAACCTTTCATCATGCAAGGTACCATCAACTATACTGGAAGCAAGAGAATTCTTAGCATACTCTGCAATGATTCGCTCCTTCCAATAAGTTGCAATCTCCGTCAATTAACTCAAATGTAGCCTTTTTGACAAGGCATCGACCACTATGTTAATCTTCCCCTTGACATACTCGATGTCAAAATTGTAACCTTGGAGCTTACTCACCCACTTCTGATGTTTATCATTGAGATCCTTCTAATGCAAGAAGTGCTTAAGACTATTATGATCAAGTCTTCACAATGAACTTGCCTCCAACCAAATACTGTTGAAATCTGGCTAAGGCGTGCATGATAGAAAGCATCTTTTTATCATAAATGGAGTATGTCCTCTCTACACCCCTCAACTTTATGCTCTCAAAGACAATAGGATGCTTGTCTTGCATTAGGACAACACCAATTCCTTCTCCCAAAGCATCACACTACAACTCGAAAGGCTTAGAGAAGTCTGGAATAGTCAAAATGGGACATGAACTCATTAGGTGCTTGAACTGATCAAAAGCCTTCTATGCTTTTTTTTTACCAAGTAAATGCCCCTTTTTGGTAAGCTCTATGAGAGGAGCAACCATCTAAGAATAACCCTTCACAAACCTTCTATAAAATCCACAAAGACCCAAAAACCCCTTCAACTAAGTGAGGTTTTCTGGTGGTGGCCAATCAAAGATGGCCTTAATCTTCTCCTGATCCACATTGACCCCCTTAGAGATGATCACATGACCAAGATAGAGAAGCTCAGTCATTCCAAACTCATATTTGGACTCTTTGGAAAACAAGGATTTAGACTCCAAAATGTTAAGCACTTCCTCCAAGTGTTTCATGTGCTCTTCCCACAATCTGTTGTAAATCAAGATGTCATAAAAGAATATTAGCACAAACTTCCTCAATAGCTTATTGAACACCCTATTCATGCAAGATTGGAAGGTTGCGGGTGCATTAGTCAACACAAATGGAATGACTAGGAACTCAATGCCTAAAATGGCATCTGAAGGAAATATTTTTAATGTCTTCTCTTATTCTAATACGCCTAATCTGAGATCTATCTTAGAGAAGTAAACAACTCCATGTAGTTCATCAATGAGCTCATCAATCCTTAGAATAAGATACCAGTTCTTGATTGTTTTCTTATTGAGGGCTCGGTAATCTATGCACATGCACATAGTGTCATCCTTCTTCACCAAAACCACTAAAGAAGCAAAAGGACTCTTGCTTGGGTGAATGTGACCTAGCTCCAAGAGCTCTTTGATGGCCTTCTCTATCTCATCCTTGTGTCTTTTTGAATGTCAATATGGAGTTGTAATGATAGGTTTTGCTCCTTCCTCAAGTTCAATCACATGTTGAATCCCCCTTTCAGGAGGTCTCCTAGGAGGAATGCCACCAACCACCTTGCTTCGCTTGGAGATCAAAGCTTGCACATCAGGATGATAATGTCTCTTGTCTTCTGGAGGATTGGAAAGCATGATCACACACTTTTCTGCCCATTCTACCATGTCATGACGAATCAGCCTTTCTATCCTTTTGAATGAAACTATACGAGGACCTCCATTTGACATCCCTCTCAATACCACCTTCTTCCCTTCTAATGTAAAATTCAGCTCCATGGTCTGAAGGTTTAGAGTGATCTCACCGAGAGATTGTAGCCACTAGATACCAAGGATTGCATCTATGACACCAATGCTCACAACATAGAAGTCATCTTTGACTTCGTAATTTTCCAATTGGATAGACATATTAGAAATATTGCGAGTACAAGTGATTGTGAAGCCATCCTCTACCATGACTTTGCAACCTTCAAATTTTTCTATTTCGAGGCCTCTCTTGGCTACTATCCCATCATCAATAAAATTGTGAGTTGCTCCAGTATCAATTAGAGCAATGATTCACTACCCACAAAGTACACCACGAACTCTAAAGGACTCATTCTTTTGGAAGCTAGAAAGTTGGGCAAATGCACCCCCACTTGCTTGTTCTTCTTCCACCTCTTCTGGGGCCTCTTTTTCATCTTTTTCTTCCAAATTTGATGGTTGTTCTGATATTATCAATTATGTATATCAAACGCTGATTCATCAACAGAATACACCTCCATATGGTGAAATTTGTCTTTTTTGAAGCACTTGTGTCTTGGGGCCCATAGTTCCTTGCAAGTATTAAAGCATAGTTTCTTTCTTCAAAGCTCATTTCAGAGGTCATCATCCATACAAGAAGGAAAATTCTTGGTCTGAATTGAATCCTTATGAAATGGCCTCTTATCCTTCGTATGTGAGAAGGGCTTGGACTGAAATTTTGGCCTAGGGGCATCCAACTCCATACTTCTTGTTTTTCTAATCACCTTTGAGAGAGCTAGTAGATCAAAGGCCTTCACCCATCCTTTCAATGCTTCCATCAATCCTTCAACGAAAATGAATACAAGTCTTCTTTTAGTGATGTTGGGCACCATCATGAAAAGCCTCTGAAAATCAAAAATATATGCATCAAGTGAGTCATGTTGCTTCAACTGGGCCATCTCTTGAAACTTCACTTTAGGATCCTTCTGGTCAAATCTTTCGATAAGTTTGTTAATGAACTCATCGTAGGTCACAATAAAGTTATGGCCAAGAGTGACCAAACCATGATACCATCATTCATAGGCAACTCTGTCCAAATGAAGAGTGGCAAACTTGATGGCATCCAACTCTAGCATTGGCCTCAACAAAAGATAGTTATCAAGCTTTTAGACCCAAGCTCTAGTCGTACACTTATCATTCCCATCGTAATGTGCTAGAGTTACCTTCCCAAGGGCTTGTTAATAATCCCTTGGAGCCATAGGACCACGACTCTCATATCTTTCACCTCCTCTTTGCTTCTTTTGGTTCATGAATTGGTCCAATGTCAAAATCTCTCAAATCTCCATAGGAAAGGTAACATACTCCATGTAGTTATTTCTTACTTCATCAGCTATAGGAATTTGAGCTTCTTGCTCAGTTGGAGGTTCCCCCCTTCAAGTGAAGGTTGGTTGGAGAGGTCTAGGGGAGGATCCCCTAGTCACTTCAACAATATGGCCACTTTTCCCCTCATTATGGTTGACATTTGAGGCGCTAGTCTCACTATTCTGGCATTGAGGTGTGGGAGTCACATTTTGGCTCATCTTTGCTAGCAACTATGACATCATGTCCATCATGTAATCAAACTTTCTCTCTACTCTATTATTGACAACCTCTGGTTGTCGAACTCTAAGAACTTCTGAGAATGTTTCCTCAACTAGAACTGAAAGAGTCTGAAACTACTCTCTTTTTCTCTTTGTTGTAGTATCTAATTTCTCTATCACTCATAGATATTTTCTATCAACCGTAGATAATGAAAGGCATAGGCTGACAGGATGACTAGCTCTGATACCACTGTAATAACCACCCCAATATTTTTTCCAAAACTTCATCCATTAGCATTAGCCAAAATGCAATGATAAACAACTAAATAAGCAACCCTCCACTTTCTGATCACCCAGATCCTAATGTTGGCAAGGTGAGAGCATACTATGAAAAGGGAATCTTGCATTAACTGAAAAATCAAGCTAACTGAAAGTAAACACCTCTCACTTTCTGATCACCCAAATCTTGATGTAGGCAAGGTTAGAGCATATGGTGAGAAGGCTTACAAATTTTGAATTTCCTCTATGTTACCACTTCTTTAGTGGGGTGAGTAATCAAATCAAATGCATGAAAGTAAATCATCCGCTTATTTAGCAGGGATTACAACAAGTAAGCAAATACTTGGCGGCAAGCCTGCCAATCAAAACAAAGTCATATGCTTGTTCGACAAGCATAACAAGAAAACAAATGAAAAACACGACCACTTGTTCAACGGGAGTAGCATGTAACATAAAGAAAGCTCAACCACTTATTTAGTGGGAGCACCACTTGTCTAGTGGGGTGAGTATCAAGACAAATACAAGAGCAGTCACCAATGGTACTATTAATGGTGTTACATTAAGCTCACCATAAATATATCAGTTTGTCATATGTTGCTATTATTGTAGATACTGAAAAATGTCTCGAATGATATCATATACTCCAATCAAGTATACTAACATCATTTCATCTTGAAACCCATTCTCTTTTCGCTTAATTAATTAAATTAGCCTAGCTATTGATTAATTATATCATTTGCATTATTAACCTAATTAATTTAATCAAGTTAATTCACCCCTTTTCACGCTAACATTTCATCCAATTAAATTAAATAAATCAAACTAATTAATTTAATTCTCTAAATCTTCTTATTTAATTAAATAACCCTAAGTTATTTAATTAAATGTCATTCCACCTTTCCCCCATTTATTTAATGAATATCATCTAATTCTTCTAAATCCCCTAATTGCATAATTAATATTATTTAATTATCAATTAAATCTAATTGCTTCATGTGCAAGTTAACTTGTGACTTCTTGTGCAAGTTAACTTGTAACCTCTTGTACAATTCAAAAGTGTGTTTGTTTGAAGGAATGTTAACCCTTGATTAAAATATCATCTTCCAGAATCCATGATCCATGCCTCCAACTTCTTCCATCCTTGACCATTGATTGACCTTTTTGATCTCAACCCTCCATTTCTGACTTGGTCTCCTATAAATAGGTCACTATTTGGAGACAAATGGATCCATCTTTTTCAAAGCAAACTCATGTTGTTGAAATCACTCATACTCACACTCATATTTATCATTTATTTAGCATATTTTAGATTAATTACTTGCATTAATTAGCTTAGCTTCCATTAATGCCTTCCATGGTAACATAATGCATACATTTAGCTTGTTTATTAATTAGGGTTTGAATATTTTTAATTTAGAGTTCATTTAGATTAAGCTTGCATACATCCATAGCAATTAAATTAGCTTACATCATGCTCATTTAGCTTAAAAATCATGTTTCATCACACATCTCACAAATGTTCCATCAGTTTTCTTCAATAAAATTGACTGGAACAAGCTCATTTATCCACGGGATCGGGAAAGGGTTGTCATTCCACATCAACGCGACACCACTCCCCCAATGAATAAGCTTCAGATGGATTAGAGTAGGCATTTTAAAGATTTCATAGTTTAATATAATAGGTTTTAATATATGCTTGGTTTAATTTTCACTTGAATGATCCTATTTAGATTTGACATTAGTGGCTTCATTATGCTTCAATTCTCTATGGATCAAGCATAATTAGCCTATTTTAATCTATCGGTCACATTCTAGCGCTAGAAGGAGGGTAAAATCGATCAAATTTAATCAATTTCTATCTTGAATTCTGTTATTTCTGAATTTGTAGGATACAACGACGCTCAAAATAATTTCAACACCTTTGTTGGGCATCACCATATAGCGATGCTATTGACATCTAAAATAGCTACGCCAATTTAATGCTTCGACGCTAATTAAACAAATGGTGACACTGAATACTTTTTAGATGTATCAAAATTTGCAAATAATGACACACCTCAAATGACGATGCTATTGTCGTCACTATTTTTTCCACAGAGTGATGTCCTTATTCACCAAAGCGATGCCCATCTTGCTCAAATAGCGATGCTATCGTAAACAACAATGCCCAACTCTGGTAAAAAATTTAACGATTTTTTTTAGCATGTGTTTTATTTTTTTCACTTTATCAGATTACTAACATGCTTCTAACACTGTTCTGGTTGTTAGACTAATGAAGTTTTGCAGGTTGGATGATCCAAGGCAAAATGAAGGAGTATTCTCTCCTTTTGAGTCTTATAATTGTAACAAGCATTTAATGTTTTTGGGGCAATTGTAACCCAATTTCTTATGCTTTTCCTTTTATGCTCTAGGACCTCACTAATTTTCATTTGGGTTTAAAACGAACACTCAAATGGGACTAAAATTGAACTCTCATTTCATCATTGTCTTTTGGGTTTAAAATTGAACAAGGCAACTTAACATTTCATTTGGTGCATAAAATGAATTCATCTTAGCTTTAGAGGTTAAAATGAATGAGTGTTTGCTTTGTTGTGACACACTTATAGTGCGTATCCAATCCCCTCGCACTTCGTGTGATCTTGGGTGAAGAGAAATACTTAAGTACACCTTTATTCTTTGTGTCACCCTTAAGAGAGAACTTACTATGAGACACACCCCGCAACGGGAAACTCATAGGAAATTTCTTGCAAGTATGTTTACCGGCGGGCTATATTAAAGGTTGGGAAATCATAAGAAAGTACCTTCTATCCTGGACTATATAACATATTGCACCTAATACCATGCCTTAAGTGGCAAAGTGGATGTGTATATGACTAGGTGTTCTTGGTTTGTTACTAAGAACCAAATTGTTTAGTTACCAAAAATCCTTAATGCTTGTTGGTGCAAGAGCAACCATTTTGAAGCCGCCCTACATTTGTACTATTCATTGTTAAAATAGAAAAATCCTTAGGATCTTAGGATCTTCAAAATTTTGAGATTTGGTGGTCCCGAGAAGTGTGTGTTGTGGAGGGGAGCCAGTATCACCAAATCTCTAATCGGTCGCATTATCTTAATTCTTGGAGAAATTCGAGTGGGGACTCAACAAGTATGGCCATTTCAACCTAGGATTGTAAATGCTTGAAAGTCAATTTAATACTTTGTTTGGTTCCAAAACATTACAAACACACATTCACAATCTTCCTCAAAATTTCAAACCCTCTGGTCTAAATATGGATACCTTTTGAAATAGTCTTGATATTTATGCTTGTCCTAAGGATTCTATCCTTAGAGATTTCTAAATATCTTGACTTATATCTCAATCCATATTTTCCAAAGTTAACATAGGCAACTAGGGCTTGAACTTCATCCTTTTCACAAAATGGACACTATGAAATTTATATATTTTTGACATGGACATTTTAGTTTGGAAACATAATCAAGACAAGTGTTTGTGGTAAAATATATTCACTTAAGCAAGATAAATTGACACAATTGAACCTCACATGACCATTTCGAGACCAATCGCTCCCATTAAACAATATAACCTTGAAGGTGCCATCATTCAACCAAACTTTGAACTCATTAATGGAGAACAAACCGATATAATTAGTAGTTTGAGAAGCTTCACTTTTGAAACAAAAGAAACACCCATTCAATGGAGAAATGCAGCAACAATCTTAGACGAAGAGGAACAAGCCGATATTGTGGATGGAAGGCCCATATTACCACCACCCGTGTAGCAATAAATATCTTATTTTCTTCCATAAACGAACTTTTTCTAAATGATCTCACGCAAAGTCAGGATCCCCAAAAGAAGGTTTACAAGTCGTCATTTTAAACTTAGGCATATTAGTCCAAAAGATCTCAAGAAATACCTTTTACCACTTCACAAAACTAGAACTAGGTTGGTATACAACTTCTACAAATGTGCTTCAAGGAACAATCCAAAATTGTATTCCTTCTTTTACAGTCAGAACCCTGGTCTTTTTCACAACTTTGAACTTCTCTAAACATTGGGTGTTTAGGATTTGAACACTTTAGAGGTCTAGCATGTTTCTCACTACCTTGGTCTTGTCAAACAAAGGTCCACTTTAGGTCAATATTGGGTCCAACATTTCATCCAACCCTTCATCAAAATCTCATCCTTCACCTCACCAAACTATGCAAAAATTTCAAATACACCAACACTTTGGACTTAAACATCTATCAAACCAACCCCTAACTTAGCTACTTTGTATGTGAAATGAATCCTTTTCCATGCATTTAGGTAAGTTAGTTATCATCTATGAACTAGTTCATCTTGAAGGTCACGAGTCTACCCTAAATATTTCCAAGTTCATCAACATCCTTTATCCAACATCAAACATCAAATTCTTAAGTCAAAAGTGTTGTCCCAAAACGTTTGCAAAGATCACTTCCCACATCAGCTATCTTTTCATCACCCATTATCACCATTGCTCCAAAAAGACTTAGAGAGCATCCCTTTTACCTAGATTTGAGTCAACTAGGGAGTTCAAACTTTGCAAATCACAACATAACTCTCCTAGAGGTGACCCAAAATTTATGGTAAAGATGAGATCGCAACACAAGAGAATCATGGAAAAAACAAAAGTTACATTTACCTCAAGTGATCCAACTCCTTTAGAATTTAATCTAAGAAGTCACCTTACTCCATCACAAAAACCTTCATCTCCATTAGGGACATATGAGATAGGAGATATCACGAACAATCCATTTGAACTTACTAGGGAGGAAATCATGGAACGTCAAGCCTTGGGAAGTGTAGCTCTTATCTCCCCATCCTTTGTTGCACAAGATCTAACACAAATCTTTACAACTGCATCCCTAAAGCTAAATCAAACATCAACACGTAGTATTGCAACTAGTCTTGCTAAATACTTTGGCCATACTCTTCCATTTGAAAGCAGCACACTTGTGGATACCCTTGAAACCAATCCTCCATCCCAAACGACCACTTGGAAACCTACCTTTGGTGCTCCTCCCATTCCAGAAGATCCCAAACAACCATATAAACTACTTACACTTCATTATTCCTCAACTTCAATATTTCGAGGACACCCCTCTTCATCCATCCCTACAAGTGCCACAAGTGTGCTCAACATTATGCAAAGTAGTATAAACCAAGTGTCACAATTATATCCAAAAGGGCAAGTAAATACCATCATATAAAATTAGCCTTTAACACCACATGGGCCCTCTTCATCCAATCTTCATGTGGATACATCAAACACAGCAGTGGTTCAAAACACATCTATCCCATCCATTATCAACCCATCTCAAAGCAATCCCTTAGTCAAAAACCCTATCAATCAAGGTAATACCTTGACCACATCTCAAACACTAGGGAATCTCCAAAACATTAGTCAAGGGAACCCTTTCAATCAATGGACCCAAGGTCCTAATATGCCTTGAACATCGCAAAATATTATGATGCCACCCTCATCCTTTCTGTTTGTCTCCTAAGTCATGAAAAATCAAATGGGACCTCAAACTTATATTCCTCCACTCCAATCCACTATCTTACAAGGAATGTTGAATGAAGGGAACCCCCAACCTCTCATCACCAATCCGCTACCCACTCAAAACATCACCACTCAAAACCCATAACAGATGTCTCAATAACCACTTGATCCTACATTGCATGTGCATGCCTTTGCCTTACAACAAGCACAATAAGCCTATTAACAAGTCATCCAACAACATCAAGCACAACAAGCATTCTTAGCACAACAACAACATCAAGCACAAAAAGAAGCCTTAGCACAACAACAACATCAATCCCATCAAGCAGTCTTAGTAGCACAACAACAATAGTAGGCCCAACAACAAGCCCTAGTGACGCAACAACAACAACAAGATCAACAACAAGCCTTACTAGCTCAGCAATATTACAACAACAACAAAATTTCTATTATAACCCTCAACAAAACATCATCAATACAAACGCGTTGGGAACATATACATTAATACCCCAATCATCTTCACAGAATCTCACACCACCATACACCCCATACAACACCTTATCATATCATAATTCATCCATCATCCCACCATATGTTCCTCCACCAAACCCGCAAGACAATCTAGCATCACAACTTAAGCCGTTGTCACAAGAAATGTAGGACCTTCGAATGGGAAAGACAAAGAAGCCCCACACATAGAACCTATGTCCCTATCCATTCAATCAAAACATCACAATGGTACCATTCCCTCCTGGCTTTGAAATCCCTAAATTCGATAAATACAAAGGGAGAGGAAGTCATGTGGACCATGTCAAAGAATTTAACATTATGTGTATGGAGGTTTCTTACAATGATTCTTATTTAATGTGCATCTTCCCCCAAAGTTTAACGGGTCCTGCCATGGATTGGTTTTCTCAATTGCCTCCCGATATCAAAACTTTTCAAGAAATTACTGAAAAATTCATCAATCACTTATTTTTTAACCTTGGCATGGATGTAATCCTAGAAGAGTTGTACACTCTTAGACAAAACAAAGGAGAAACTTTCGCTAATTTCTTACAGCAATGGAGACAAAGAGCTAGTAAGAGCAAATGGCCTCTTCCCAATGAACAACAAGTGGGTATCATCATAGCAAACCTAGATCTATATCTATCCTTCCACTTGAAAATGTAGTGCAACACATCTTATGAAGAGCTTGTCCCTAGAGCCCTTAACATCAAGAGAGCTCTAATCTCACAAGGGAATACCCAAGCTTACAAAGACAATCGGCCATCCACTTGTTCAAACAACAAGCCTCGTGTCTAGGCTAAGATCAAGAATGTAACAAATGATGGTGTGGTAGATTCTAAGGTGTTCCTAAGTGCTCCTAGGCCAAACAACAATCGTGTTGCTAACATTCAACCAACTGTGTACAACAAACAACACCCCCTCAAAACAATCAAATCAACAACAACGAATCACAACAAATGTGAACCCCTAACAAGAACAACTATCCTAAATGCAAGTACACATAGTTATCAAAACCTATCAAGACAATCATGAAGAAATTGATAGATTCAAACCTGATAACACTTCCCAACTTTGAAAACTACCAAGAACCACAAGAGAAACCATCCTGGTACAACGAGAATGAACTTTGTGACTTTCACAAGATCAAAGGACACAAAATAGCAAACAGCATGAGGCTCAAAAGCATTATCAAAGACCTCATAGAGAACAACACCATATCTATTGAGGTACCAGCCGGTAATCAAGATCTTAAGATATACAAGAACCTTATGTTGGATCATAGCAAAGGAAACAACAATGGAAAAGCTAAGGATTACACAAACATGCAGCATACCTATTCAAATGTGGTCACTTCTTGTGATAGCATTATCACCATTGTCACTATCAAAGGACATAGTGTGGAGTGTGAAGTCATTGTGTGATGTGGAAAAATTACCGTCCAAGGAGTCCCATCCCAATCTAGGGCACAACCTACTCAGCGAGCGGCAAGCACTAGCAAGTACAATCTCTTAGAGCAACTTGAAAAGACCCCCGCACAAATTTCTATCTTAGAACTATTAAGGCTATCACCCGCATATAGGGAAATCCTAGAGAAATCTTTATCAGAGTCATTTGTTCCCAAGGATATTGATTCATATCAGTTTCAAGCTATGGTAGGCCATATCACTAATCACCTTCTCACCTTCTTAGAACAAGACTTACCGTCATAGCCATATCATAATCGTGCTTTACACCCTGAGGTTATCATTCATAAGAACGAGTTTAAAAGAGTCTTAGTAGATTGAGGTGCTAGTCTAAACATTTACACCCTTCAGTTATCAAAAATATGAGCTATTCAAAGGATACTATTGAGAAGACAAAGAGTACCACCATCAAAGAATATGATGACCAAGAACAAGTATCATAGGGTATCATCGCACTACCCATCCAAATAGGCCCCCTCATCACAGAAACTACATGCCAATTATTAGACCTTGATCTTCCCTACAACATACTACTCGATTGACCCTAGATCCATGCCCTAAAAGTTGTAGCCTTGACCTACCATCAATGTGTAAATTTTCCCTTTGAGGGTAGAGAAATTACCATCCATGGAGATCCTAAGCCTTTTTACTACTGCAAAAATCTTGAGGCCAAGTTCTATAAAATCCCCCAAATACCGAAGAATAGCAAAGGGCCTACACCTTCTACCTCATTTGTTGACCCATCATCCCTTGCATCTACCTCTAAAACAAAAACATCAATTGTGCAGAGCATACCCAACATCGAGGTGATGATCCAAGATGATGGTTGTGGAAACTATAAGCTAATTAAGAATACCTTTGTCTTAGGAGAGCTACCTATTTCTCCTCAATCCCATGGGAAACCCACATCTAGCAATAAAGAGGTTGAAACAATCAAGATGGAAACTACCACCTTCACCAAGTGGGGAGATTTGAACCAAGAAGATATCTCTAAAATCCTCTATCAGGATGACCAACCTATTCCTTTTCTTCCCATGAAAGACAAAAATAAAGGCTTACAGCTAATGAAGGGATGGGGCTATAACAAGAATGAGAAATTAGGACAAAATGATAATGGTTTGCTAGAACCCATTTTTCTTGAGAAACACCTAAAGAATCTTAGCTTAGGTTGTACTACTAGCAAGGTTACCCTTATCGGCAAAGGTACTTCCACTAAAAGAATTGAGGCTTCCTCTTAGTTATCTACATCATGTGATACAACCTTAGATGACTTTCCCATTGATTTTGTTGACCTATTTGAGAATAATTCCCTCTTCATGATATCTACATCAACCTTCACCCCAAGCAACCAACCAAATGAAATATGCTTAGTATACCTGCAACTCATTGATTTGGACCAACAAGGACTACCAATTCTAGATTTATTCAAAAACGATGAAGCAATCTCAAAATTCATGGGACTTCATGACAACTTACCATGGGCAGACCACAAAGCAGGTTTTGACATAGAGCTAGACATAAGAGCATACTATGGGGATACGATTAAGTCCTTTAGTCGCAAAATTGATGAAATGAAACTATCATGCAAATCTTCGAGTGAAAACCACACTGACACTCTCTAATCCCAAAATAGTAAAAATAAAGGATGTATCTGAGGGTGAAAACCTCTTTGAGGCATCCAAGGATGAGGGATTCAATCTCCACCTTAGTGTAATACATCCAGATAAATCGGCAATCTTAGCAGAAAAGGCCTCTCCAGTCAATGTGGTAATAGAAGAAGCACCCAAAATCACTTTCTATGTCAAATCCTTGCTGGATGAAGAACTGAAGATCCTAGTAGCATTCCTGAAAGAGCACAAAGCTAAATTTGCATGGTCATACACATATATGCTAAACCTTGATCTAGAAGTAGTTGTGCATCATCTAGCAGTTTATCCCAAAGCCAAACCAGTAAAGCAAAAGTTAAGGAAGGTGCACCCTCAAATAGCACTCTTGGTCAAACTTGAGTTACAAAAGCTTCTTGACATTGGATTCATCTGACCAATAGATTATCCTGAATGGGTTTCAAACCTGGTACCAGTCTCAAAACCCACTGGGGGCATCAAAATATGCACTAATTTTAGAGACTTGAACAAAGCATGCCTGAAGGATGATTTCTCTCCTTCTAACGTCAACATCATAGTAAACTTAACAGCTCGGCATGAAATGTTATCTCTCATGGATGGTTTTTTAGGCTACAATCAAATCATGATCGCCAAGGAGGATCAACACAAAACAACATTCACTTGTCCATGGGGGACATATTGTTGGAATGTGATTTTGTTTGGGCTAAAGAATGTAGGAGCAACCTATCAAAGAGCAATGACCCTCATCTTTCACGACATGATCCACAAAAAAGTTGAAGATTATGTGGATGATATTTTGGAAAAATCAAAGAAAATGAGTGAGCACATACAAGTCTTAAGACCCATCTTTGACAGGCTTAAAGAATACAAGGTACGACTAAACCCAAAAAAGTGTCTTTGGAGTTACAACAGGGAAACTTCTCAATTATATTGTCTCACAAAGAGGAATAGAAATTGACCCAGTAAAGGTAAAATCCATCCTAGACATGGAACCACCACAAACACTAAAGTAGATGAGAAGGTTACAAGGAAGATTGCAGTCCATCAAAAGGTTCATAGTGCAACTATCAGACAAAATCCACCCTTTTTCGCATCTTCTCCATAAAGGAATAACTTACAAGTGGGATGATAAGTGTGAAAAATCTTTCTAGAAGATCAAGGACTATCTAGTGACACCTTCAGTACTCATGCCACCAATACCAAACAAACCATTGGTCCTATATATCTCAACAACATCAGTAGCACTAGGTGCTCTTCTAGCACAACATGATCAAAACGGAAAGGAATTAGCTATATACTACATCAGTAGGACCTTAGTGGGCTATGAAATAAACTATTCATCCATAGAGAAAGCTTGCTTAGCATTGGTTTTTGCTTCAAAAAAAATTAGATACTACATGTTGTCACATCAAATCAAACTTATTGCAAAGATTGATCCATTAAAATACCTGTTATCCAAAGCAATTCTCACGAGGTGAATGGCTAAATGGGTAATGATATTAACAGAATTTTGCATAGAGTATGTGGAGCACAAGGCAATCAAAGGAAAAGTGATCATATACCAACTAGAAGAGGCACCTATCTATGCAGAGAACCCATTGATATTTGAATTCCCTAATGAATCAGTGTTCCTTGTCCATCTCACAAATCAGTGGAAGATGTACTTTGATGGATTTTTCACCCAACATGGATCAGAAGCAAGCATTATCTTCATCACCCCTTAAGGTGATTGCATCCCAAAATCATACAGGATATCATTTCCGTGCACTAACAACATTGTTGAGTACGAAGCCCTAATCACAAGTCTAAGGATAGCAGTTCAATGGAAAATACAAGAAATAAAAGTATATGGAGACTCACAACTGGTTATCAACCAAGTCAATGACAACTATCAAACTAAGGATGACAAGCTCACTCCTTACAAGAAGATGGTAGACATTCTCAAGGACCTTTTCATAGATACAAATTTTGAGCAAATTCCTCACATGAACAACAAAGTAGCAGATGCTATGGCAACAATCGGGTCACTGTTAGACATGTCGAACAATGTTCTGCAATGTGAATTCTTGGTAGAACAACTTCTCATACCAAATTTCAAATCCAAAAATATAAATTTGTGTGTGTCATTATTGGTCTTGGATCCTCGTGGTATCAAGACATCTTTACCTACCTAATAATAGGAACCCACCCATCTGATATCACCTCAAACCTTAAAAATACATCTCGATTCGTGATCCTAGGAGATACCCTTTACCGCCGAAGCATCAAAGGGACATTACTACAATGTCTTAACCAAGAGGAAACCTTGACTTCTTTAATAGAAGTACATGATGGAATATGTGGTTCCCATTCTAGCGGTATGAATTTAGCTAAGAAACTATTGAGGACAAGGTAATACTGGCCAACCATGGAAAGAGATGCTCATCAATGTGTGCAGAAGTGTGTCCAGTGTCAACAACATGGAGATCTGATTTATTCTCCAGCTCAAGAGTCACAATCAACGATCACACCTTGGCCTTTCTCGCAGTGGGTGCTTGACCTCATAGGAAAGATCACTCCAACCTCATCCAATGGCCACAATTTTATCATAACAACTACTAAGTATTTTACCAAGTGGGTCAAAGCCATTCCTATGACCTACATAATGGGGAATAAAATTGTTAAGTTCATCCTAAATTACCTAATCTGTCATTATGGTGTTCCATAAACTCTTATCTCAAATGACAAAACACCCTTCAAGAATCAAGATGTGAAAGAGCTATGTCAAATATTTAACATCCAACACTGATTCTCTACCCCATATTACCCCTAGGGAAATGGTCAAGCTGAGGCTACAAACAAAACCATTCTAAAAATATTGAAAAAAATGGTCAATGAAGTTTACCGTTACTGGCATCTACAACTAAATCCTACTCTTTGGACCTATCGAACCAGTATTCGCACACCAACAGGTGCAACCCCTTTCTCCTTGGTCTATAGATCAAAAGCCATTTTTCCTATTGAGGTTGAGCTCCCATCACTATGAGTGTCACTATAAAACCTGATCACCGATGAAGAGTACAAAGTATCTTGGTTGAATGAGCTAGAATTCTTGGATGAGTGTCATCTTGACACCCTTAATCACTTGCAAATATATCAAAACCAACTGAAATAGAGCTACAACAAGAAGATCAAATGTCGGTCTTTCCAGGTAGGAGATCTTGTCCTAAAGCAAAATTAGAAAAATCTTCTAGATCAGGATAGCAAAGGAAAGTTTGAGCCTAACTGGTTGGGTCCCTTTGTCATCACAACAAGTTATGGATCAGGAGCATACCAATTGTCAACACCTGAAGGTGAACCCTTGCAAGAACCAACCAACAGCTTGCATCTTTAAAAAAATTATGCTTAGTCTTGAAGGGTATAAATCTGAAAATACAAAATGATCAAAAATCCAAAAAAATGAGAAAAAGGATTGAAAAATAGTAAAGAAAAATAATCATCCTCTAGTGAAAACCACTTTGGTGGCGCTTTGGGAAAGTACCTTGGTGAAAACCTGGAAAACAGGCATCTTGCGTAAATAAAGTACCTCCATCTATCTAAGGCTCTTTATCCTATCATTTTATTCATTACATCGCATCCTTCATCCTATTTCATCCATCACCCATCCGCGTCCTTATCATAGCTTGATATTGTGAAGTATTGTATCCCCTTAGTACTACTTGGCATATTCCAGAGGTCAGTTTGTCCCCCTACATCAAAGTAGTCTATCATTTAACACTAGGGGAAATTTGTTATGGATCAGATCGGGTTCTTGTATATCTTAAGGTCATCATAAAATCTCAAAAACATTCATAAAATCACAATCGAAAAATACCAAAAACATTCATAAAATGATCATCAAAAAATCAAAAAACATCTAAAATCCTGTACAGCTAAAATCCAAAAACATTCGTAAAATTGTAAAGGAAAAATCCAAAACATCCAAATCACATTAAAAACCCTAAAAAGGTTGAACATCAAAAATTAAAAAATAGAACAATGTCGAACTACATTGTCTCTAAGCTTGAACGTAGGCAAGGCTTATCTATGATTATCCCCTGAGACACTCTAGGTTAGTCTTTAGGAATCCTTCATAATAAACTGGCATTCCATCAACTGTTAATATCTCATTGTTAATAAGTTGAGTCGGTTGAACTACGTGGTCTCTGCATGTATAACATAGACAAGGATTATCTTTGAACAACCCATGAGGCCCCTAGGATAGGTTTGTTAGGTTAGGTTCTTGGTCGAAACTCAGAAAATTCCAAAACATTCAAATATCAAAAAATCCCTAAACATTTGAAAAAATGAAAATCCCAAAACATTTAAATATTAGAAAAGCACAAAAACATTGGAAAACATTCAAAAAACCTAAACAGCCTCAAATATCTTATAGAAAACCCTAAGAATCCTAAAAAAAATTGAAAACCAAAACATTCACATAAACTTTCAAAAAGATCAAAAACAGCCTCAAAACATTTCAAAATACCAAAAACATTGAAATAATCCAAAAAATCCAAAACCACCCATTTCATTTCGCTTTCACTTGCAATAAACCTCCATCCATAATAAATCAAGCACCACCTTCAACCTTTGGCAAAATAAATAGAAAGCAAGTATCACAAGTCATAAAGTGAGAACCTAAGTGTCAAAATCTAAAGTCTAGATCATAGGTAAACGAGTCAGTGAAGTTTGTATCAACGGCTTATCAAACACCTCATCCTAATAAAACAACCCTTATCAACATGTCCTAGGATGTATCCTTCCTATGATGGACATCAGTATCAGACATCACCTTAGCTAAAATTAACTGGCAAGAGATATAGATAGCACTGACTGTTTATCTTTAATCTTTTCTTATGATTTATCTTATTGACCCATTCTGAGGACCTCTCGATGACATCTATCAAAATAATTTAGAGAGAAAGGAATGGGGCATCGATCATTATCTTTCATTTGTTGTTCTTGTGGATACTCTTGTAAAAATATTATTGGTGCATACTTGCTTATTTGTGTGTAGGAAGGTTGTTTGGAGTATGTTGTTGACTATTGTACATGCTTTGGTCCAATGTATTCTAAACTTCTAACTTATATTCCAACAAGTTTTTTGTATGTCAAGGTGTAAACAAGAACTATCCTATCTGTTTGTAGATTCAAAGCCATTACACTAGATACAACGCCATCCTGGTTATCAATACCTTAATGCATCATGTCTATGTGTTATATCAAACAATAAGGAACGATGAAAAATTCCAATCCCAAGAAATGAGCAAATCATCATCGTCGTCATTATCATTATGCACCTCTCATCACCATCTCTAATAAAATCTCGGTGGATCATAGACTTGTTGGATCTTTTGAGGCAATCATCAAAATCAATGGTCATTGATCTTATTTCTTCTATCTTCTCTCCATGCTAACCTGGTATCATGACAATCAACAAAAACATCATCAATGCATCCATCCTACATCCACAAATCATCAGCATAGATATATCTTGCACAAAGCATCAACATACATACATCTTGCACAATCATCAACATACATACATCCTGTATTATCATTTAAGTTGTGATGAATAATATAAATTTGTTATTCTAAGCATCTTAAATCATTGCATACATATCATAAGCATGTATCACATCTCATATATATTGCATTAACATAGCATAAGCATCTTACATTGTTTCATTCATCCACATATATTGCATTATCATATCATAAAAATTGCACCAAAAAATATATAAAATAAATGCATCCATATCATTTGCATAACATACATACAATAAGCATGAAATAAAGAGAACACATTGCATCACATCAAATCCATAGCATATCATATATATATCAAAAAATAGTGATTGTCATAATACAATATCTAAGTCATTGTATGTATATCGATCAACAATACAATATCCATGAGGCTATCAAAAAGAATCCCATGAATGTATATTTGTGTAAAGAATCAGGTAGTAATCAAAAAGTGTTTGTACATGTAGGCTAGCCCTGGTGGATGCTACCCTCACAAGCCTGTCTCTCTAGCTAATCATTGGCCCTAGGATGTGCCCCGCTCCTTTGCGAGTAATTCGGTTGTCTAAGTGTCATGGGTACATCTTTGTGGTAGTGCATCTGATAGTAGGCCACCGCAATCATGGCCTCTCTATATAATCTAGCAAACATTGTCTGCCCCTGAGGTGTAGTCGTTATCATCTCTAGTTGCTGATAGTGCCCGACCTCTTGTGCTAATTGCATCTCGGTAGTCTGTCTAAGTTGTTACTCATGGTCTCACTCCATCATGACAGCCTATACCTATTGCCTAGCTGGTCTCTCTCAGTAGTAGTGACTAAAACCTACTGACGGGCTTGATTTTTCTCACCTGTAATGACTTGTACCTGCTGATGTAGCTGATGAATCTACAAATCTTAGGGATTTGGCCCCAGCAGTGGTGGTTGCATAGGCTGCTACTAAATCAAAGGTTGTTGTGGAGTCTGTTGATTCCCTACTGGCACTCCTAGGACTTGTCCATCCTGGCCTCTACCCTAACCTCGTCCCTTCCCATCACCTAGCTAACCTCTGCCTCTGCCTGCACTCCTCCCTCTCAGTCTCCCTCGTGGAGGTGCACCCACTAGATCTATCAACCAGCGAGGGGGTGTGAACCATACATCATAAGCATGCATCATTTGAGCTTCCATCTATCCCTGGTCATATTCCCATGGCTAAGCAACCAACTGATGAAATCCCTCAACAACCTCGTGGGTTGGGATCGTAAGTCCCCATGCTAGTGCCTCTAGTGCTAACCTAGCAAAGATAGTGTTGTATGCATCATCCAGCCTATCCTACCTGTCACTAAACTGTCTCACCACCCTATCTAGCAGGTATCTCTCTATAATAGTATGCTCTCGACCCTGCATATATCAGGTCTATCGAGCAAAGAAGAGTTGTTGTACATCGTCATACCATGCTGACATCTAAAGCCAGGGTCGCCATCTGAAAACTATCATATCATTGATGACCCTGCACCAGTATGAAAGGATGAGTTGCCCTGTGTGTTGTAGTGTGATGGTACCCCTGTACCTCTAGACAATAGGATCATTTGGCTCTACATCCATCATTTGAACAATCGGTCGCAACACAACGATGTGCTTCCAATCCCAAATATGCAGTAGAGTGACCCCTATACTAATGGCCCTACCATCACAGTATACAAAGTCATGCATATCATGATATAAAGAGGCTAGCATCATTGGCCCCCATGCATACTATGTCCTCCTAAATAGCATCATGTGCCAAGCCAGGCCCCATCTCGGACTAAATCCTCTACTCCATCAATTTGGAGCAACCAAACTTGAGATAATAGCAGCAACAATCAATCTGAAAGTGGGCACCTGACCTCTATACATCTTGAGACCAATCTGGGAAGTGACTAGAATGATGTCCTCTAGGCCCATCACCTCATGGCACACATCGTAACTGGTGTTGACATCATATATCACGCACTCACCATGTATCAACAAACGCAATATCTATCATACATCCTCCAATGTCACTATCACCTCATCGATAGGAAGGTGGAACAATGAGGTCTCGCTGTGTCATCACTCACACAGTGTTGTCATCATCGCTAGATGTGTCTGGATGTCGGGCATGTATGCAACATACCATAGACCAATCTCTCCCAAGTGCTCTTGTCGCAACTCAAACAAATCACCGAGTCTGGACAAAACTATGGGTCGGTGCTCACGGGACATCAAAGGCAAGATAACCTCCTGCACCCACAAAGCACACAACATCAAAATTCAAAAATTTGGCTAAGTTTGGAGTTTTTATGCCCAAAATGACTATAGCGTCTCTATGATTCAAATTCCAAACAGCGACACCCAAAACATTTAAATTGCAAATCGCAATATGTGTCACTATTTGACTCTGGAAAACCCTAACCCTAATTTTCAAATCACAAGTTGTGTCACTATTTACATATGCGTCACTATTTAAAATCCAAAATCCTAATTTTAAATCATGAACTGAGTCACAATTTACATATAAATCACTAAAAATCAAATTAGTATCGCCGATTATAGAAAAAGTGTTGTTATATAGCAACACCACCAAAGTTCAAAATTTAAAATGCATTAAATGTACCAAAAAGTCAAATTTCAAATCAAGTTTCAAATCACATACCGATGGTCTTGTGCCTGGAAACCTCTGATACTCCCGAACACGGTCGAAAATGTGTCAAGGAAGCACTCGTTGCGCCATTTTGTTAGAGGGTCAAAGCTCAAAAAAGCAAGAAGTCCTCAAGGTGTGAATGCACAAATAAATTGAAAATGACCATTCTTCACCTATTTATGCTTGCAAATTAGGGTTTTTTGCCCTAATTTAACCATCACGCTAGGGTTTTTCATCATTTTTACCAATTTTGTCAAATTGAACCTTATTTTGCATTTTTTTCACATTTTTGGCATGTTTTTTACATCCTAAAGCCTTTCTGGACCCCTTAGGTAGCATTTTAACCTTTGTCAAGAAATCAACCCAAAATTCTAAATTTTTGCCTGAATTCTCGAGGGGGCAGGGAACCAACGTATTCCTTTTACTGGGGAAATAGTGGGGCATCTAAAAATCAGAAAAAAAATATATATATATATTTTTTGATTTAAGCAGCAATTTTTAATTCGAAGGGCATCAGTCTTTGAACCAACGTAACAAGTACCTCACTTCAAAGAGGGGAAAAATGTAGACACTGAAAAATGTCCCGAATGATATCATACACTCGAATCAGGTATACTAACATCATTTCGTCTGGAAACCTATCCTCTTTTCACTTAATTAATTAAATTAGCCTAGCTATTTGATTAATTATATCATTTGCATCTATTAACCTAATTAATTTAATCAAGTTAATTCACCCTTTTTCATGCTAACATTTCGTCCAATTAAATTAATAAATCAAACTATTTAATTTAATTCCCTAAATCTTCTTATTTAATTAAATAACCCTAAGTTATTTAATTAAATGTCATTCCATCTTTCCCCCATTCATTAAATCATTTTATTTAATGAATACCATCTAATTCTTCTAAATCCCCTAATTGCATAATTAATACCATTTAATTATCAATTAAATCTAATTTCACCCCACTTGCAAGGGAATATTCCCCCTTTGCAGATTCCTCCAAAAGGAATATTCATCCCCCTTTTGCATAATTTAATTTAGTTTTAATAAACTAAATTATCATTTTTCTCTAACCCGTGAGAATATTCCAAAGAATATTCTCTTCTCACTCATTTGAAAAAGGGAATATTCTTACAAAGCTTCATGTGCAAGTTAACTTGTGAACTCTTGTACAAATCAAAAGTGTGTTTGGTTGAAGGAATGTTAACCCTTGATTAAAATATCATCTTACATTCTCATTCGTTGATGAGAATCCATGATCCATGCCTCCAACTTCTTCCATCCTTGACCTTTGATTGACCTTTTTTATTTCAACCCTCCATTTCTCGCTTGCTCTCTTATAAATAGGTCACTATTTGGAGACAAATGGATCCATCTTTTTCAGAGAAAACTCATGTTGTTGAAATCACTCATACTCACACTCATATTTAGCATTTATTTAGCATCTTTTAGCTTAATTACTTGCATTAATTAGCTTAGCTTCCATTAATGGCTTCCACGGTAACATAATGCATACATTTAGCTTGTTTATTGGTTACAGGACATAATAACCTAGCCAAAATAACCTTGGATAGAATAACACGGTCACAATAACTCAAGGACAAAATAACCCAGGGTCATAATAACCCAAGCCAAAATAACCCGTGGTCAGAATAACCCATGGATAGAATACCCCCGTAAGAATATAGAGAAAGGAAAACAAAGTTTATAAATTACATGGGTTATTTTGTCCATGGGTTATTTTGACCACAGGTTATTCTGTCTATGGGTTATTATGACCCCGGGTTATTTTTTCCTTTGGTTATTATGACAAGGTTATTGTGTCCAAGGTTATTTTGGTCGGGTTATTATGTCCTGATACTTGTTTATTAATAAGGGTTTGAATCTTTTTAGTTTAGAATCCATTTATATTAATCTTGCATACATCCATAGCAATTAAATTAGCTTACATCATGCCCATTTAGCTTTAAAATCATATTTCAACACACATCTCACAAATTTTCTATCAGTTTTCTTCAATAAAACTGACTGGAACAAGCTCATTTATCCACGGGATTGGGAAAGAATCATTGTTCCACATCAATGCGACACCACTCCCCCAACGGATAAGTTTCATATGGATTAGAGTAGGCATTTTAAAGCTTTCATAGTTTAGTATAATAGGTTTTAATGGATGCTTGGTTTAATTTTCATTTGAATGATCCTGTTGAGATTTGACATTAGTGGCTTCATTATGCTTTGATTCTCCATGGATCAAGCGTAATTGGCTCATACTAATCCGTCAGTCATAGTTATGAAATGAAAATGATAGAAATATGAAGTATAAACTCCCCCCAAGATGCTACAATGAAAGTATGAGAACACCCCCACAAACCATACCAATAATACCTCAATGAAAAGTCCTTTAAAGGTCAATGGAAGGTCAAACAAGTTGTTGTTACAAATCTAATACACAGGAAAACAAACTGATATGTATGAACAACAAGCTTAAAACACCAACCAACAATCATAAAATGAGCATAACTTCACCATTACTTCGTAGAATCACTCCAAACCACTTGCAAAGGCTAAAGCAAGGCTAGGCATCCAATGTGAGATTGATAGTAGCCCAAACACGTGAAGATAGTAGCAAACCCTTCCTAAACTCCCCAAAACAAGATGGTACAACCTCCCTAGATGGGGCGACCAGCTCCAATAAATCCCAATATCACTAAAAAATCCTCAAAACTTGAGCAAAGTGGCACCCAAGTACAAGGAAGATAATAATTGAACACCCACAAAAAGATATCCAATTCTCTAATCAACGTGAGTGAAAAGGTGGTCAACTGGGCTACGAAAAGGGAATGAACCAACAACACCCTATTATAAAGACAGTTGTCGTTGCACCAAAAGATCAACCTGTTAATGCCTGATACAACCACCAGAGTTAATGAATCTGTGGGAGGTGGTTAATCCATGTTACGAACTCGAGCATTGCGCTGAACAACATAAGGAGACCAAGGGTGCACACCTTGCAACAATCCCCCCCAATGCAAGTGAGGGGTTTGAATCCATGACCTAGGCTTTGATACCAATTGTTGCAAATACAATTGTCGTTGCACCAAAAGATAGACCTATTAATGCCTAATACAACTACAAGAGTTAATGAATCCACGGGAGGCAGTTAAGCCATGTTACGAACCTAAGTGTTGTGTTGCACAGCATAAGGAGACCAAGGGCACACACCTTGCAACACACCCAATACTAAAAAATCACTCCAAAAACCCCTACAATGCTACAAATCAACACTTTACACCAAAATATATTTAGAAGACATCATAACAAACAAAAACTGAAAGAACAAAGGAAGTCATCACCAATATGTGCTCAATTGTAACCCCTACAATGGAGCTACACCACTATCCATATAGGAGATATCTTGCAACCTCGAAACTAAAATCGACTTAGAGGGATTTCATCTTCAAATCCCAAAGAGATCTCTCTACATTCTGACAACACTTCATTATCACAAGTTAGCATATCCAAATAAGAGCAAATGAGGGCATATAAATAGATTTTGAGACCCATAAGTTTGAATTCTCTTTCCCTCCAAAAGTGGATGACATACTTTGGAGAAATAAAATATTTAATTAAAATTTCACTTAAGTCCCTTTCCTAGGCATCCACTTAAGTCATGCCTCTAATTTGCTTTTTAAAAACAACTTAAGTTGTCACTTGCTAGGCGTGGGGGACCAAGGGGTCTTTTTTGACTTTATAAAATTAACTTAAGTTGTAAATAATTCCTTTTTTGAACTCCAAGGATGGTGGAGACACCAACTGCTAGAAATATCAAGACACCACCAACTGAAATTGCCACCACTACTAGAAATAGAAATCTTGCACTAAACTACTACTAAGACCATTGCCAGAAATAACACTTATAAAAATAACACACTGCTAAAAATGGTGAGTCCAAACTCAAAATAAGCACAATCTAAGATGCATTTGTGACTTACTAAAAATAGTAAGTACTAAAAATAGCAGTGACTGCCCACCAAGGATCTCAAAAAACCTAGAAAGACTCAGAAAACTCTTTGGAAAACTCCTACAATAACCTCCCGACAAGCAGACAAGAAACCTCCAAGAATCTTAAAAAACCCTAGAATCGCCTTTGAATAGCCTATGGGTCTCCGAAAATAGGCTAATGGTCACAAAAGTGCTTAGGATTGAGAAGGGGGCATTATAGATTCACGTTGGTCAATTGACTTAGTGTTTATTGATGTGGACAAGGAAAAAGTTGATAAGGTGGTGGCCCTTGTTGATTGTTAGTTTGGTTTTCTCTAGGCAATAATAAACTAATGATGGATCGGAAACATATTGTTTGGACAAGATGTAGAGTTTAGTAATTTGTTGGATGGTTATGATTACTAGTGGACGGGTTTCTAGAATGAGAAGGTTCTCAAGGAGAAAAACAAGGGAAACAAGTGAAATCTCTCATATGATCAAGTCCTAACTTGGTTTGTTGGGTGATAGCATGTTTGGTGTTGGTTTCAAGTGTTTTGTATTGGTTTTAATTTTTTTAATTAAATGAAAAAGAATAATTAATCTAATTGATTAGAATTAATTATTTTAACTTTAGTATTTTAATTAATGAATGAATTCATAATTTGTTTAAATGAACAAATTAATTAAATAATCAATTAATAATAAATAATTAAACAATTACATTAAATTAATTAAATTGTTCTAATGAAGTTAATATAATCAATTAGTTACACTGTAATAATTAAAGAATTAAAAATTATATAATCTATAAATAAAAGTTTGTCTTTCTAAATTTGTAATACTGAAGCAGTAAAAATATTAAAGCAACAAATTAATTGCTTCTTTTTAATTTTTCAATTGAAACAAAATAATCAAAGAAACAAAGTAAATAAAGAATCTTCCATTTTACATGCACATAGATATTCTTTTTATAAAAAATAAACTAATTCATTGATTATAAATGACAAAAGACTCAATTTGAAGCCTTTTGTATTTAAATACTATGGAAAGGTGGTGGTTGATTTTTTTTTAAATAGTGTTGTAGAAAGTAACTAAAGATCCACTAGGAAAAATGCTAGTGCTTCCTTAAAACTTACCTCCAAGAATTTTGAGAGTTTTCCCAAAAAAAAAATACTACAAGAAAGATTGCTTTTATATTTCTCTACGTTCTCTTTTTTTGTTTCTTCTTTTGTTTTTTGTTTTTTTTTAATTTCTTTCTTCTAAAGTAGTTACGTATTGATGTGTGATATATTGTATCTTACACAATATATCTTATTTTTCCAAAAGCAAAATGTGGATCCTCTTTACCTTTTTTTTTTACTTAGCCAAAGTTTATATCTCACTAGATCAATTTACTCTATCCTTACCATCAATAAAAAACAGTGCTTACTTTCATTAGCCTAAAATTGATAATCATATCAAATTCATTATGAATGACTCATTGAAATGATCATTATTATGTATGCGGATTTGTGTAAGAATGTTGAATCAGTGCTTTACATCCTAAAATATTGAATAGTCCTACAAAAAGTCTTACCAAAGTGTTGAATAGTCTTGCAAAATATTGAAAGGTATCCAAGTGTTCAGTGACTTATGGGATCCCACTAGTTTTACATGGAGATCATGGCAACATCTCAGGATCTACTTCAATCTCAATAGTAAAGATAAGCTCATTGTTTTGGAAATCCAAAATATGGTCCCTCCTAATCTCTCTACCCTCATGGCCACTAGTTGTCACTCTAGCTTTTTTAAAGATTGGAGGTGGCCTAATGGCAGTTGTATCTAAAATTTTCCTCTCAAGTTCCTCTATAGATAGTTGATTCCTTGCTTGTCTCTTTCAAGCCAACTTAACTTTGTTTGGAGATGTAACTTCAGAAGATCTAAGTGGAATAAACTTAGCATGTGCATTTGGCAATCCAAAGAAGATGCACAATCCCAATTCACAGCATTGAAACTTCTACATGCCAAACTCTTGGTTGGAGCCTGCCTTAAATTCATTAACCCACCTCACCCTTGTCCTTTTTGTGGTAAGGTTGAGACCCTCAAACATTGTTTTTGGATGTGCCCCCATGCTAAGAAGTTGTGGACCGCCTTTTTTTTGGCCTTACCTGCCTTGTTTCACTTCCCGTGGTCATGGAAATCCACTCTTCTTGGATCCTCGAAGTTGCATAATTTGATTTCCAACTCTTGGCGGCTTATCATAATAAAATTCATTTGAAGGTTTCATTGTCAGGCTACTTTAACTTGTGCCTTCTTTCCCCTAGCAATAGAAATCTCAATTATTTTTTCCAACCTACATACACTCTTGTCGAGTTTAACCATTGATCTGGAAAAGAAGAGCAACACATGTAGTGATCATTACCTACAAGTGAAACATCTTTTGTCACAGCTGTAAATTCAACTCAGACCTTCTTCTTGGTGCTTTACATAGGGGATTTCTAGGTACACTTCTACAGTGGCTACTAAAAACTCATGACATCTCACAGTTTGACCTTGAGGTTTACAATTAGTTTCCTTCTAATTAGTGACATGTTCAAATTTATGAAGGATTTTGTTAGCTTAGATGGTGATTATCCTCCATTATGGTTGCAATTGGTCAAGTGTGGCAGTCTTCCTCGGTATAAACTTAAGTTTGTTGTTTGTTGTGTTGTTGTCCCTTGACAGTTCAGTTGTTGTTGGTAACTTTAGACATCTTTGGCAGTTTGTTTGGGTGCTATGGCTTTTTGGTTGCAGATTGTTCCTTGTGGTCTGATTGTTACTATTGTCCACTAATTGATCTACTGTTTGACAACATTTTGTTACTCATGTTATGTCATTTTTTTTTGTTTCTGATGTAATAATTTTTGCTGCTTAAAATTTTTATGTAAATTCCTTTTGCTTAATCCAATATTAAAAAAAGTGTTAAAAAAGTAAAATTATGGATTTTAAACATGCTACCAGATAGTTTTATTCATGTTAAAATTTCCTACCATTTGATTAATCCCCACAATTTATCTTGTTAAAAGCATGAGCAACACAGTCTTGAGAAGTTTTTAAGTGTTTGTGAAAATTTCATGTGGAAGAGGACATTTGATGTGGAAATTTTGAATTCCAAAATCTATGTTCACATCCAGCCCCATTTCAAAGTTTCCAAAGCATTCAAACTACCTAGAGTTATAAGGTTAATTTCCTAAAACAAGACTTGGGCATTCATTACGCATACCAGTCGCCCTGCAACATCAATGGCGACACAAATTAAGATTAAGATTAATGCCAAGGTATAAATCAAGGATTTTCAATCAATTTGACACCTTGCATTCAAAATCAAGTGATTAAGAGTTTTCCGTGACTTTCACAACAAGTGAAATGAGAACCATTAAATTCAATAACCATTACAATGTACAGAGATTGTCGCAAAGAAGGTGTGAACCAGTTGTAAGTTGAGCGATGGGATTGGCATTTTCATAGCGTCCAAGACCTTTGTAGTTCTAGATTTCATGTGTTTTAATGTTCGATAAAACCTATAAGTCCAAAACGTGTCCTAAATATGTTAAATTGAAAGAGGTCAAGTTTTGGACATCGTTGAATTATGTTTGAAAGATTCCAATTGCTTTGCATGCTTGTATTTCATTCTAGAGTTGAACCAAGGGTAGGAAAGTTTGAAAATCAGTCATCAAATGAAAACCTAGGTTATGAAATGTCATTGTTGTAGTTAACCCTAGTTGAGGGAATCTAAATAAATAATTGCAATATGAAATTACGGCAAGACAATCAATTGAAAAACCATATTGAAAATGCCTAATTGATGCCCTAAATTTAAAACAACGAAAACGAACAAAGAGGTAACATTTTAATGGTAGAAAAGCTAGCAAAAAATGTTCACATGTTTGTCGAATCTCTATAAAGTGGAGAATGTGCTTTAAAATGGTATTACACCTATGGGATTCCTTACAGGATGTAGATTCTGAAAAAGAATGCATCTCATATCCTCATCCACTTGTTTTCCCCACATGAAGCACAAAATGTCAATAAGACTTAGAAAATAATGAATGAAGGAAAGATTGCATAACTCCTTATGATGGAAGGATATGTTCAGTACACCAATAAAACCTTCAAATCATGTAGTAATTCCCACAAAATTCCAACCAAACATGAAGTATAAAAGACTTGCAAAAAAATTCTTTGATACAAGGCATGACATTTTTTCCTAGAAAATTCCAAATCCTAATTGATTTCCCACAATTCTAGGATAAAAGCTAAGGGAATTCATCTTTCCAAAACAAAATTTGAATGTCAAGACTTCCAAAATAAACCCATAAGCTTTGGATCCATATAGATTTTCTACAAAAGCACAATCCTAGAAGAAAAGGTCTAGATGTGAAGTTTTATTGAACAGGTGGACATTACTATAAGTTCAAACTATCCAGATCTTGACTAAACATCTGCAAACATTTTTAATGAGTAAAAATTGTTAAATGTGAAGGGTGATTTAATGAAGTAGTGGTTGTTCCTCTTATTTCTTTAATTGTTAAACATGAAGCATGATTTAATGAAGTAGTGGATGTTCCTCTTATTTGTTTTGTAATTGTTAATGTTTAGTTTGAAGCAAATGAAGTACGAATTCAAGGGCATGGCTCCATCATCAAAATATACTCCATGAATGTCTCCAATATGGACCTCAAAGACATAGATATGGAAGATTTCAGATAAATAATGTTAAGTACAAATGCAATCACTTGAGCACAATAGATGGTGAAAAATGGAATTGCATAGGTTGGAGGATTTCCTACTTCAGCTCAATTCCATGAATTGGCAATGGCATATGTCAGGATTTATAATCAAATACAAAGAACAATAATTACTTTGGAAGAGTCTTGGAAAACCTCACACCATAGGCCATTAGAGAAACATTCCAGATCCCTTTCCATGAGCAAGTTGTTCTCATTTCAATAACATATTTGAATGATCATTATAATGAGAATAATGAAGAGTCTTTGAGAGACATAAATAAGAGGTAGATGGAGACCCCACATGTAGTAGTCTCAAATTTTATAGACGTTATTGAGAAGTGACTTCCAATGAGAGATTAGAGATATGTCAACTCTATTGAACAAGATAATGGGACTGCGTACAACTTCTACCTTCTTTCCCTATATGTACTCAATTATCAACACCATCTTGAAGGACAGAAGCATGATTTATTGGGCTGAGATTATTAGTGATAATCTAAATGAACAATTAACTCAGATTGAGGAGTTAACTAAGCTTGAGGAAACTAGAATATTTTATATGACTTCATATCTAGTATATTCATTGGTCAAAAGTAATACATACTTAAGGTTAACAAGAAAAGGTATAACTATCTTGGAGTCAAATTAGGTTGGAGTTTTTGAACCTTACCTTCAACTAGAGCATAAAATTCCTTGGCTCATTATAGTAAGGTAAATGATGCTTTTACTATGTGTATAGTAAGGATGTTGGAAGGAAACTGGAGTAAAAGGTTATTCCTACATGCAACAAAGGTAGCAAGTAAATATGGAAATTGGTTTATCTAGTTTCCAAAGTTTTCATACATTAGGGTTTAAGGATACAAGAGCATCGCATAGGTTGCCTAAATATCCAACTAATAATATGGAATTATTAGAATTAACCAAACAATTATATAAGACACACAAGCTTTTGAAAGGAAAACACAAAGCTTGAGTATAATCTCCCATTATGATTGGTGTATATGTGTGTTCTTCATTGCCTTGTGCTAAAGAGTCAAATGCTAAAATTTAGTTGCATAATCTACATACCAATTCTACAAGGCCAAATTTTGATCCACATGAAAGAATGGAGAAGTTGGTGAGACTAAAGTTGAAGCACATAGCTCACTTAGAGGAATTAGGGTTTGATTGCAATGATGATCATTGTTGTGTCTTGAAACAACACTCCTAAATCCTAGATCATTTCTCCATCTTCAAGGCTAAGGTTTTGTCATCAAGAAGGGAAACGAGGATCATCGATAGAATTAGGATAGTTAGAGGTTAACTCTGAGAGTGGGTTATCTCTCCTACACTTTGAGCTTGACTTAGACTCAAGGGGGTGTTATTGGAATCAGATAAAATGGATAACCAAAAATAATAATAGCTAAGCCCATTTCCATACTTGACCCCAAATTTTGTCACTAGGTCAAGTTAAACTAGTTGTATTAACCCCTATATGGTTGATCACACACTTTGTACATGTACATGTAAATGTTAGAAATTAAAATTCGCTAAGTTTGTTTCATTTTTCATCTCTTACACAATCACAAGTTGCAGGCATGCATATTAAAGTTCATTGATGCTATACATTTTTTGTTCTCTCAAAATATTATCCTGGTTTATAATAATGAACCTTGAACAACATGTTAATGGTAATATAACCCTACAGTTAACCAAACAAAAACATTGTTTAGATTTAAATGTATGATCTCAAACCAATAAATATTGGTGCCTAATTCATTGGGAAACAAAACTATAACAAAGAGGAAAAGGAGAATTAAACACAACATCAACGGAACTAGGTTTGCACAAGGAAACCAAAGATTATATTTCAATGAAGAACATGCTTGATAATCCATGATCAAAATTACAACCCATATGTATTAAGAGAATGGTTATTACAAACATATGCAATACATTAGGTATTTTTACACACACACACCCCAAACCTAAAATACATTTGTGCTGGTAAATGTGGTAGAGGAAATATTTAACTGCAATTAGGGTATTTCTCTAAATCATTGCAAACAATCATGGAGACATTCATCATAGAAGAAAAGAACATAATGAAACCTTCCTACATTGTTACAAAGCTTATATTTTTATTTACAGTTGCAACAATTCAACATTTGAACCCTTGAGAGTCATGCAAACAAAATTGGAGAAAAAAATGATTCAACAACTAACCCTTTGAATTTTGAACTCATTAGTAGATATAGATACATTATTCAGGAATCCAACTTGTAGAAGGGAGCCTCATCATGGTCAAAATGGTGAAGACATGTGAAAACAAAACCATACTCTACACAGCCTATTAAGGGGCATGGATGGGTTAATCCATCTTCAAAGGTGCCAGTGGAGGTTGTTTGGGAAAAACCAATGGAGGGATGGTGGAAATTAAATTTTGATGGTGCCTCTAAAGGGAACCCTGGACCGTCTGGAGTAGGTTTCATCATTCATGATTGGAAAGTGAATGTGTTGGCCTTTAGGGTGAAGAAGTTGGAGATTGGGACAAATAATGTAGTTGAAGCCTTAGCAGCATTAATGGCTATTAGATTTGGCAAGAAATTGGGGGCTTTGAAAATTCATTTAGAAGGCGATTCTCTCATAATCATTCAGGCGGTGATGAAAGAGAAGATTGATGCATGGAATCTTCAAAGTAAAATTGCTAAAATTGTGGAGGAATTAGCATAATTTGATGACTTTTGTGTTGGTCATGTACGGAGAGCTAGGAATGTGGAAGTCGACACTCTTTCAAAATGGTCTCTAACCTTTGGAGAGGTGGGTGAGATGAGGACTGAAGATTTACGACACGTCGATCTAGAGGAGTTGGTTTTTTGAGAGGTGGCAAGTACTTAGCATTAAATGGGCATGCATTAATGTTCAATCAAAGTGGATGAAGTAACTGGAAAAATTATGTGGAGTTGGGCGACGGTGCTCTCAGTACAATCTGCATTAATGGTCAAGTATGCAGTGTTAAATGTGTTTAAAGTTCATCTACCCACGTTTCTTGATGTTTGTTTTGAGCTATTCATGGAGAGAGAGGCTGTGAGAAGGTGTGAAGTTGGGTGGAATTACTGTTGTTGTAGGGTGCTAATGGAGGTGAATTGTACACTGTTGACAAGGAGGCAATTATTCCCATTCTTCGGTGAAGCGACAGAAACGAGATTGAAGGGCATTTTTTTGTACAATGATGAGAGGTTGGTGAAGTGTGTGTAGTTAATTCTGGGGAAGGTGTTTGGGAATTTAAGACACAGGTACCGAACAAACATGAATGTTTATTCTGTAATAATGGAGTGGGGTTTGGACTTGGGGGAGACAGTGGAAACAGTGAAGGGGGTTATGGAAGCAATTGTGCGCAAGGATTTTCTAGATGGAATGGATTTGATTCTAGAGTGGGAAATCCTAGGTGAAGGCCTTGATGTTCGTGAAGGGATTGAAAATGTTGATCATGAAGTGTTTGTGAAATGCATTCCATTCGTGCAGTGGTCAGAAGGGAGATTCAAAGAGAATCAAAGAGGGGAGGCTAGACATGGTTGGGAGGCGTTGAAGGCCTTTGTGCAATTGATGGAAGTAGAAGCAGTGCTTCCTCAAGCTAGGGTAGAAGGAGAGCGTATGGAAGACTGAGAGCTTCAGCTTCAAAAGAGGAAGGTGACGGGAGTTCTAGAGGGAGATCCAGATCTGGGTAGCTCACTTTGAGCTAGTTAACATTTCTTTCTAGTTTGTGAAGGTACCCCAACGATGGTTTGTCTATCTCGGGTGAATTTTGGGGTTTAACCATGCTTGGGATGCAGTGTTAAATATTTCTTTAGTGTAGGGTGGTGGTTTCTTCTGATGATAGTGTTTTGATTGTAATTCTGGGCTTTTTTTAGCACAAGTTAGATGAACAGAGTTTTAGCGTAAGGTGGTAGGGATGTTATCTACTAAATCCTAAAAAAATGGTTCTCTTTGTTGGTGGTTTTTGGGTGGAAGGTGGTTTTTCCTGAAAATAATGATGTATTCTGATTTTATTCTTGAATAATATAAAATCTTATTACTGAGCAAAAAAAAATCATACTCTACACATAATTGTCCACATGTCGCATTCACAATTGAAATTACATGAAAACTATTGGACAATCTTTGAAAATACCACAAAAAATAAGAAGGAACTTGCAACTAATATGTAGAATCACATTACATCTGATGGTGTCTCAAGATTTGGAGTGACATCGTCTATTTGTGTCTACGAAATTCACTGAGGGAACTAGCCAGCAAAGGTGAGCAAACATCGTGTCATGAAACCCTACTCACAATAACAAATTAGGGCACAAGTCATGCCACTTATTTTTACATTAAATCCACACCCTTTTGAATAAAAAGTGTTTTTTGGGAACTTAGCATTCACTTTTGACAATTATAGAGCCTTAGTGGTGGCATTAATGGCTTTCTAGATTGTTTGTAGGGTAGGTAGGAGTTGGTGTAAAAAAGTGTAAAAGTTTCATATTTTGGATGTTGAGGTGATAGATGCTTCATACCACAAGGGGATGATAGAGAAGTGAAGTTCAAATGACGAAGTCCAAAAAGGATGAGCATTAGAGAATTTCAAGGATTTGGGGTAGGAAAGGAGTCATACTAGGAAGGTATGATGGGATAGGAAAGTCTAATATATTGAGAGGAACAAAGGGAAGTATGCTTGGTAGGGAAACTCTAACAATTCTAACACCAAGTACAGACTAAAAAAAATTCAACCTACAACACAAACACTTAAACATTCCTTAGCAATTTGGCATTCGCAACACAATATAAACACATAAAGAAACTAGAGAACAATACATAGCAGTTTTGACCAAGGGAGACCCTGTAAAGCTTCTCAAATAAGTTATAAATGGGGGCCAAGTATAAGCAAAACACATAAAAGTGGAGGGGACTAAAGAAAAATTATGGAAGTGAAATTGAGTCCCAACTGTGAGACGAGGACAATCAAGGTGGGTCGATTACAGTTGATCCATGATGGATTGAAGCACAATTTATCCACTAAACCTCAATCTACCAAACAAGATCATTCAAATTAAAAAGTTAAACTCGACATTTATACAAACTAAAAGTTACAAACTATGAAAACAATTAAATTTCTACTCTAACCCATTTGAAACTTATCCTAATTTAGATTTGGTGTCATGTTGACATGTGGAAAAATGACCCTTTCCCAATCCCATGATTAGTGAGCCCGTTTCAATCGATTCTATGGAAGAGAATTGATGAAACCATTGTGATAAATGGATGAAAACCTATTTTATGCTAAATTAAATGTGATGCAAGCTAAGTTAAAATGATTTTATGCTAAAATTGAACTATTTATGCAATTGCTAAGCTTATCCAAGTTAATTCTAAGCTAAAATATGGAAACCCTAATTCACATACAAACTAAGATGGATGCATGGAAGCCATTAATGGATGCTTTAAGCTATTATGTAACTTAAAATAAACTAAAACAAGCTAAAAGTGAGTAAATTATGAGTGTGGATGCAAGTGAGTTCAACATCATAAGTTTGCAATTGAAAGATGGATCCATTTGTCTCCAAATAGTGCTTTATTTATAGGAGAGCAAATGAGAAATGGAGGGTTGAGATCAAAAAGATTAATCAACAGTCCTAGATGGAAGGAAGAAGAGGCGTGGATCATGGACTCTCATCAATGGATGGGAATGCATGATGGGATTAAATCAAGGGCTCACATTTGCTTCAAACAAACACACTTTTGACCTACTCACACAAGTCAAAGGTGACTTGTTCAAAAGGTTAAAGGTTAAAACTTGCATTAGAAGCTAAGTGAAAATATCTCTTTTTCAAATGATGGAGGAATAAAAATATTCTATGGAATATTCATTTGGGTGAGGATAAAAGGCATTTTGCAAATTAAAAGAAATTCTTAATTGTGCAAAAAGGGGATAAGGAATATTCCATGGGAATATTCCCCTTTTTAGAGGAAAATTAGTTCAATTGTTAATTAAACAAGGTTTAATCATGCAATTAGGGTATTTGGAGGAATTAAAGGTGATATTTCATTAAATTAAATGATTTAATGAATGGGGGAGAGATGAAATGATATTTAATTAAATAATTTAGGGCTATTTAATTAAATAAGATGACTTGGGAGATTAAATTAAATATTTTGATTTATTTGATTTAATGAGATGAAATGTTAGCATGAAGGGGGGATGAACTTACCTGAATTTATGAATTAGGTTAATAGACGAAAATTATGTCATTAATTAAATTAACTAGGTTAATTTAATTAATTAAGCGAAAAGGGGATGGGTTTAAACAAGAAATGATGTGAAACCTATTTCGAGTGTATGATATCATTCAAGGCATTTTTTAGTGTCTACATTTTGCCCCTCTTTGAAGCGAGGTACCTACTACTTCGGTTTAAAGAATAACGCTCTTTGGATCAAAACTGCTGCTTAAATCAAAAAATAATTTTTTATTTTATTTTTCAGATGCTTCAACGGAAGGATAAAGCTGATTACTTGCACCCTTGAGAAATTGAGCAAAAATTTGGAATTTTGAGTTGATTTCTTGATAAAAGGTTAAAAACTACCCCAAGGGTCTAGAAAGGCTTCGGGATGCAAGAATTATGCCAAAAATGCAAAAAACGGTGCAGAATAAGGTCCAAATTGGAAAAATTGATGAAAATGATGATATACCCTAGCTTGAAGGTGAATTAGGGCAAAAAACTTTAATTTTCTAGCATAAATAAGCCAAGAAGGGTCACTTTCAATTCATTTGTGCATTCACACTTGATATATTCTTGCTATTTTACGGCTGAGGCTGAGGATCAGCCTGAGAGGTAGGCCAAAGAGGTAGCAACCATCAGGGCTAGCTCTTATGTATAGACACTTTTTTTTTAATTTTTTTGCTCCATTCTTTACCATAGATATACATTCATGGGATCCTTTTTGATAGCCTCGTGGATATTGTACTTATGATCATTATACATACACTGATCCAGATTTTGTACCATGACATTTATTTTTTTATATATATATGATACAAATACAGATGATAATACTGTGATGTGTTCACTTTATTTCATGCTTATGATGTATGGATGCATTTTATTTATGCCTATGCGATATGCTATGCTATGTGATGGATGGATGCAATGCTATGTTCTTTTCCAGTATCTTTTCATGATATGTAATACAAATGATGTGGATGCATTTCTTTTTGTGTATTTTCTATGCAATTTTTATGATGATGATGTATGCATATGGATGTATGGATGCAAGTTCTTATGATATGCAATGATTTAAGATGCTTAGAATAACAAATCTATATTATTCATCACAACTCAAATGATAATGCAGAATGTATGATGTGATATGCAATGATTATGTTGATGGATGTTTTATGATTATGCTATGATTATGAGATGCATGTATGTTAATGGTTTTTGGATGCATTGATGATGTTTTTGTTGATTGTCACAATACCAGGTTAGCACAGAGAGAAGATAGAAAAATAAAGAATGAATGAACATTGATTTTGATGATTTCTTCAAAAGATACAAGTCTATGATCCATTGAGACTTTATTAAAGATGACGACGAGACAATGCAAAATGAGGATGAAATGCAGGATGATGAGTTGCTCATATTTCGGGATTGGGATTTTCGTCATTCCTTATTGTTTGATATAATATATAGATATGATGCATCAAGGTATTAATAACCAGGATGGCGTTGTATCTAGTGTAATGGACTTTGACTCAAAAAATATATAGGATAGTTGTTGTTCACACCTTAACATATAGAAACCTTGTTAGAATGCAAGTTAGAAGCTTAGAATATATTGGACCAAAGCATACGCAATAGTCATCAACAACGTACCTTAAACAACCTTCCTACACACAACTAAGCAAGTATGCACCAAGATTATTTTACAAGATCACCGACAAGCACAACAAATGAAAGATAATGATCAATGCCCCATTTCTTTCTCTCTAAATCATTTTGACATACATCATTGAGAGTTCCTTGGAATGGGTCATTAAGATAAATCATAAGAAAAGATCAAAGACAAACAGTTAGTGTTACCTATATCTCTTGCCTGGTTTAATTTAGCTAAGGTGATATATGATACTGATGTCCATTGTAGGAAGGATACATCCTAGGACATGTTGATCAGAGGTTTTTTGATGTTAGGATGATGATGCTAAGATGAGTCGTTGATATACACTTCACTGATGCATTTACCCATGATCTAGACTTTAGATTTTGACACTTAGGTTCTCAATTTATGACTTGTGACACTTGTTTTCTACTTGTTTTGCCAAAGGGGGAAGATGACAATCAATTTATTATGGGTGAAGGTTTATTTCGAGTGTAAGTGAGATGGGATGGATGGGTTGTGGTTTTTTTCTGAAATTTTAATGTTTTTGGTATTTTCTAAATGTTTTGAGGATTATTTTTTTTGGTCTTTTAGGAAGTTTATGTGAATGTTTATGGTTTCAGATTATTTAAGGTTGTTTAGGGTTTTTTGGGATATTTGAGGCTGTGTAGGTCTTTTGAATATTTGGATGTTTTTGGATTTTAAATTTCTAAATGTTTTTGTATTTTCTAATATTTGCATGTTTTTGAGTTTCTCTTTGAGATATTTGGATGTTTTTGGATTTTTGAGAATTTCGACCAAGAACCTAACCTAAAAGACCTATCCTAGGGGTCTCGAGGGCTTATCAAAGATAAGCCTTGCCTACGTTATACACACAAAGACCACGTAGTTTGACTAACTCGACCTATTAACAAGATGAAGATATGAACAATGATGGGAAAGTTGGTTTATTATGACGGACTCCTAAAGGACTAACCTAGGGTGTCTTGGGGGCACATCAATGATGGCCTTGCCTACGTTCAAGCTTAGAGACAACATATTTTGAAAAGGGGACTGCTTTTTTGGATTTTTGATGTTTTTGACCTTTTTAGGGATTTTGATGTTTTCTAGATGTTTTGGATTTTGCCTTTACAATTTTCTAAAAAAATTTGGATTTTAGCTGTACAAGATTTTGCAAATATTTTTGGATTTTTTGATGGACGTTTTATGAAATTTTTTTGGATTTTTGAGATAATATTTCCAATGACCTCAAGATATACAAGAACCAGATACGATCCATAAGGAAATTCCCCTAGTGTGACATGTTAGACTACTTCGATAAAGGCAGAACCAACTAACCTTTGGAATATGCCAAGTAGTGCTAAAGGGTTTATGATACCTCATAATATCAAGTTATGATAAGGACAGGAATGATGGATAAATGGTGATGCAAAGAATGATAGGACAAAAGAGCCAAAGAATAGATGGAGGTGCTTTATTTACACAAGGTGCCTGTTTGCCAAGTTTTTACCAAGGTACTTGCCCAAAGTGCCACCAAAGTGGTTTTCACTATAGGATGATTTTTTTCTTTACTTTTTCAATCCTTTTTCTCATTTTTTTGGATTTTGATCATTTTTATTTTTATTTTTGTATTTTCAGATTTTATACCCTTCAAGACTAGCCATAAAAAATTTTGAGATGCAAGTTGTTAGTTGGTTCCTGCAAGGGTTCACCTTCAGGGGTTGATAGTTGGTATGCTCCTAATCCGTAGCTTGTTGTGATGACAAAGGGACCCAACCAATTAGGTTCAAACTTTCCTTTGCTATCTTGATTTGGAAGGTTTTTCTAATTCTACTTTAGGATAAGATCTCTAACTTGGAACGACTAACATTTGATCATCTTGTTATAGCTCTGTTTTAGGCAGTTTTGATATACTTGCAAGTGATTGAGGATGTCAAGACGATGCTCATCCAAGAATTCTAGTTCATTTAGTCGAGACACTTTGTATTCTTCCTCAGTAATCAGATTATGTAATGACACTCACAATGATGGGAGCTCAACCTTAATAGGTAGGATAGCTTCTAATCCATAGACCAAAGAGAAAGGGGTTGCGCCTATTGGTGTGTGGATACTAGTTCGATAAGCCCAAAGAGCAGGATTTAGTTGCAGATGCCAGTCACAGGCAAATTCATTCACTATTTTCTTCAAGATTTTTAGGATAGTTTTGTTTGTAGCTTCAGCTTGGCCATTGCCTTGGGGATAATATGGGGTAGACAATCAATGTTGGATGTTGAATATTTGGCACAACTCTTTTACATCTTGATTTTTAAAAGGGGTTCCATTATTTGATATGAGAGTTTGCAAAACACCATAACGGAAAATTAGATAATTTAGGATAAATTTGGCAATCTGCTTCCTCAGTATATATGTCATAGGAATGGCTTAAACCCACTTCGTAAAGCACTCGGTGACTGTTATGATAAACTTGTGGCCATTGGATGAGGTTGGGGTGATTTTGTCTATGAGGTGAAGTCCCTGTTGTGAAAAAGGCCATGGTGTGATCATGGATTAGATCTCCATGCTATTGACATTGGAAAAAATTCTGCACATACTAATGGGCTTCCTTTTCCATTGTTAGCCAATAGTACCCCATCCTCAACAATTTCTTAGCTAACATCATAATGCTAGAATGGGACCTACATATACCATTACGTACTTTTGTTAAATCAATTAAAGCTTCCTCTTGGTTAAGATATCATTTGGTTAAGATATCATAGTAATTCCCCTTCGATGCTTTGACAGTAAAGCGTATCACCTAGGATCACGAATCAAGATGCCTTTTTAACAAAAGTCTTTTTAAGGTTTGAGGTGATATCAGAATGGAGGATTCCTCTGCTTAGGTAAGTGAATATGTCAAGATACCATGGAGATCCAGGACCAATAATGACACATGTGAATTCAAATTTAGGGATTTTGAAAGTTGGTACAAGAAGTTGTTCTACCAAGAATTCACATTGGAGGATGTTGTTTGGCATGTCTAGCAGTGATTCGATAGTTGCCATGGCATCTGCTGCTTTGTTATTTAGGCGACAAATCTACTCAAAAGTTATGTCTATGAAAAGATCCTTGAGATTCTCCACCATCCTTTTGTAAGGAGTGATATTTTCATCTTTAGTTTGATAGTCATCATTGATTTGATTGATAACCAACTGTGAGTCTCCATAGACTTTCATCTCTTGTATCTTCCACTGAACTGTGTATCCATAGACCTATGATTAGGGCTTCATAATTAGCAATGTTGTTAGTACACAGGAATGATAGCCTGTATGATTTTTGAATGCAATCACCTTGGGGGGTGATAAAAATAATTCCTACTCTAGATCCATGTTGGGTGAATGATCCATCAAAGTACATCTTCCACTGAGCTGTGAAATTGATAAGGAACACTAATTTGTCAAGGAATTCAAATACCAAGGGGTTCTCAGCATAGATAGGTGTTTTTTCCATTTGGTCTAGGATCACTTGTCCTTTGATTTCCTTGCGCTCCACATATTCTATGTTAAATTTTGTTAAGATCATCACCCATTTATCCATTCATCCTGTGAGAGTTGTTTTGGATAACAGGTATTTCAATGGATCATTTTTTGCAATGAGCTTGATTTTATGCGACAACATGTAGTGCCTGAACTTTTGTGAAGCAAAAACTACTACTAGGCATGCTTTTTCAATAGGTGAATAATTCATTTCGTATCCCACCAAGGTTTTGCTGATGTAGTAGATGGCCCTTTCCTTTCCATTTTCATCATGTTGTGCTAAAAGAGCTACTAGTGCTACTGGTGTTGTTGAGATATACAGGATTAGTGGCTTGCTTGGTATTGGTGGTATGAGCACTAGAAGTGTTAGTAGATAATCCTTGATCTGTTGGAAAGATTTATCACACTTCTCATCCCACTTATAGATTATCCCTTTATGGAGAAGATGCGAAAAGGGGTGGATTTTATCTAATAGCTATGCTATAAATATTCTAATGGATTGCAGTCTTCCTTGTAATCCTCTCATTTTCTTTAGTTTTTGTGGTGGTTCCATTTCTAGAATGGATTTTACCTTTGATGGATCAATTTCTATCCCTCTTTGTGAAATGGTGAATCCAAGGAGTTTACCTAATGTGACCCCAAAAATACACTTTTTTGGATTTAGTTGTACCTTGTATTCTTCAAGCCTATCAAAGATGGGTCCTAAGAATTGTATGTGCTCACTTCTCTTCCTTAATTTTTCCAAAATATCATCCACATAATCTTCAACTATTTTTTGGATCATGTCATGAAAGATGAGGGTCATTGCTCTTTAATAGGTTGCTCCTACATTCTTTGAACTAAATGGCATTACATTCTAGCAATAAGTTCCCCATGGACAAGTGAATGTAGTTTTATGATGAACCTCCTTGGCGATTATGATCTAATTATAGCCTGAAAAACCATCCATGAGTGATATCATTTCATGCCCAGCTATTAATTCCATAATGAGATTGATGTTAGGAAGAGGGAAATCATCCTTCAAACATGCCTTGTTTAGGTCTCTGAAATCAGTGCATATTCTGATGCCCCCAGTGGGTTTTGAGACTGGTACCAAGTTTGAAACCCACTCAGGATAATATATAGGTCAAATGAATCCAACGTCAAGAAGCTTTTGTAACTCTAGTTTCACCAAGAGTACTATTTGAGGGTGCATCTTCCTTAATTTTTGCTTAACTGGCTTGGCTTCAAGATAAACTACTAAGTGATGCACAACCACTTTAGGATCAATGCCTAGCATATCTATGTATGACCATGAAAATTTTAGCTCTTCGCTCTTTGAGGAATGTTGCTAGGTTCTTTTGTTCTTCATCTAGCAAGGATTTAGCATAGAAGGTGATCTTAGTTGGTTCTTTTATTCCCACATTGACTGGAGTGGTCTTTTCTACTAGCATTGCTAAATTTTTTGGATGCATTACACTAAGGGGGAGATTGAATCCCCCATCTTTGGGTGCCTCAAAGATATTTTCACCATCGGATGTGTCCTTTGTTTTTTCTATTTTAGAATCAGAGAGTGCCACTAGGTGGTTTTCACTCTAGGATTTGCATGTTAGTTGCATTTCATTAATTTTGTGACTGAAGGATTCAATTGTCTCCCCATAGTATGCCCCTATGTTGAGTTCTATGTCGAAGCCTACTTTGTGATCTACCCATGGTAAGTTGGCATGGAGTCCCATGAATTCTAAGATTGCTTCATCGTTTTCGAATAAATCTAGAATTGGTGGTCCTTGTTGGTTGTTGTTGGTCCATGTCAATAAGTTGCATGTAGACTAGGTGTATTTCAATTGGTTGGTTGCTTGGGAAAAAGGATGTTATGGATATCATAAAGATGGAATTTTTCTCAAATAGGTCAGCAACATCAAGGGGAAATTCATCTAAGGTTGTATCACGCGGTGTAGGTAACCAAGAGGAAGCCTCAGCTCATTTAGCGGAAATACCTTTGCTAATAAGTGTGACCTTGCTAGTAGTACAACCTAAGCCAATATTCTTTATTCGTTTCTCAGGAATGATGGGTTCTAGTAAATCGTTGTCGTTCTATCCTAGATTTTCATTCTTGTTGTATCCTCAATTCTACATAAGTTGTAGGCCTTTTTTATCATCTTCTATGGGAAGAACAGGGATAGGTCATTCATCTCGATAGAGGAGTTTAGAGATATCTTCCTCATTGACATCTTCCTAGTTTAAATCCCCCCACTTGGTGAAGGTAGTAGCTACCATCTTGATTGTTTTAGTTTCTTTGGTGTTGGATGTTGGTTTCCCATTAGACTGGGGAGAAAACGGTAACTCTCCTAAGACAAAGGTATCTTTTAGCAACTTGTAGTTCCCACAACCATCATCTTGGATCACTACTTTGACGTCAAGTATGCTCTACACAATAGGGATTTTTTCTATTGAGGTAGAGGCCATGGATGATGGGTCAACAAATGAGCTTGATGATGCAGGCACGTCATCATTTTTTGGTATTTGGGGGATTTTATAGAACCTGGGTTCAAGACTTTTGCAGTAGTAAAAAGGCTCAAGGTCTCCATGAATGGTGATTTATCTACCTTCGAAAGGAAACTTCACACATTGATGATAGGTCGAGGTGACAAATTTTAAAGCATGGATCCATGTTCGTCCAAGCAAGATGTTATAAGGAAGATCAATATCAAGCACTTGGAATGTAGTTTCAACAATAAGAGGTCCCACTTGGATGGGAAGTGCAATGATTCCTTGTGATAACCGTTCTTGGTTGTCATATGCCCTAATGGTGGTACTCTTTGTCTTCTTAATAGTATCTTTTGAATAGCCTAGATGTTTGATCAACTGCAGGGTACAAATTTTCAGACCAACACCTCCATCTACCAAGACTCTTTTAACCTTGTTTGTATGAATGAAAAAATTAAGGTGTAAAGCATGGTTATGAGATGGTTGTGATGGTACGTCTTGCTCAGAGAAGGTAAGAAGATGATTAGTGATATGCCCTACCATAGCTTGAAACTAATTGGTAGCAATATCCTCAAGGACGGATGACTCAGACAAGGCTTTCTCCAATATTTCCCTATGTACGGAGGATAAATTTTAAGAGTTCTAAGATTGATATCTATGTGGGGGTCTGCTTAAGTTGATCTAGAAGATTGTACTTTCTAGGATTAGATGTGGGAAAAGTAGGTTGTGTCCTAGATTGAGATGGGACTCCTTGAATGGTAACTTTTCCACGTCGTGTGGTGACTCCACATTCTATACTAGCTCCTATTATGGTGACAACAATAATGACTCTATTGTAGGAGGAAACTACATTGGAATAGGTATGTTGCACGTTTGTGTAATCCTTAGCTTTACATCGTTATTTTCTTTTTTATGATCTGACATAGGGTTCTTGTATATCTTAAGATCCTAATTCCCAATTGGTACCTCAACAGATATGGTATCATTTTCTATGAGATCTTGAATGATGTTCTTAAGTTTCATGCAGTTTGTTGTTTTATGTCCTTTGATTTTTTGAAAGTCACAGAGATCGCACTCATTGTACCAGGATGGTTTCTCTTGTGGTTCTTAATAGTTTTCAAAGTTGGGAAGTGTTATCATATTTGACTTTTTTTAACTTCTTCATGATTGTTTCAATAGGTCATGATAGCTATGTGTACTTGCATTTGGGATAGATGCTCCTATTAGTGGTTTGCCTTTGTTGCATGTCAATGTTATTGATGTGATTTTTCTAATGAGGTGTTGTTTTTTGCACAGTTGGCTAGATGTTAGCAACTTGATTGTTATTAGGCCTAGGAGCACTTAGTATGACCTTAGCATCTACCACACTGTCATTTGTTATGTTTTTGTTCTTTTCCCAGACATGAGGTTTCTCATTCGAACTAGTGGAGGGACGGTTGTCTTTGTAAGCTTGATTATTTCCTTATGAAATTAGAGCTCTTTTGATGCTAAGGGCTCTAGGGAAAATCTTATCATATGATGTGATGCACTACATTTTCAAGTGGAAAGATAAATCTGGATCTAGATTGGCTATAATGATTCCCACTTGTTGTTCGTCGGGAAGATGCCACTTGCTTTTACTAGCTCTTTGTCTCCATCGTTGTAAGAAATTAGCGAAAGTTTCCCCTTTGTTTTGTCTAAGAGTATATAGTTCCTCTAGACTGACATCCATGTAAAGATTGAAGGAGAAGTGATCAATGAATTTATCAGTGATTTCTTGAAAAGTTTTGATACCAAGAGGTAAATGAGAAAACTAATCCATAGCAAGACCTGTTAAACTTTGAGGGAAGTGACGCATTAGATAAGAATAATTGTAAGCCACCTCCATTCATATGACGTTAAATTCTTTGATATGGTCCATAGGACTTCCTATCCCTTTATATTTATCAAATTTTGGGATTTCAAAACTAGGAGGGAATGGTACCATTTCAATATTTCGATCAAATGGATATGGACACAAATTTTGTGTATGGGGCTTCTTTGCCTTGCCCATGCGAAGGTCCTGCATTTCTTGTGAGAGTGCTTTAAATTGTGATGCTAGATTGTCTTGAGGATTGGGTGGAGGGACATATGGTGGGATGACAGATCAGTGGTATGGGGTGTATGATGGTGTAATATTCGGTGATGGTGATTGGGGTATCGATTTATATTTTCTTAATATGTTTGGATTGATGATGTTTGATTGAGGATTATAATATGAACCTTGTTGTTGTTGTTGAGCATATTGTTGAGCTAGTAAGGCTTGTTGTTGAGATTGTTGTTGTTGTGCCTCTAGGGCTTGTCGTTGGGCCTGTTGTTGTTGTTGTGCTACTAAGGTTGCTTGATGGGCTTGATATTGTTGTTGTGTTGCTTGTTGTACTGCTAAGGCTACTTCTTCTTCTTCTTCTTGTGCTAAGGTTGCTTGTTGTGTTGCTAAGGCAGCTCGTTGTTGTTGTTGATGTTGTTATGCTAAGGCTACTTGTTGTTTTGTTGATTGTTGATGTTGCTATTGTTGTGCTAAGGCTACTTGTTGATAAGCTTGTTATGCTTGTTGTAATGCTAAGGCATGTGCTTGTAATGTGGGATCAGGTGGTTGTTGAGACATCTATGGAGGATTATGGATATTAATGTTTTGAGTGGGTAATGGATTGGTGATGAAGTTTTGGGGATTCCCTTGGTTCAACATTCCTTGTAAGATGGTAGAATGAGGTAGAGGAATGTATGTTTGAGATCCTATTTGATTTGGAATAGCAAAGGGGACTGTGGGAAAAGATGAGGATAGTGCCATTAGATTATGCCATGGAAATAACACACTAGGACCTTGAGCCCACTGGTTGAAAATATTTCCTTGACCCATGTTTTGAAGATTGCCTTGTGTTAGAGATGTATTACCTGTGTTGATAGGATTAGTTACCAAGGGATTTCTTTGAGATGGGTTGGAAATCGATGGTGTGGACATATTTTGTGAAACCAATGGTATGGATGAACCTATTGGAGGGTTGGGTAAGGATGTCCCTATTTGCTTCAAGGGTTGACCCTATGGTATGGTATTAGTATGCCCTTGCATACTACTTTGAGATACCTGATCCGCATTGCTTTGTGTGATGGTAGGAACACTTGTGGTACTCATGGATGTGGATGAAGAGGGATTCCCTCATAATTTTGAAGTCGTGGTCGAGTAATGAAGATCAAGAGATGTGTATACTTGTTTAGGATTTTTAGGAATGGCGGGAGCACCAAAGCTAGGTGTCCAAGTGGTTGTGATAGATGGAGGATTGGTTTCAAGTGTTCCCACAAGTGTATTGTTTTCATATGAAAGAGCATGACCGAAGTCTTTAGCAAGGCTTGTTGCAATATTGGGAATGTAGGTTTGATTTAGCCCTAGAAATGGGGTTGTGAAACCTTGTGTTAAATTTTGTGCCACAAACATTGGGCAGATAGGAGCTACATTTTCAAAGGCTTGATGTTCAATAATTTCCTCCATAGTGAGTTCAAATGGGTTGTTTGTGATATCTTCTATCTCCTATGGTCCTGATGGGGATGAAGGATGTTGTGATGGTGTAACTTGACTTCTTAGATAAAATTCTAAAGGATTTGGATCACTTGAGGTAAATGTCACTTTGGTTTCTCCATGATTCTCTTGTGTTGTGATATAGTCTTTACCATAAATTTTGTGTCTTCTATGGGAGAGTTGTGTTGAGATTTGTGATCTTTCAATTCTCTAGTTGACTCAAATCTAGGTAAAAGAGATGCTCTAAGTCTTTTGGGATCAATGATGATAGTGGGGGATGAAAAGATGGGTGATGTGGAGAGTGCTATTTGCAAATGTTTTAGAACAACACTTTTAACTTTCTCTTGATGTTTTGATGTTAGGATAAAGGATGTTTATGAACTTGTAAATCTTTAGGGTAGACTCATGACCTTCAAGATGAAATAGTTCAAAGATGATAACTAACTTGTATAAATGCATGGAAAAGGATGCATTTCACATACAAAATAGGAAAGTTGGATGGTTGGTTTGATTTGATGTTTAAGTCACAAAGTGTTGATGTACTCAAAATTTTGCGAAGTTGGATGAAGTGGAAGATGAATTTTGAAAAAGGGGTGAGTGAGATGTTTGACCCAATGTTTACTTTAAAGTGACCCTTTGTTTTGACAAGACCAAGGTAGTGAGAATGATGCTAGACCTCTAAAATATTCAAATCCTAAAGACCCAATGTTGATTTAGATGAGAGGATGGATGGGGATGTTTAGACCTGTTTGGTTCCTCCTAGCTCGAGCATAAAAGTTTCTTAACAAGAGGTAACGATTGTGATAAAGTATTGAGGCCCACTTCCTACTAAACTCTGAACTACGATACCTATGTTTGCAATGATGGGATGGAGATCTTCCCCTATGGATTTTGATTGTGTGATGGATCATTTAGAGTTTAGTATCATGAAAAAGACCAGGATTTTGACTCCAAAAGAATGCATATAGTTCTGGATTGTTTCTTCAAATGTGGCTGTAAAATTTTTCTACCAACTTGTCTCCATTCTTGTGAAGTTTTAAAAGATGTTTCTTGAGAGATTTTGGACTAAGATTTCTAAGTCTAAAATGACGACCTGTAGACTTTATTTTAGCGATCCTGACTTTGCGTGAGATCATGTAGAAACAGTTCACGTTTATGGAAGAAAGGAAGATATTTATTGCCATATGGGTGGTGGTAATGTGGGCCTTCCAACCTCAATATCAACTTGTTCCTCTTCTTCATCTAAAATGGTTGTTGTGTTTCTCCATTGGGTATTTGTTTCTTTTGTTTCAAAAGTGAAGCTTCTCAAACTGCTAATGAGATCGGTTTGTTCTTTGTTAATGATTTCAAAGTTTGGTTGAACTATAGCACCTAGAAGATCAATTTTTTCAATGGGACCAATTGGTCTCCAAATATTCATGTGGGGTTCATTTTTCAATTTATCTTTCTTAATGAGTTTATTTTACCACAATCACTTTTCTGGATTAAGTTTTCAAATTAAATGTTTATGTCAAAAATACCATAACTTTCATAATGTCCATTTTGTGAGAATCATAAGGTTAAAGCCATAATTTCCTATGTTGTCTTTGGAAAATATGGATTTTGATAGAAGTCAAGATATTTAGAAATCTTTAAGGATAGAATCCTTAGGACAAGTAGCAATATCAAGGCTTTTTCAAGAGGTATCCATATTTAGCCAAACTGTTTGAAATTTTGAGGAAGATAGTGAATGTTTTCTTTTGCATCATTTTAGAACCAAGAAAATTGTTAAACTAACTCACAATCATTACAATCCTAGGTTTGAAATGGCTATATTTGTTGAGTCCCCACTTAGATCTCTCCAAACACTAAACAATGCGAACAGTTAGAGATTTCGTGACACTGACTCCCCTCCATGACACACACTTCTCGAGACCACCAAATATCAAAATCCTTAAAATCCAGAGATCAAAAGGATTTTTTCCGTTTCTACAATTGAATAGTACAAATGTGCGGCAGCTTCAAAATGACCATTCTTGTACCAACAAATATTAAGGATTTTTGGCTTCTAAACAAGGGTTCGTAATAAGGGCTTGCAGTTTAGGGGGTGCAATGATAAACTCCATCAAGAGGTCTCCCAAACCTTAGAACAAGGGCTTTACACATCATAAAGATATTGGGGGAGAACTATCATGTACAATTTTCATTGATCACAATTTTCATTGCAACCACACATTTATATCGCGGTTTGGAAGAGCTTGGCTTTAGCTTGTTACTACTTGGGTCATTCCCTCCTTTCCAAGTGGGGAAGCAGGCCCTCTAAAGGTAAACAATAGTGAGGAAGTACATCCATAGTTCAATCATCTTTATTCGTATGAACAAAGAGAGAACACACGCTATGCCTTTTCCTCACACTCACAAGGGGGTTTAGTTTTAATCCAAATTGAAAGATGTAGGTGATTTTACAAAGTGTTAAGGAATTTATTTTTTCTTAAAATCACCAAATGGCGTGAGAGAATTGTATACGCATCCACTAACAATGTTGTCAATCAGAAAACATAGCAAACAGTTGTAAATTTTAACCCCTCAAAGCAGTGATGAGTTCGTTTTAAGCACCAAATGAAATATGATGTTGCCTTATTCAATTTTAAACCCAAAAAATAATGATAAGATGAGGCTTAAATTTTAATCATGTTTGAGCGTTCTTTTTAAACCCAATGGAAATTTAGTGCATGTCCTAAAGTAGAAATTAGAAAGTATGAAATTTGGGTTATAATTTCCCTAAAGCGTCAAACACTTGATACAATCACAAAATTTTAAGATAAGGAAAGGCTTTCTTCACTTGAGCTTCATGTCTTTCAACCTAAAAAACCTGTTAGTCTAACAACCAGAGCACAGTCAGAGGTGCATCAGTGATTAGATAAATCAAGGAAATTAAAACACATGTCAAAAAAATGATAGTAAAGTTTCTTACCCTGGTTAGGCATCGTTGAACATGATAGCATTGCAATTTGAACTATGGGTGTTGCTCTGGTGATAATGGGTGTTGCTCTATAGAAAAAATAGAGAGCACAATAGCATCGAGATTTGGTCTGATGTCACTACACACAGTAGCGTCATGTTTTGAAATTTGGGGGAATCACTTTTTGAACTTGGGGCGTCGTTGTTTGATGTTTTCGATACCTCTATATTAAATTGGTGTCGCCATATTTAAATTGACGGTAGTGCATTTAATCAATGATATTTTGAATTGGAATGGCGTCGCTATATGGCAACGCTCTTCAAAGTACATCGTTGTTTATGATTTGAGCATCATTGTATCTTGCAAAACAAGCATAAAATGGAATTTAACCTAAAAAATGGTTAAATTAATAGTTTTCCCTCCTAGCACCAGAATGTGAAACGAGGATAATCAGGGTGGGTCGATTATGCTTGATCCATGATGGATCAAAGCACAATTTACCCACTAAACCTCAATCTACCAAACAAGATCATTCAAATTGAAAAATTAAACTAAGAATTTATACAAACTAGAAGTTACAAACTATGAAAATAGTTAAATTCCTACTCTAACCCATTTGAAACTTATCCTGTTTTGGAATTGGTGTCATGTTTATGTGGAACAATGACCCTTTCCCAATCTCATGATTAGTGAGCTCGTTTCAATCAATTCTATGGAAGAGAATCAATGAAACCATTGTGATAAATGGATGAAAACCTAGTTTATACTAAATTAAACATGATGCAAGCTAAGTTAACATGATTTTATGCTAAAAATGAACTAATTATGCAATTGCTAAGCTAATCTAAGCTAAAAGATGGAAACCCTAATTCATATACAAACTAAGATATATGCATGGAAGCCATTAATCAATGCTTTAAGCTATTATGCAACTTAAAATAAACTAAAAGAAGCTAAAAGTGATTAAATTGTGAGTGTGGATGCAAGTGAGTTCAACATCATAAGTTTGCACTTGAAAGATGGATCCATTTGTCTCCAAATAGTTTTTTATTTACAAGAGAGAAAATGAGAAATGGAGGGTTGAGATCAAAAAGATTAATCAACGATCCAAGATGGAAGGAAGAAGAGGCATGGATCATGAATTCTCATCAATGGATGAGAATGCATGATGGGATTTACTCAAGGGCTCACATTTGCTTCAAACAAACACACTTTTGACCTGCTCACACAGGTCAAAGGTTCAAAAGGTTAAAGGTTAAAACTTGCATTTGAAGTTAAGTGAAACTATCCCTTTTTTAAATGATGGAGGAATAAGAATATTCCTTGGAATATTCATTTGGGTGAGGATAAAAGGCATTTTTCAAATTAAAAGAAATTCTTAATTGTGCAAAAAGGGGATAACGAATATTCCATGGGAATATTCTCCTTTTTAGAGGAAAATTAGTTCAATTATTAATTAAACAAGGTTTCATCATGCAATTAGGGGATTTGGAGGAATTAAAGGTGATATTCATTAAATTAAATAACTTAATGAATGGGGGAGAGATGGAATGATATTTAATTAAATAACTTAGGGTTATTTAATTAAATAAGATGACTTAGGAGATTAAATTAAATATTTTGATTTATTTAATTTAATGAGATGAAATGTTAGCGTGAAGGGGGAATGAATTAACCTCAATTGATTAATTGGGTTGATGGACGAAAATGATGCCATTAATTAATTAAGCAAAAAAGGGATTGGTTTAAAGAGGAAATGATGTTAGTAAACCTGTTTTGAGTGTATGATATCATTCAGGACATTTTTCAGTGTCTACACCAACAATCATGAAGTTAGAAAAATAAACTATTGTAGGCTAAAAACCTATCAAATAAAAAGTATTGGGATCTTGATATAATTTTGGATCAAGTATCCAATGATGGAGAAGAAGCAAAGGTAACATCTTTGAATGATATAATGAAGAATGTCTTGAGCTTTAGTATGACATGGTTGAAAACCAAAGTAGAATGATTAAAAGCCTAGGGTGTGACCCTCACCTATAAAAAAGAGGCAGAAAGCTAAGGATGAAGGGACTTTAGGAAAATAAGAGGAGGTTGTATTAGAAATAGATAAAGAAACAATTCAACCTCCAAAGCCCAAGAAGGGAAAGAAAACAATTAAAATCAAGAAGCCCCAAATTGTGTATAAAAGGAAAGTTGTAAAGATTATAGAAGAGGAAGAAATAGTTAAAGAGGATGTTGCTCCATTGAAGAGAAGGAAGAAAGTTCAAGAACAAGATTCCCTAGGTAGGTAATTCGAGTATGGCACCAACATCTTATTGCCTTCTATTTCCCTTCTCTCTCTTACAATTGTAAAAAATGTTCCAATTTCACCCCCAATACCTACAATCATTCATTCCTCCCAACTAATAAGTGAAAAGGGCCCAACTAATTTGGTTACTCTTTCTAGTTCAACTATAAGATCAATACCTTTTGTCCCCCACCATCAATATCCAATATAAACAAAATTACTAGGGAAATGGAAGAATAGGAGGCATTGCAAGAATTAAATAATAGATCTCAAGAGGAACAAATGATCAAGGAAAAGAAAGACAAAAAAGAAGTTGAAATGGAAGTCTCATAGCCAAAGGAACAACTAGGCATACTAGTAAAGGATGAATAGGTCCAAGATAAAATTCAAGATGAGGATGTACCTTGATTAATGATTCAACATCATTATTTGAAGCTCAAGAAATGATTTATTAACTTAATAAATATGATCAAATTGTTTTATCACACCAATTAGTTGAGGAACAAATCAATAAAGATCAAGATATAATTCTATAAGAAATTCAAATGAATGTGTCTACATGTGATGTTCCAAACTTCCAAACATTATGTCCCTTAGTATTGCAAGATCAAATTGACAAGTATGGACAAGATATCCGAGTTCAAGAGGATCAAATGCAAATGGATATTCCAACATCAAGATCTACAAAACAAAAAAGGGAAGAAGTCTAGTCTTATAGGAAATTCCACAGGACCTTCAACCTACAACATCTAGACCTACCTCTTCTACAAACCAATCAAAAGAGTGATAAGGTATTAGAATATTTAGTCATAGTAGAGACATTTGATAATGAAAAAATGACACATCCAATATAATTCAACTAAATGCATCAAATCAATCAATAATTGATCCAATTGCTCAAGCAAATGTAGGTTTAGAGAAACAAGTTTGACTTGAGTGGTGGGTGGTGGAATCATTATCCATAATACTTGTTTGGATTGGGGTGAACATTTAGAAGAGGAAACCAAGGGTAACCATGACTACTATTGACTTGTAAGATATGTTGAGTAAAATGGTATTAGAGCTTAGGTTCTTCCATAAGCCATGGTTCAAATTTGTAAATCTTGAGTAATTTGTATTCATAATTTGAGACAATTTATATTATGAGTAATATTTGAAAGATAATCAAAGTCACAACAAGAAACAATACCATGGAAAAGGAGAAAAACTTCTCATTTGAATGCAGGTATGATACATATATTAATGAAGAAGAAGATTTAGTTGCAAAAGAATATTTTTTCAAAAGAATATTGAACTCTTTAATCCTGTAAATAGTCTAATTTCTATTTAGTATTTTGACAACTAGTCCATTCTGTCTCCTGAAGTCTTTTATAAGCCAATAATCAGTGTCAAATTAGAAGGATATAGTCAGTCTTTATGCACTTCTAGATATAAGATCTACAATCAGTATTGTCAAAAGTCACGTTTTACCTTTTGTATATTGGAATCCTCAACAAATCACAATAAGGGGTTTGGCATTATGAAAAAATTGTAGAAAAAGGTCAACACCATTATTGTAAATATAGAAGATTTTAATTCCCTCTATAAATTTTGGAAATATGACAACATAGAAACTAATATCCTTCTAGGTGTGGATTTTTTAAGCCAATTTGAGTCTTTTTCATTTTTTCATACCATGGTAATATTGGGAAATCGCAAAAGGATAAAATTCATTAATCCTCCTCAAAATATAGAGTTTTTCCATGTTATTATAAAATTTGACACAAATGGGAATATTCTTCTAGAAGATCCTCAGACTTCTGTTATACGAAGAATTAAAGATCTTCATGAACCATGCCAAAGAAATATTCTAGAAGATTATTTCTTCTAAAATCCAATGCCTATATTCCAAAACAATGGATGGGGAGATATTCAAAGAGTTCTAGGCACTAAGCAGATTCATGTTTTAGCCCCAATAATCACAAAAGGGCAATTAATTGTCTTAAACTATTTGGTCAGACAATATAAGGATGCCCATATTATTTTCAGTTGTCAAGACATCACAAGCCATTTCCCATATGAATCCCACCAATTACAGGATCTTACCACCATCTTTAGTCCATCATGTAAAATCCTTCTATGCCAATTAAATCCTTTCAAACCTAGTACTAAAGAAAGCTCTTTTATTCATACTAAACCTTGTAGTCCATTTCCCTCATATCCAACTTGAATGGATCATAAGGTATGATGATACAAGACTTATTGGGGAATGGTATATTTCAGGTACATGCGAATTAGCAGTTAAGAAGAGAAAGCATTATTACTCATACCACTACTTCAATTTTAAAAATACTTATAATATACCTAGCATCCAACTCACACCAAACCTTGAAAAATGGTGTATTCTATATGGATGGGATAATGGTTAAAAATTCAGCGTGAAGAGTCTAATCTTGAAAATAATTATATCTTTGTATATAGATAAAGCAAAGGACTAACACTGTCTACCTTTTGGTATGATATTCCTCCTTTTGCTTGATAAATAAAATATTAGGTGTAACTGGACCCCTGCCTTGCATGGCATATTAGCAAGCACATGCGCTTGTCAGTGTCGTTATCTGGGCCACGTTAAGATCCGGTAGTAAGATGCAAACCTGTTTAAAAAGCAAGATCCTTGTAGCCACTTATGGGTGCTAAGTGGACCATTCTCACTATACGAGTTCATAAAAAGTGATAATAACTAATAGAATATTAATATTTTAGTAAAATATTAATATTTCATATTTATTAATATTTATGGATAAGTATTTTCCCACTACTATTAGTATTATGAAAAGATATTACTATTTACTAAATAGAGCAAAATCACTACACTCCAAATGTCAAGTACCAGAGTACTTCACCAACCACTCCACTATCCACTAACTTCCAAATTCCACCTACCAAAGTACTCCATCTACCATATTCACCTACCACGTGTGCATCCACCACTCTCATGTACCACATACTTCCAACTACCACTTGGCCTCCATTTCCTATAAACAAGGCCTTATGAGCTCATTTGAGGCATTTTGGGCTTGAGCGATCAACAATTGTATCAACATTTGGATGAGAAATTTAAGAGTTTGGCATTTGAAGTAGGAGTGATCTCTAGAGTCTTAGGAAGTCAAGTGTGCTTAAGGTCCAACTTGTAATTCCAAGATTTTGGAAAAGCAAATACTTGTATGCTCTTAGCTTGCGCCCTGTGTGATCTTGCTAATCAAAAATCTATTTGTAATAAGAAATCTAGAAATATTGTAATGGTCTCTATATATTAATAATATCATATTCTCTTATCTTCTACATATGTTGTCAAGAGAATTTGTGTAATGGTTCCATTTTAAATTGGTATTGGAGCTGCATTTTGTCAATAATGTTGTTTGTAATGCTTTGTTCAAAAATGGTATTAGAGATGCATTATGCCAATAATGCTGAGGAAACCAAGGGTAAGTGATGAGGTAAAAATAACCTCATCAATATAACAAACTAAATACCCTTCCTCATATCTTCTAGTCACCTTTACCTTGCCAATTAATTATCTTTAGGATTAATAATTGCTTGCTTTTTGTGAGAAGTTGTATAATCTTTATTTTCTGAAATTAATTAAAATAAGCTAACCTGCGCTGACATAATGGTTTAGTTTCTAAGTATTGTACAATCTATTATGCATAATCAGCCATCATGCTCAACCAAGTGGATTCAAAGACTTTCATTCAATTAAGACAAGCGCCAAAAGAATAGGCGCTGAAATTTTAGGGAACGCATGGTGGATCGAGTTTTTGAAGCTTTCTGTTATTTTCTATTAAAAGACTTTATGGCTCACTCTGAGCCTCTTTAATGTTTTATGTGTGGACTTAAGTCTGTTAGTTTGTTGAATTAAGTTGAAGACTTTTTCAGTGGTAATCTTTACCATTTGAATTATAGGATTTTGTTAGCTATTTTTGTATAAATATGTAACCGTCAGAAGCAATGATATAGAGAGATATTGTTATGCCTTCACTATGTTTCTAAGATATACTTTCAATAAAATAAGTTTTTTCCCTCATTTTGATTTATTATTATTGTAAATGAAATCATTTTGAATGGAGTACTCTTGAAGTTACAAAGTCTATGTGATTTGAGCTATGTGTAGGAGCACCCGAGAGTTGGCCACTCAAGGGATTGTAGATTAGATAGACAAATATTTTATTTTTAGTTCTATTGTTTTTATTTTGTAAATGATAAAAATGAGTGAAGTTTATTTTCATGTATTGAGCTCTGTTAAGTTAATCCTGCAAGTTGTAGTTGAGCCTGTTAAGTCAATTCTTTAAGTTCTGTTATCTAAAGTTCTAGAGCACCTACTTTCACTTGTTAGTTTCAAGTTGTTAAATTGTTTTCTGTTAATTGTTAAGTTTATTATTAGTTGTTAGTTAGATGTTTCATAGTTTCTTTATGATAATTTCCTCTTCATCAATTTACACGCTTCTTAGCTTAATTATCTCTATGCTTTCTAGTTTAATTGTTATGCTTTTTAAGATTAATAATTTCTTGCTTTATAGTTTAGTGGACTCTTAGTTTAAAGTTTCATTTCAATTGTTCCAAACACTTAGAAAATATGAAAGAGATAGTCAAGATGTCTTCTATTGCATATAGCCTCTAAACACTACCCAATCAATACAATTGATGCATTTTCAACTAAAGAGATAGGACCTAACGATAGCCTATCACTTTTTGGCGTCATTGTCGGGGACACTTCCTTTTCTAGTGTTAGTAGGAGATACCCTGAATACCTCTTTTGGGAACAAAAATAATCCTCAGGCTTCCTTTTCTGCATAGTCAGGAAATGAGGCCCCCAAGGAAGATTCATACCAAAAACCCCCCCAAACGACGTACCAACCACAAGTAGGGAGGAAGAAATCTCAAATCAAGAACTTACTGAAGAATTGGTTAAGTAGGATCAACCTGAGACCTTCCCACATACCCCAAAAAGAGATCACATAGTTGTAGAGGAGCGTATTCCTTTGAAAACTCCAGAGCCTTTCCCATTTGAGTGAAATTTTGAAGAGGAATGAATCCCCTTTAACATCATGGGTGAACATAGAAATGTTGCTAACCCTCCACCACCATGCACATTCACTTATCCTATTGCTATCGATGTTGATGATGAGACGACTATGAAAAATATTTCACCAGCCTTCTTTCCAACCTTCCAAGGTTTTCCTTCTGAAGAACCTGACCAATTTTTGAACCGTAGATTTTTGGGTAGGGCTTATAGGCTTCTCTTGCGCTCTTAGGATGTCTCACCTAAAAGGAGAGAGATAAACCCCACTCAAAATTTTAGCTAGGTTCACTCAAATTATGCAATGTATGATGTTATTTAGACTAAATGGAATGCTTTAAGTGCAATTAAACTATGAAATTGAGAGATTATGAAAGAAAAAACTAAGGATTATGCAATGTTGGAAAACACAATGTGATAAACAAACATGAACTAAGTATGAACAAATGAAAAACAGAAAAGAAGAAGGTTGAATCAAAGTGCACCTGGAGGTCTGATGAAGATTCTGGAATATTTTGAATGCTGACAGAGATCACTGAAAATCACCAGTGGGACTCATTCGCCACTAATGGCGAATCAGTTCTGTATCTGATGAAAATTGTTGAAAGCTGGTTTTTGAGTGTTGGGATCCAAAATCTAACAAAATCTGGATTTTCAGCCTTAAGGTGGGACTCATTCACCACTGATGGTGAATCAGTCGACTCCCAAAATTTTGAGAAATCAGGGACTAATCCTGTAGCACCAAATCTGAGGTTGTCTGCTTGTCAGATTGACAAAGTTAATTCTGCAGAAAACAGACAGAATGCCTTCTCCAAGCTTGAAATAGGTTGTAGTTGACTTGAAACACTTTGTTGACTTCTTATCCACTTTTCAACACCTAATAGCTTGTCAAATCTGCATACACAAGTCTACAATCACACATGCAAAAGGGGAAAAATGGTTAAGGGTTAGGTTATAGGGATTTACCTTGGTCAAATCCCACTTTGGTAATCAAACCCTTAATGAAATAATGAATTAGAAGAGAATGATAAGCAAATAACATGCAAATGCTATCAACTTACCAAATCCTTATTGAAGAAATATGAAGATATAACAATGGTTGCTCCAAAATACTTTATTAATGCTTGATTAAGTGATGCAAAGTGCTTGAATGCTTGAATGAATATGTGAATAAGTGAACTTGATAAATGGGGGTTAAAATGAGAAGAAAAACACTTATTTATACAAACTTGTGCCTTAGTAACCCAGTGATACCTCATCATAGACCAACATAAGATGATTTTAAATAAAAACCCGAAAGAAAATTTAAAATATTTTGAATTTTGAGCCAAGAGGGACTCATTTGCCACCCATGGAAAATGGGTCCCACCTTGGACTTGAAAGTGGGTGTCAAGAATTAAGTCACATTTAATGTTGTTTGTCAGGTTTACATTCAAAAACACACTTAATTAAGCCTTATGATGGCATAAAGGGGTCAAATAAAGCATAAGAAAGGTGTAAATAGTGAAATTATGCCTAGAACAGTGTGAAATCTTGTTACAAGACTTTACAACACTTCAAAATAGGACTTGGTAAGTGATGAAAAGGTGATTTTTAGATGAATTGTAATAAATAGAGTCTAGAAAAGTGTAGAAATATTTTACAACACCTTCACAAGATGTCATAATTTGAATTTTAAGGACCTAATGTGAATGTTCAAGCCACATTGCAACATTAAATCAAATCAAAATGGACCAAGCATCATGAAGAAAGGCCTAAAAGACCATGAAAATGACAAGGGATCATTTTTCTATGGTGTAGTTTCTATTTGAGTTCAAATTCATGTGTCATACATATGACTATAAGACTGATAACCAGAAACTAAAGCTTTTTCCCTCTACTTTGAAAGGCTCAGCAATGTTTTGGTTCATGGGATTAGCTTAAGGGTCGATAACCTCCTGGGATGACATGGAGTCTATTTTTCTAGATAAATACCAAAGTTACTATAGAGTCAGCGATAGGAAAGAAGAGTTGTTCAAACTAAGGCAAAATGAAGATGAAAGCCTAGAAGATTACCTAGATAGGTTTATCTTCTTATCTAAATGATGTGGTGGAGAAGCCATAAGTTTGGAGATTCTGAAGACCATATTTCTGAAAGGTCTCAACGAAGATGCTCAAAAGAGCTTGGATTTAATGGGAAAAGGAGATGTTTCCCAACTGGGACTCAATGATATCACTAAATTATGTCAGAATTTCTCTTGTACTCGAAGAGGTATCCAAAAGTCTACTCTTTTTAAAGGTTCTAATGGGATAGGAAAATTATGTGAAGAGCTAGCCAATCTTAAAATTGACATTCTTGTTCAATTAAATACAACGTTGGGTGGAATACAAGTGCAAACACAAAATCCTGAGACCTTATCCATCTACTCTCCTAGGTGTCAAAACAAACATCTATTAAGGGAATGCCCTTTGGACAAAATTGAAGAAAATGACAAAATTGATGTTTTCCAATTTTGTGAGAAGAGCCATCCCATTGACCAGTGTGAGATTTTGAATGCCATCAAGAATTCTGAGAAAAGAACATCTTCAGTTGAGGAAGAGATCAACTTGGTAAATCAAAGAATAGGAGGAAATTTTTCCTATGGACAAAATCCAAACCCTTCCTGGAGACCTCAACCCAATTGGAATAATAATCATTGGGCAGCACCTTGGCCTCAAGCACCACCTAATTGGGGAACTTACCCTTAGGAACCACCTGAATAGGAAAATCAGTCTTGGGGAAACCCTCAATGGCCCAATCAAACTCAACAATAGTGGTATCCTCAGAATCCTGCTCCTCAATGAAATTAACCTCAAAATCAGTTTTATATTGGTCTTAGAAGGATGCCTAATCAACAACAGAATCTTTTACCACCTCCCAAGAACACTCAAAAAAATGAGAAAGTTAATCAACCACCACTTTTGACGCAGCTTGTTCCTAATCAAAAGAATAACTGTCAAAATACTATGGAGTATTCTACAAAACAAGAAAATGTGATTGATTTGAATGCTATCATTGTGGAAACCTATAGTTAAGGTCGGGAAAAACACTTCTACAGCTGACCATAGTTGAAATCCTAGATGAGCCTATTAAAGATTATGTTAAGACAACTAAAACATCTTCCACATCTTTAGAGAAAAACCCAGTTAACATTCAAGCCAAGATTTTTGTGCCATCTCTAGCTGGAGCTTCCGACCTACCTCAAGAGGAGGGGGGTCAATCTCCAACTGATTCTCTAAAGGATTCCTCTTCTAAAGATAAAACTCAAGCACCTTTTCTGGAGCATCTAAAGCCAACTATTGTGAAAGATACTCTGGAAATGTCCATGCCTACCAAAACTGTGTTGATACAAGAAATCAAACAACTACAAATTAAAGTTCCTTTGCTACATGCAATTAAGGAGATCCCTGAATTAAATCAACTAATCAAACAATTGTGCATCAAAACTCCAGGGAGGAAACCAAAATGGATAAATATCATTCACATAAATGGTTATCTAGCTAACTTTTTGCCTGGAAAGACCATTGCTCTGAAATATGATGACCCATGTAGTCCACTTATAACAATAACAATCAATGAGGTAGCAATACCTAATGCACTAGTGGACCTAGGAGTAGCCATTTATGTAATGATTGTTGATGTAATGAAAAATTTGGGGCTCACTGATTTATGCCCCACAACTACAGTCTTTCAAATGGAAAACCAATCCATAGCCATTCCCAAGGGCGTTATCGAGAACGTTCTTGTTAAGGTTGATGGATGGGAATATCTGGTGGACTTTCAAATAATTCAGTCCTTTACACCTAAAGACATTTATCTAGGAATTCTAGGAATACCATGGATGGCTATTGTTGTAGCCAAAATTTACTGCAGAGAAGGAGAAATGACCATTTCATATGGTCCCGATAGGAAACACTTATTCTTGTATCCTCCTGCCAAGCCTGCTGAATATAATAAAGTATGGGTGGATGAACTAGAAGGTCCCAACAGACAAGAAATTCAGCTTCACTAGCCATGGTAGTCATCAAATAGCATGGTGAAGAATTGGAGGATGAATTGGAAAACATGGAAAATCTTACCATGGATTCAAGCGATGAGGAAATTTTGGACATAGAAGAGATCCTAGGACAACCCATCAACATAGACCACACTGAATTCGATAACACCAGCTTCATGGGATTGCCTTGTCCTCTAGCAAATATCATTCCAAAAATGGACCATTTCTTTGAAGGAATTATCAAACAACATAGAACCATACCTCATAGTTGTCCCCTTAACACTTTGACAAGACCAATGTACATTGTCACATCCAACCATTCAGGTGTTAAAGCCATTATACTATTGCCAGGAAAAAATTTGAACTTTAATAGCTGGTTGATATAGCTGGAAGAACACAAATTGTTTGATATCCTAGTGAATAGATCTAAAGATTTTTCTTGGTACTACACATATATGAGAGGAATACACCCAAGTGTGTGTAGTCATCATATCTACATTGAGGATGTTCGACTTGTTCGCCAACCATAATGGAGACTCAATCCTACCTTGGAAGATATTGTTAAAATTGAAATTGAGAAACTCCTACAAGTTGGATTTATTTATCCCATTTTTGATAGTAAATCAGTTTCACCATTGGTTGTGGTTCCAAATAAAAATGGGAAGTGAAGAGTGTGCATAGACTATAGGGAACTTAACAAAGAAACCCACAGAGATTATTTTTCACTACCATTTGTAAACCAAGTTTTGGATAACTTAGCTGGGAGAAAATATTTCTAATTTCTAGATGGATTCAGTGGATACAACCAAATACAAGTAGCAGCAGAAGACCAGGATAAAATGACTTTTACTTTCCCCTGGGGAACATTTGCATGTCGAGTTCTTCCTTTTGGGCTATGCAATGCTCTTGCAACATTTTAGAGAGTTGTCCTAGCCATATTTGTTGAGTTGGTGAATGAGTGTGTGGAAGTTTATATGGACGACTTCACTGTGTATGGGTCCACTTTTGATGAAGCCCTCCAAAATCTATACAAGGTGTTGAAGCAATGAAAGGATCATAATTTGTCCCTAAGCCACGAAAAATGTCTGATAATGGTAGAACAAGGAATAGTGTTGGGACATCATATCTCAGTCGAAGGAATAAAAGTTGATCCTAAGAAAATCAAAGTGATACAACAACTTGTGACTCCAAAAACCTAGACTGATGTTAGAAATTTCTTAGGGCATGTTGGATACTATCGAAGATTTATAGAAAACTTTAGCAAGATTGCAGCCCCTATGTTTTCCCTTCTCCAAAAGAATGTAGAGTTCATTTGGACACCTAAGTGCCAATCATCATTTGAAATCATTAAGGAGAAACTCATCTCTACTCCTATCCTTCGTCGACCTAATTGGAAACTTCCATTCCATATTTATGTTGATGCATTTGATGATGCTATTGAAGCAATATTAGGAAAAGAGGATGAGAATGGGGGTAAATATGCCATCTATTTCATAAGAAAAAACTTGATTTCCACTGAACAAAATTACACTACCATAGAGAGGGAATTTCTATCTATCGTACATGCACTTAAGAAATTTCAACACTACATCACAAGATACAAAGTAATGGTGTATACAAATCACTCAGCCATTGAATATCTCATGAACAAACCTGTGGTGAATGGGAGGATAATCAGGTGGTTGTTGTTGCTCCAAGAATTCAACGTAACAATTATTAACAAACTAGGAAAATTCAATGTAGTTGTAGATTTCTTATACCGAATTAAACAAGATAATGGTGATTATGCTCCAGTGCAGGATGAGTTCCCAGATGAAAATTTGTTTGCCATCTCCACTAAAACTCCTTGGTTTTCTGATATTTCCAACTGCTTTCCCACCTCATAAGTCCACTAGATTTTACATCAAAACAAAAGAAACACCTTATTAGAGAAAGCGCCCCTTTCAAACGGATCAATGGGATTCTATTTCAATGTCGACCTGATATGGTTCTATGATGTTGTGTTAGGGAAGATGAGACCTATAGTATCCTTAGAGCTTGCCATGATGATCCTTCAGGAGGGCATTACTAGCCCTCTATGCATAGGGATGTCAAGAAATATGTTCACTATTGTGATGAATGTCAAAGGGTAGGGAGACCAACTACATCTAACGAAATGCCCCTACAACCTCAGGTAGTCCTTGAACCATTTGAGAAATGGGGATTGGATTTTATCGGTCCTATAGACCCTACTTCACAAGGAGAAGAGTACATTCTAGTTTGTTTCGACTATCTAACTAAATCGGCAGAAGTTCAAGCTCTACGAGTTGCTAGGGAGGAACAAGTAGTTGATTTCCTGTACAATAATTTTTTCCTCAGATTTGGAGCCCCTAGGACAATTGTCACATATCAGGGTCCCAAGTTTATCCCTAATGTTTTGTTAGCCTTCACCGATCATTTCCAGGTAAGCCATAAGAATTCATTACCCTATCACCCTCAAGAAAACGATCAGGTGGAAGTCACTAATAGGGAGTTAGAAAATATTTTAATAAAAATAGTTTGGTCAAGAAGGAAATATTGGGCTAGGAAATTACCTGAAGTCGTCTGGGCTTATAACACAACATGGAAATCAACCACTGGTTTTAGTCGATATGAATTATTTTTTAGGAAGAAACCTCTTCTACCCATTGAGTTTGAACTCCAAACACTAAGGACAGCCATGGAGTTAGTTATAGATCTTAAACGAGCCCAGGTAGAGAGGGTCTTACAACTTAGTGAGTTGGATGAGCTTTGTTTGGATGTCGTCCATCAAAATGAGTTGATGCAACAACACAAAGTCTAGAATGACAAGCATATCAAGGAGAGAGAATTCCATAATGGATATTGGGCATTATTGTTCGATTCCAAATACAAGGATCACCAAGGAAAACTCAAAACTCATTGGCTCGGCCCATATGAAATTTTTGAGTTATTTGCAAATGGCATGGTACAGCTCAAGTCCATTGATGGTGATACTTGAACTCTCCTAGTTAATGGACATCGATTACATATCTACCATAAACTTGTTAATAAAGAGGAATTTACAAAAATGGTAGAAATGTAGGGAGAAATCCAATGCATTGACTCTGCTATAGCAGAGTCAATATAGTTTTTATTTTTTCTACTTTTGTCAAAAAAAATGTGTATGAATTTACTTTATTTTATAGCATTTATTTCAAATTATTCATCCTTTGGACTTGGCTAAATTTTGTTTATATTTTGTAGGATTTCATTTTTCATCAAACACAAATTTTGGCACATCTTGTTGCAGTGCTCCAAAATTTTTTGGCCCGGTTGTTGTGGCGCTTCGAAACTTGTTGGCCCAGTTGTTGTAGTGCTCTGAAAATTTTTGGTCTAGTTGCTACGGTGCTCTAGAACTTGTTGGCCTGGCTACTGCTATGTTCCAGAACTTGCACAACTGACTTGTGCATTCCTTGCTTGATTCCTGCATTCTAGTGCATCTCTCAGCAATGCTTCAGAAAGTCAAAGTCCAAAATCCTACACTTTTCTTCCTTTTTTCTAGCTACATCTTCTAATGATGCTCCAAAACTTTTCTTGTTGTATTTTGGCTACATCTTTTAGCAATGCTCCAAAATTTTGTTGTTTCTTCCTTCCGGTGGCATCTTTCGATGATGCTCCAAAAAAATTTTGTTGCTACTCCAGCTGCATCTTTCGATGATGCTCCATAAATTTTTGGTTGTTGCTCTGGCTGCATCTTTCGACAATGCTCCAAAAAATCCATTGTTGCATTCCAACGACATCTCTCAGCGATGCTTTGTAACTTTGCCACTTCACTTTTTCACTCTGGGTGCATCTTCAGCTTGCTCTTAAACTTTTCATCCTTCACCCCAGCCGCATCTTTCAACGATGCCTTGGATTTTTGTAAATTCGTTTCTTTTTTCAATGTTTTGATTTTTCTAAAAGTTCTGCACATACCCATTACTCAAATTTTCTCATTACCTTGGAATCCACACCTTATATTTCCATTTCACCCTATATTACCATATCCTTTCATAATAAATTAAAATTATTATGACAACTTTTTTGTCATAATAATTTTTCCATTAGTTAGCTATCCCATCCACGTCATAATAATTCGCCGCCACCCTCACCAAATCATGTAATTATCCTATTACATCAACAAAAGGCAAGTGATATTCAATTTAATGATAGGATGTAAGGTGTGTACGGTTTTTTTGCTTAAAGTAATTATTTTGAATAAAGATTAATTAATTGGCATGAGCCATTCCCTTTCCAAATTTAGTAAAATGTGTCATCGTGCGATTGCTTGAAGTACGACAATATTTGCGCATTTTCCCATACAGAATCATCATGATTATATAGTAAAGCTCAAGCAAGACAATTAATTCCTCTTCCATCGGTTATATCAAAATTACATTTCCTTCCATCTGCAATTCAGTTGTTTAAACAAGTTGAGCATCACAACATTTTCGCAGAATTTAGCAGAGCAGCAAGGAAACTATAGAATGGGAGGAGCTAAGAAGAATTCTGAACCAACCTCAGTAGATAAATTGTTAGCATTGAGAAACATTGCGGGCCTATTTCAAAAATTTGGGTGGCTAGAATTTATGAAGAAGTTTGAGGGACATATTGAGCAGCTAGTAAAGGAATTTGCAGAAAATTTTGCAGATAGACAAACTGTGGTGTGTGGCAAGTGTTTCAGGGTAAGAACAAAAATTATTTCTCGTCTCTCTAGTCTTGAGAATAGAGGCATTAATTTGACTGAAACTACAAATATTACTTATCATAGGATGGTAGAATTGTTTCATAAAGAAGGTGAACCTCAACCTCTGATAACTATAAGTACTAGAGGACAAAATAAAGGTTTCCAAAGAATGTCTATCCCAGAACCCTGGGGAACTATCATAGCTTGGATAATTAAGTATTTTACCTATGAAGGACAAGTAGCAACAGTAGTAGGGCCCCCTTTTTGGCTGCTTATCCATTTGTGCCATGGTGTCAAAGACCCTTCTCTTAGGGTTAATTTTCCAGCATTCTTGTGTGATTCAATTACTAGTATAATAGAAAAGTATGAAATTGGTACAGAGCCACTCAAGCACCACAACCTTATTCAATTGATATGCATGTACCATTTCCACAAGAAACCAAAAAAGAAATGGCAGAAATTCCTACAAAAATTTGAGAAAAGATATCAGGAGATGTCACAGAAGCATGGCTAACTGAGATGGAGAAATAATTTGAGTTAAGAGACTACTCAGACACTTCCAAGGCCACCTAACTAGCCTACCAGTTGGTCGAAGAAGCTGCAACATGGTGGGAAACCAAAAGAGCGAAAATGGGTCTTGAAGTGGCAAATGTGACTTGGGAGCAGTTTATAAGAATATTCTGGCAAAGATGGCTCCCACAGTTATTTTATGATCAAAAAATTTTGGACTTTCAAAACCTTAGGCAAGGACCTCTATCAGTCAATGAATACTAGGAAAAGTATACTCGATTACTGAAATATGTACCTCAATATCAACAAGATGAAAACTTTCGAGTTCAAAAGTTCATTCTGGGTTTGAACAACCACATTGGAGGTCCGGTAGATGTTTTGGCACCTCGTACAATGGATGATGCTTACAAGAAAGAAGATTGGAAAGAATAAAGATTGAAAAAGGATGATTCCATCAGGGATAAGAATCATGGTAAGGGAAAATGGAAACAGTCTCATCAAAATTTCAAGAGAAAATGGAATAAGAATAGTCATTATGATAGCAAATAGGATAAAAAGGGCAATAACAGCAATCAGAATGATGAATCTAATGTAAGCAAAGGTCCATAAAAGAAAGGACCACTAGGGGGTTGTTTTAATTGCGGTGAACATTATGCAAATTAGTGCCCTAATAAAAATCAACAGGGGCAGCAACAATGAAGGCCATTACCATCCCAACAGACAACTTTTAAGCAAAGGATCCATGCAATTGTAGACAACCGACAGGCAGGGTATCAAGTCACTCCAATTGAAACTCTAGGTATGCTTTATGAGAACCCAATAACCATATTAATTGACACAAGGGCTACTGAATGTTTTATTTCACCTAAACTACTTGGAAATTTTCCAAAAAAGAATTGGGTTTATGACAAACTCCTAAACTGTAGAATAAGCTAATCAGACGAGAGCTCGAGTAGAGCAGTGTCTATTTGAGGCTAGGTTAGAAATTCTGGGCTTCACTCCTAAAGTTAATCTATACATAGCACCCCTGGGTTCCTATGATGTAATCCTTAGAATGAAAAAGTTAAAGGAGCATAGGGCCAAGATTGACTGTCTGGCAAAGATAGTGGAATGTCTAGATGATTATGGAAATATGATGTTTTTGCAAGGAGTACAACAGGAAGTTAGAATGCGACAAATTTATGCCATGCAACTGAAAAGAAATAAAAATAAAGGTTGTCTAATATATGTTGTAAAGATGGAGGAAGTTAGGGAATTTAAAGAAAGTGTAATTTTGGATGATATGATTATGCAAACTCAGAACCAGAGTGAGGAAATGGAAATTGACCATAAGAAGGAAAATTTTGCGGAGAGATATCCTTATCTCTGAGAATATCAGGACGTGTTTCCAGAGGAACTACCTGGGCTACCACTGAGAAGAGTATTTTGTTTTTCTATAGATTTAGTTCCAGGGGTTGAACCTATCTCTAAGGCCTTGTATCGTATGACCACAATGGATTTGATGAAGCTAAAGGCTCAATTGCTAGATAAAGGTTTCATTTGACCCAGTGTTTCACCATGGGGTGCACCAGTAATATTTGTTAAGAAGGATGGGATACTCTAACTATGCATTGATTACCACTTGTTGAACAAGCTCACTATCAGGAATAAATATCCCTTGCCTAGGATAGATGATATTTTTGACCAGATGAAGGGGGTAGTCATGTTTTCCAAAATAGATTTAAGATCAGGATATCACTAGTTAAGATTGAAAGAGGAAGACATCAATAAAATAGCTTTCAGAACTAGGTACGACCATTATGAATTCACAGTGTTGCCTTTTAGACTTACCAACACTCCAATAGCATTCATTAACTTGATGAACAACATTTTTTGTGATTTTCTAGATAAGTTTGTATTGGTATTCCTAGATGACATTCTCATTTATTCCAAGAGTGAGGAAGAACATCTTCGGAATCTTCGGATAGTCCTTCAAGAGAATGCCAACTTTATGGTAAACTATCAAAATGCACTTTCTTTCAGAAGGAGGTACAGTATTTGGGTCATATCATATCAGCTGAGGGATTAGCAGTAGACCTTGCAAAAATAAAAGTTATAGGAGAATGGTCGGTACCTAATAATGTGCACGAGGTTAGGAGCTTCATGGGTTTAGCTGGGTATTATCGTAGGTTTGTAGTGAAAAAAATTTCTAGAATTGCTTACCCCATCACCTCCCTTAAGAGAAAGGGAAAGAAGTTTGAATGGACTGCAAAATGTCAAGAGGCTTTTCATACATTGAAGGAGAAGTTAACCACAACACCTATTTTGGTTGTACCAGACCCTAACGGTCATTTTGTAGTAATCATAGATGTGTCTGGTGATGGATTAGGAGGAGTATTGATGCAAGATGAGAAGGTGGTGGCATACAAATCTCATAAATTGAAACAATATGAGCAAAATTGTGTACCACATGATCTAGAATTAGCAGCTATCGTTCATGTCTTACAAATGTGGTGACATTACCTGTTGGAAAAAATATTTGAACTCAAGTCATATCACCAAGGGTTAAAGTACTTATTTACTCAGCCTAACTTAAATGCCCGACAAAGAAGGTGGATGGAGTTAATATCTGATTATGATTTTGAAATCAGTTACATCAAAGGCAAAGAAAATAGAGTAGTTGATGCATTGAGTTGGCAGAGGCATATAACTTCTATGACATCGGTCAACAAAAATTTTAGAGCTCGGGTGTTGCAAAAAATGTGTAAAGATGAATTTTACCTTCAAGTGTGGGAGGATCTGTAGGAAAACCCACATGACCCTAAATATGAAGGTTATCGGATTGAGATAGATGGGCTATTAAGATACAAGGTTAGAATGTACATACCCGATTCTCCAGAGTTAAGGAAGATAATATGGCAAGAGGCTCACTCAGCACCCTATTCAAGACACCCTCAGGTAACAAAAATGTTGGCTGATGTCAAACCCCTGTATTTTTGGAAAGGAATGAAAAGGGATGCAACCAGATTTTTTGTAGGTTGTTTTGAATGTCAGAAGGTTAAGGTAGAGCATCAGCACCCAGGAAGGTTATTACAACCTCACAGTGTACCCGAATGGAAATGGCAAGTCATTAGTATGGATTTCGTCTAGGGATTACCGATGACCAGGAATAGGCACAATTTGATATTGGTTGTGGTTGACAAACTCACCAAGGTAGCACATTTTATACCAGGGAATTTTTCGGATGGAGCTTCAGTGGTTGCTTGAAATTTTGTGTAGGAAATTTTCTGATTACAAGGAGTTCTGGAGAAGATTATCTCCGATAGAGATGCTAGAATGACATCCAAATTTTGGAAGACTCTATTTTCTACTCTAGGAACTCAGTTAAATATTAGCATAGCTTATCACCCAGAAACTGATGGTCAAACGGAAAGGGTAAATCAAATTTTGGAAGATTTATTCAGAATGTACTGTATGGATCAACAATATAAATGGGAGGAATATTTACCATTGGTAGAGTTCACCTATAATAACTCCTATAAGTCAACTATCAAAATGACACCATTTGAAGCCTTATACAATAGAAAGTGCAGAACACTCATCAGTTGGGACAGAATGGAGGATAGGATTATCTTCAGACCCGAAATACTCTTAGAAATGGAAGAACAGGTTAAGTTGATCAAGCAAAGATTAAAAGAATCCAATGATCAGAAAAAGAGCTATGCAGATGCAAAAAGAAATCCCAGGCAGTTTGCAGTTGGGGATAAAGTTCTCTTATGGGTAAAACCCCAGAAAAGCCTCAAAGATAGCTTTGAGATATGTGGGACCATTTGAAATCCTGGAATTTATTAACCTAGTAGCTTATAGAATTTCTCTACCACCAACCCTCGCTAAATTACACAATGTATTTCATGTTTCCTATCTTAAGAAATATTATGCAGGTTTTGATCACCAGATTGACTCGAATTCCTTGCAGGTGCAGGATCTAGGGGTGATCACAGTCGAGCCGCTTAGAATGCTTGAGGTACGCAGGATGCACTTACGTAACCATGAGGTTATGCAATGCAAGGTCCAGTGGGACCAATACTCTGAAGAAAATGCCACTTGGGAGGATTATGAAGAAATCCTTCAGAAATTTCCTTATCTTTTGATGAATAATTGAGAACACTATATTTATGTTTATGTTTAAATTTAGAATAAACAATCATCGAGGATGATGATTCTTAAGGGGAGGAGTATGTTACATCCCTTACATTGAGAATATGTGGTTATTTATGTATCTTGAATGCAATTTTAGTTACAAGTAACTGCTTTCATGTGAATGTGAAATTGAGAATGCAATAGTTATTTTATTTATCACAACTGTAATGTCAATGATCTTTTAATATACAAGTGATTTTCTTGTTCACATGAAATTGAAAGTGATTATGAAATTATAATTGAATATTTATATAGTCGTTGAGAAAAATCTAAACATAATACTTGTCAGTGGATGCAAGACTATCGATGCCTCGACGAAAAAGGAAATATCATCAGGGAGAGGTTGTGGTTAACAGAGGATCAAAATTATCAATTGCCAAGAGTTGGTGTATGACAGTGAATCGTGATCATAACTTGGCCACGAGTAATATAATTTTAATTTAATTTAATTATTTTCTATGTAAGCCAATTAAATATATATAAAATAATAATTACCTTTAGGGAATTTCAAATGGTTAATTAAATATTAAATTATTAATAAAAGGATATTAAATAAATACCAGTGGTTTAAATTTGAACCTTTGAATGGTTTTGTATTGAATGGAATTGCTTTTGTTTTGGGGTGTCAGTGTTTTGGAGGATATTTCTCGTCCATTTAACACCCTCTCATGATGTAAATGCCCAAGATCATGGGTAGACAAAGAGATTCTTGGTGGGGTGTTTCGAGCAGTATATGGGAAAGACTATGGTTTCCTTTCAAGAATTCTTCTTCATTCTCCTTTTGAG
>VDFB02058242.1:208243191-208700044 GCA_007258455.2 Sequoia sempervirens | reverse complement strand
TAGACTGATGTTAGAAATTTCTTAGGGCATGTTGGATACTATCGAAGATTTATAGAAAAATTTAGCAAGATTGCAGCCCCCATGTTTTCCCTTCTCAAAAAGAATGTAGAGTTCATTTGGACACCTGAGTGTCAGTCATCATTTGAAATCATTAAGGAGAAACTCATCTCTACTCCTATCCTTCGTGGACCTAATTGGAAACTTCCATTCCATATTTATGTTGATGCATTTGATGATGCTATTGGAGAAATATTAGGAAAAGAGGATGAGAATGGGGGTAAATATGCCATCTATTTCATAAGCAAAAACTTGATTTCCACTGAACGAAATTACACTACCATAGAGAGGGAATTTTTATCTATCATACATGCACTTAAGAAATTTCAACACTACATCACAAAATACAAAGTAATGGTGTATGCAAATCACTCAACCATTAAATATCTCATGAAAAAACCTATGGTGAATGGGAGGATAATCAGGTGGTTGTTGCTGCTCCAAGAATTCAATGTAACAATTATTAACAAACCAGGAAAATTCAATGTAGTTGTAGATTTCTTATCCCGAATTAAACAAGATAATGGTGATTATGCTCCAGTGTAGGATGAGTTCCCAGATGAAAATTTGTTTGCCATCTCCACTAAAACTCCTTGGTTTTTGTGATATTGCCAGCTGCTTTCCCACCTCAGAAGTACCACTAGATTTTACATCAAAACAAAAGAAACACCTTATCAGAGAAGGCACCCCTTTCAAATGGATCAATGGGATTATATTTTGATGTTGACCTGATATGGTTCTATGATGTTGTGTTAGGGAAGATGAGACCTATAGTATCCTTAGAGCTTGCCATGATGATCCTTCAAGAGGGCATTACTGGCCCTCTATGCATAGGGATGTCAAGAAATATGTTCACTATTGTGATAAATGTCAAAGGGTGGGGAGACCAACTGCATCTAACTAAATGCCCCTACAACCTCAGCTAGTCCTTGAACCATTTGAGAAATGGGGATTGGATTTTATCAGTCCTATAGACCCTACTTCACAAGGAGAAGAGTACATTCTGGTTTGTTTTGACTATCTGACTAAATAGGCAGAAGTTCAAGCTCTACGAGTTGCTAGGGAGGAACAAGTAGTTGATTTCCTGTACAATAAATTTTTCCTCAGATTTGGAGCCCCTAGGACAATTATCACATATCAAGGTCCCAAGTTTATGTCTAAGGTTTTGTTAGCCTTCACCAATCATTTACAAGTAAGCCATAAGAATTCATTACCCTATCACCCTCAAGCAAACGGTCAGGTGGAAGTCACTAATAGGGAGTTAGAAAAGATTTTAATAAAAATAGTTTGGTCAGGAAGGAAAGATTGGGCTAGTAAATTACCTGAAGTCGTCTAGGCTTATAACACAACATGGAAATAAACCACTGGTTTTAGTCGATATGAATTATTTTTTGGGAAGAAACCTCTTCTACCCATTGAGTTTGAACTCCAAATACTAAGGACAGCCATGGAGTTAGTTATAGATCTTAAACGAGCCCAGGTAGAGAGGGTCTTACAACTTAGTAAGTTGGATGAACTTCGTTTGGATATCGTCCATCAAATTGAGTTGATGCAACAACAACACAAAGTCTGGAATGACAAGCATATCAAGGAGAGAGAATTCCATAATGGATATTTGGCACTATTGTTCGATTCCAAATACAAGGATCACCAAGGAAAACTCAAAACTCATTGGCTCGGCCCATATGAAATTTTTGAGTTATTTGCAAATGGCATGGTACAGCTCAAGTCCATTGATGGTGATACTTGAACTCTAATAGTTAATGGACATCGATTACATATCCACCATAAACCTGTTAATAAAGAGGAATTTACAAAAATGGTAGAAATGTAGGGAGAAATCCAATGCATTGACTCTGCTACAGCAGAGTCAATATAGTTTTTATTTTTGCTACTTTTGTCAAAAAAAAACATGTGTATGAATTTACTTTATTTTATAGCATTTATTTCAAATTATTCATCCTTTGGACTTGGCTAAATTTTGTTTATATTTTGTAGGATTTCATTTTTCATCAAACACAAATTCTGGCACATCTTGTTGCAGTGCTCCGAAACTTTTTGGCCCGGTTGTTGTGGTGCTTCGGAACTTGTTGGCCCAGTTGTTGCAGTGCTCTAAATTTTTTTGGTCTAGTTGCTACGATGCTTTGGAACTTGTTGGCCTGTCTACTGCTATGCTCTAGAACTTGCACAACTGATTCCTTGCTTGGTTCTTGCATTCTGGTGCATCTCTTAGCAATGCTTTAGAAAGTCAAAGTCCAAAATCCTACACTTTTCTTCCTTTTTTATGGCTACATCTTCCAATGATGCTCCAAAACTTTTCTTGTTGCATTTTGGCTACATCTTTAGGAAATGCTCCAAAATTTTGTTATTTATTTCTTCCGACGACATCTTTCGATGATGCTCCAGAAAAATTTTGTTGCTACTCCAGCTACATCTTTCGATGATGCTCCAGAAATTTTTGGTTGTTGCTCTGGTTGCATCTTTTGATGATGTTCCAAAAAATTTGTTGTTGCATTCCAATGACATCTCTCAGCGATGCTCCGTAACTTTGCCACTTCACTTTTTCACTCTAGGTGCATCTTCAGCTTGCTCTTAAACTTTTCATCCTTCACCCCAGCCGCATCTTTCAACAATGCCCCAGATTTTTGTAAATTATTTTCCTTTTTCAATGTTTTGATTTTTCCAAAAGTTCTGCACATACCCATTACTCAAATTTTCTCATTACCTTGGAATCCACACCTTCTATTTCCATTTCACCCTATATTATCATATCCTTTCATAATAAATTAAAATTATTATGACAACTTTTTTGTCATAATAATTTTTCCATTAGTTAGCTATCCCATCCACGTCATAATAATTTGCTGCCACCCTCACCAAATCATGTAATTATCCTATTACATCAAAAAAAGGCAAGTGATATTCAATTTAATGACAGGATGTAAGGTGTGTATGGTTTTTTTTCTTAAAGTAATTATTTTGAATAAAGATTAATTAATTGGCATGAGCCATTCCCTTTCCAAATTTAGTAAAATGTGTCATCGTGCGATTGCTTGAAGTACGACAATATTTGCACTTTTTCCCATGCAGAATCATCATGATTATATAGTAAAGCTCAAGCAAGACAATTAATTCCTCTTCCATCAGTTATATCAAAATTAAATTTCCTTCCATCTACAATTTAGTTGTTTAAACAAGTTGAGCATCACAACATTTCCGCATAATTTAGCAGAGTAGCAAGGAAACTATAGAATGGGAGGAGCTAAGAAGAAGTCTGAACTAGCCTCAGTAGATAAATTGTTAGCATTGAGAAACATTGCAGGCCTATTTCAAAAATTTGGGTGGCTAGAATTTATGAAGAAGTTTGAGGGACATATTGAGCAGCTAGTAATGGAATTTGCAAAAAAAATTGCAGATAGACAAACTGTGGTGTGTGGCAAGCGTAAATCATTTTCTGTCTCTCTAGTCTTGAGAATAGAGGCATTAATTTGACTGAAACTACAAATATTACTTATCATAGGATGGTAGAATTGTTTCATAAAGAAGGTGAACCTCAACCTATGATAACTATAAGTACTAGAGGACAAAATAAAGGTTTCCAAAGAATGTCTATCCCAGAACCCTGGAGAACTGTCATAGCTTGGATAATTAAGTATTCTACCTATGAAGGACAAGTAGCAACAGTAGTAGGGCCCCCTTTTTGGCTGCTTATCCATTTGTGCCATGGTGTCAAAGACCCTTCTCTTAGGTTTAATTTTTCGGCATTCTTGTGTGATTCAATTACTAGTATAATAGAAAAGTATGAAATTGGTACAGAGCCACTCAAGCACCACAACCTTATTCAATTGATATGCAAGTACCATTTCCACAAGAAACCAAAAAATAAATGGCATAAATTCCTACAAATTATTAGGAGATGTCGCAGAAGCATGGCTAACTGAGATGGAGAAATACTTTGAGTTAAGAGACTACTCAGACACTTCCAAGGCCGCTTGGGTAGCCTACCAGTTGGTCGAAGAAGTTGCAACATGGTGGGAAACCAAAAGAGCGAAAATGGGTCTTGAAGTGGCAAATGTGACTTAGGAGCAGTTTATAAGAATATTTTGGCAAAGATGGCTCCCACAGTTATTTTATGATCAAAAACTTTTGGACTTTGAAAACCTTAGGCAAAGACCTCTATCAGTCAATGAATACTAGGAAAAGTATACTCAATTACTGAAATATGTACCTCAATATCAACAAGATGAAAACTTTCAAGTTCAAAAGTTCATTCTGGGTTTGAACAACCACATTGGAGGTCCAGTAGATGTTTTGGCACCTCGTACAATGGATGATGCTTATGAGAAAGCAGATTGGCAAGAATAAAGATTGAAAAAGGATGATTCCATCAAGGATAAGAATCATGGTAAGGGAAAATGGAAACAGTCTCATCAAAATTTAAGAGAAAAGGGAATAAGAATAGTTAGTATGATAGCAAATAGGATAAAAAGGGCAATAACAGTAATCAAAATGATGAATCTAATGCAAGAAAAGGTCCAGAAAAGAAAGGACCACTAGGGGGATGTTTTAATTGTGGTGAACATTATGCAAATTAGTGCCCTAATAAGAATCAATAGGGGCAGCAACAATGAAGGCCATTACCATCCCAATAGACAACTTTTAAGTAGAGGAACCATGCAATTGTAGACAACTGACAGGCAGGGTATCAGGTCACTCCAATTGAAACTCCAGGTATGCTTTATGAGAACCCAATAACCATATTAATTGACACTAGGGCTACTGAATGTTTTATTTCACCTAAACTACTTGGAAATTTTCCAAAAAGAATTAGGTTTATGACAAACTCCTAAACTGTAGAATAAGCTAATCAAACGAGAGCTCGAGTAGAGTAGTGTTTGTTTGAGGCTAGGTTAGAAATTCTAGGCTTCACTACTGAAGTTAATCTATACATAGCACCCCTGGGTTCCTATGATGTAATCCTTAGAATGAACAAGTTAAAGGAGCATAGGGCCAAGATTGACTGTTTGGAAAAGATAGTGGAATGTCTAGATGATTATGGAAATATGATGTTTTTGCAAGGAGTACAATGGGATGTTAGAATGCGACAAATTTCTGCCATGCAACTGAAAAGAAATAAAAAGAAAGGTTGTCTAATATATGTTTTAAAGATGGAGGAAGTTAGGGAATTGAAAGAAAGTGTAATTTTGGATGATATGATTATGCAAACTCAGAACCAGAGTGAGGAAATTGAAATTGACCATAAGAAGGAAACTTTTGCGAAGAGATATCCTTATCTCCAAGAATATCAGGACGTGTTTCTAGAGGAACTACCTGGGCTACCACCGAGAAAAGTATTTTATTTTTCTATAGATTTAGTTCCAGGGGTTGAACCTATCTCTAAGACCTTGTATCATATGACCACAATGGATTTGATGAAGCTAAAGGCTCAATTGCTAGATAAAGGGTTAATTTGACCCTGTGTTTCACCATGGGGTGCACCAGTAATATTTGTTAAGAAGGATGGGACACTCTGACTATGCATTGATTACCACTTGTTGAACAAGCTCACTATCAGGAATAAATATCCCTTGCCTAGGATAGATGATATTTTTGACCAAATGAAGGGGGTAGTCATGTTTTCCAAAATAGATTTAATATCAGGACATCACGAGTTAAGATTGAAAGAGGAAGACATCCATAAAATAGCTTTCAGAACTAGGTATGACCATTATGAATTCACAGTGTTGCCTTTCGAACTTACCAACACTCCAGCAGCATTCATTAACTTGATGAACAACATTTTTTGTGATTTTCTAGATAATTTTGTATTGGTATTCCTATATGACATTCTCATTTATTCCAAGAGTGAGGAATAACATCTTCGGAATCTTCAGATAGTCCTTCAATGATTAAGAGAACACCAACTTTATGTTAAACTATCAAAATGCACTTTCTTTCAGAAGGAGGTATAGTATTTGGGTCATATCATATCAGCTGAGGGATTAGCAGTAGACCTTACAAAAATAAAAGCTATAGGAGAATGGTCAGTACCTAATAATGTGCACGAGGTTAGGAGCTTCATGGGTTTAGCTGGGTATTATCGTAGGTTTGCAGTGAAAAAAATTTCTAGAATTGCTTACCCCATCACCTCCCTTTAGAGAAAGGGAAAGAAGTTTGAATGGACTACAAAATGTCAAGAGGCTTTTGATACATTGAAGGAGAAGTTAACCACAACACCTATTTTGGTTGTACCAGACCCTAACGGTCATTTTGTAGTAATCACAGATGCATCTAGTGATGGATTAGGAGGAGTATTGATGCAAGATGAGAAGGTGGTGGCATACAAATCTCATAAATTGAAACAATATGAGCAGAATTGTGTACCACATGATCTAGAATTAGCAGCTATCGTTCATGCCTTACAAATGTGGTGACATTACCTACTGGGAAAAATATTTGAACTCAAGTCATATCACCAAGGGTTAAAGTACTTATTTACTCAGCCTAACTTAAATGCCCGACAAAGAAGGTGGATGGAGTTAATATTTGATTATGATTTTGAAATCAGTTACATCAAAGGAAAAGAAAATAGAGTAGCTGATGCATTGAGCCGGCAGAGGCATATAACTTCTATGACATCGGTCAACAAAAATTTTAGAGCTCAGTTGTTGCAAAAAATGTGTAAAGATGAATTTTATCTTCAAGTGTGGGAGGATTTGTAGGAAAACCCACAGGACCCTAAATATGAAGGTTATCAGATTGAGATAGATGGGCTATTAAGATACAAGGGTAGAATGTACATACCTGATTCTCCAGAGTTAAGGAAGATAATATGGCAAGAGGCTCACTTAGCACCCTATTCAAGACACCCTTGGGTAACAAAAATGTTGGCCAATGTCAAACCCCTGTATTTTTGGAAAGGAATGAAAAGGGATGCAAATAGATTTTTTGCAAGTTTTTTTGAATGTCAGAAGGTTAAGGTAGAGCATCAACACCTAGCAGGGTTACTACAACCTCACAGTGTACCCAAATGGAAATGGCAAGTCATTAGTATGGATTTCATCCAGGGATTATTGATGACCAGGAATAGGCACAATTCGATACTGGTTGTGGTTGACAAACTCACCAAGGTAGCACATTTTATACCAGGGAATTTTTCGGATGGAGCTTCAGTGGTTGCTTGAAATTTTGTGTAGGAAATTTTCTGATTACATGGAGTTCCGAAGAATATTATCTCTGACAGAGATGCTAGAATGACATCCAAATTTTGGAAGACTCTATTTTCTACTCTAGGAACTCAATTAAATATTAGCATAGCTTATCACCCAGAAACTGATGGTCAAACGGAAAGGATAAATCAAATTTTGGAATATTTATTCAAAATGTATTGTATGGATCAACAATATAAATGGGAGGAATATTTACCATTGGTAGAGTTCGCCTATAATAACTCCTATCAATCAGCTATCAAAATGACACCATTTGAAGCCTTATACAGTAGAAAGTGCAGAACACCCATCAGTTGGGATAGAATGGAGGATAAGATTGTCTTCAAACCCAAAATGCTCTTAAAAATGGAAGAACAGGTTAAGTTGATCAAGCAAAGATTAAAAGAAGCCAATGATCGGAAAAAGAGCTATGCAGATGCAAAAAGAACTCCCAGGCAGTTTGCAGTTGGGGATAAAGTTCTCTTATGGGTAAAACCCTAGAAAAGCCTCAAAGATAGCTTTGAGATATGTGGGACCATTTGAAATCCTGGAATTTATTAACCCAGTAGCTTATAGAATTGCTCTACCACCAACCCTCACTAAATTACATAATGTATTTCATGTTTACTATCTTAAGAAATATTATGCAGGTTTTGATCACCAAATTGACTCGAATTCCTTGCAGGTGCAAGATCTAGGGGTGATCATAGTCGAGCCGCTTAGAATGCTTGAGGTACATAGGATGCACTTACGTAACCATGAGGTTATGCAATGCAAGGTCTAGTGGGACTAGTACTCTGAAGAAAATGCCACTTGGGAGGATTATGAAGAAATCCTTCAGAAATTTCCTTATCTTTTGATGAATAATTGAGAACACTATATTTATGTTTATGTTTAAATTTAGAATAAACAATCATCGAGGATGATGATTCTTAAGGGGAGGAGTATGTTACATCCCTTACATTGAGAATATGTGGTTATTTATGTATCTTGAATGCAATTTTAGTTACAAGTAACTGCTTTCATGTGAATGTGAAATTGAGAATGCAATAGTTATTTTATTTATCACAACTGTAATGTCAATGATCTTTTAATATACAAGTGATTTTCTTGTTCACATGAAATTGAAAGTGATTATGAAATTATAATTGAATATTTATATAGTCGTTGAGAAAAATCTAAACATAATACTTGTCAGTGGATGCAAGACTATCGATGCCTCGACGAAAAAGGAAATATCATCAGGGAGAGGTTGTGGTTAACAGAGGATCAAAATTATCAATTGCCAAGAGTTGGTGTATGACAGTGAATCGTGATCATAACTTGGCCACGAGTAATATAATTTTAATTTAATTTAATTATTTTCTATGTAAGCCAATTAAATATATATAAAATAATAATTACCTTTAGGGAATTTCAAATGGTTAATTAAATATTAAATTATTAATAAAAGGATATTAAATAAATACCAGTGGTTTAAATTTGAACCTTTGAATGGTTTTGTATTGAATGGAATTGCTTTTGTTTTGGGGTGTCAGTGTTTTGGAGGATATTTCTCGTCCATTTAACACCCTCTCATGATGTAAATGCCCAAGATCATGGGTAGACAAAGAGATTCTTGGTGGGGTGTTTCGAGCAGTATATGGGAAAGACTATGGTTTCCTTTCAAGAATTCTTCTTCATTCTCCTTTTGAGGGGCAGAGTACTCTAAGTCAGGGCTTGACTTTTGTTGGAATGCAACTTTGGTGTCGACATCCTTGTTTTGGGTCTTACTTTCAGCTGGTTGCCCATTTTTACAATCATCTATCTTAACTTCTATTGCCATTCATTTGTCACCTGCATTCTAGTTCTTAGGAAACTTTCTTGGTTATTGCGTTCTTCTGCATCAAACTTAATCCAACATCTTTGTCTCCTTCCATACTCTTCAGCATCATCTTATTCTACATTTTTCCTCCATTTGTAGAAGTTGTGAAGATTAAATCTATTATTCAAATTATGAATCTTTTCTCGTGAGGCAAGATTACAATTCTTGGAGTTGCATCTCCTGTGGTGGGGGTTTGCAAATGTATTCTCCAGAGGATTAGAGTTTGAAGTATCCAAGTTGAATAATCATCTCAGGCATGTTCGAGTCTTTAAGTATTAACCCTGTTGTGTAGCATTTTTAAATGAAATGAAATTATCTTGTTTATGATTTGTCATAATGAAAATTTGTGCCAGATTGAGATACAAATAGTTTTGATTCTGTTGAGGAATGATTTATAATGTATTACAAAGTAAAATCAAAAGCTTTCATCTTTCCTTGACTGGGAGTCTTTATCAGTCTAGTTTCTTTTCGTTGCTCTAGCTCTGTTATCCTCATCTCTACCAAGTCTAAGCTCTATTTTATTCTCTCATTTTAAATTGTCTTGAACAACCTGAGAGGAGCCGATTTTATTTTTCCTTTTCATATTTTCTTTAACTTACGAACTTTACTTGGAACTCGAATTTGACCTGTATGATAGCATTTTCTTGAGTTTCAAAGAGAATATCAAATTGAGAAAACTTGAACAGAGAACAAAATATGAGTTCTCCCATAATTAAAAGTTTATGCCTATGATTCCTTGAGAGGAATGTTTTGATTGAACCAATTACATTTTTCCTCATCTTTGTAAATCTGAAAGAATAATTTTTCTTATTGAAGACCCCTGTTGCAAGATGAAACTTGGAATATAAATATATTAAATAAGAAATGAAAACTTAACTTGAAATTATAATTTAAATCTTGAGACAAATGTAATCATGTCGAGCAAGGGTGAGAGCACTGACAGCATAGGAGTTCCAGTAATGTTAAAGAAATCCTTGGCCAAGGTATGATGCTAGATTCAGCATCTGTCAGCCATCAAGTACCGGATGTATTGCTGATCAGAGTAATCTTCTAGTTGGGAGGTACCCATGGTGAAGGTTCAATCAAGAGATACAGGTCCTTGACACTAGGCTCAAAGGCATGATGATAGAATGATCCCTGTTGATTACCCTTGTGAAGGGACGGGTTCCTTCAATCGAAGGAACATGGGAGACTAGTAGGTCTTCAGATGGGTGGTAAAGCCCCTGATGATATCTCCTTTTCTGTGATGATAGTGTCAAGATCAAATGCTTCAGCTTCTTAACTGTAAACTCTTGAAACCTTTCTCTCTCTTAAAATATTTGAAATGATTACTTAGCATAAAGTTGATTTGTTGTAATTTTATTTGGAAGTAATAAAAATTTTGTTAAATTTCATTTGTATTTCTATTTTTGGAAATCAGTTAGACGTTTCTTTTCAACTAAAACTAAAATTTAGAAGTTAGTTAAAGAATTGAATGTTATGTATCTTTTATTTGAAAAAAAATCTTTTCATTAAAATTGCAAAAAGGAAACCCTAGTTCAAAACAAGTTAGTCGCTTCTTTAGCTAAAAGTAGTTAGTTGGTTTCTTTTCTTATTTGTAGGACTATTAGAGTATTACAATGGAGATGAAGAAGAGCCTCCTTGCAAGAGGAAGAGGCGAACCAAAGTAACCTTCCAAACAACCCCTCTTTTACGGAGAAGTAAAAGGTTATCTATTGAGTCTAGTGAAACTATGGCTTATGATATAGGAAGTACCTCTAAAAAGAAGAAGCCTAGGACTAAATCTCAAATATTGCAAACTAATAATGAGCCTAGTGAGGAGGAAATAAGAGAAGGTGAGAAATAGGCTAGTCAATCTCCTAGGGTTGAAGAGGAAAATATGTCATCTCCAATAGAACAAGAAGAGGAAAGGGTACAATCACCACATTTTGTGGATTTTGAGGATGATCATGTGGGACTGTTGTCCCCCTTTATTGATAGAATTGTTTAGCTAGGTTCATTTGATGTGTCTGACAAAGGAAATGTATTTAGTGTTGAGGGAAATGTAATTAATGATAATATGGAAATCCCAATCCACCTTTTTCTATTAATACAGGGGATGAAGAATCTAATCAAAGAGGAGTGGAATTAGAAAAATTAAAGACATAAATTATTGAGTTAAGATGTTGGTTGCAAGAAAACGAGGAACAAATCAACCAACAGCAAGAGGAAATAGAGGCACATACTACAATTATAGGGAAAAGAGATCAAGAAATTGTGGATTTAAAAATGCAGATGGAATAGAAAGACAAGATTATTGAGTAATTGCAATATCAAATACAACAATGGAATCAAGAAAGAAAAAAGCATGTGGCTGATTTGTTTGAAAAATATAAGCATGTCAAAGGCTTAACAAAAAAAATTACGCAAATATTTACTACTTTTGAGGATGAAAGGAACAAACATGAAACTGAACTTAATGCCTCTTTGAGCAAAATTGTTCAACTAGAACAGGATTTGTAGGAAAGTGATACCAAGCCTATCATGGAGTCTAAAGGAACACAAATTGAACCAACTATGATGGAATGGTTCCAAGTACGTATCCCTCCATTACTAATGAAATGAATGGAAAGATGTTATTTTCTAAGGAAGGTAAAATTTGAAAATGCCAGGCTAAAAAAGTAATTAGTTCTATTGAAATAATCATTTGATAGGGTGTATAGAGCTAAACAAGATGCTTGTCAAAAAGGTGAATTATTGTTGGCTTGCAGAAGACCATCTAGGCTATATTCTATGTTCCTCAATGAACAAATCCTGAGATGGAAATTACTCATAATTTACAACAACCAACCACATGATCCTGATGACAAAGAATTTTTCAAAATATTTGTAAAGTCAACTCTTGATCAACGGATTTGTTATGTGAATTCTTTATCTATAATTTTTTTTTAGAAAGATATAAAAAAAATTATGTCAATTTCTTTGTTTGTGAAGTTCAATTCAGATCATTTCTATCCACCATGAGTAATCAAATCCAATGGTAGGAACAAACAAGCAAATATTCACAGGTGGAGAAAACCATTGGACTACAAATGAGGTATCCCCACAAGAAGCCTTTTTCTTTCAAAGACTGTTTTTGAGCATTAAACTTCAAGATGTTGTATGAAGTAAATACAACAATAACCTTTCGCTATTTCATAATCATTTTCAAGATCAGGGGCCAAAATTGATAGGGAGGGCTTGACATGCATGTGAAGAGAGATATACTCCTCTTCCTATGCATATTAAGAGAAGAGAGGTGTTGATGGGAAATTTAACACAACAACGTTAAAAAAAATACTTCTACCCTATTTCTCCTAAAAAGAGAAATACAACCTAAAGCAATCTATCTTCCAAGGTCTTTATAGTTGGTTCTCAACTGTGCTAGTGTGATTCAGTGGCCAATGCAACTGTAATATTCAAGGGACCTACTGGTAAAAAGGAATACAAACTACATCATACAAATTAACCTACATTTGGGGGGTAAATAAACAAAAAAAGATAGAGCAGGGCTTTAGAACAACAAAATATGAATATAAATCTCTTTACATCTAGACATGTATCTTAACAATGAGTGTTTCCTCAACTAACCGAAACTAAAAAAATGATGCAATCCATAGCATGACCTATACTATTGCATACATTCATAGTGAAAATTCAATAACCATAACCATTCATCAAAGCTTCATTTCAAAATCAAAACACATCACCAACTCATTGCTAAAATTAACAGATCAATAGGTATAAATAAATTCCATTCACAGATAACTCAATGAAATAGTCTCAAATCTGGATTCTTCTATTGATTTGTATCAAATAAGAAACAATTATGTAGAACAAAACTCACTGGCATACGAATGACTATGATTCATTAACATTATCACTAATACTGAAACTTGAAAATGACAAAATTGTATAAACCGTAAAAAGTATCTCAAAGTATCTTGCATCAAAACTTGTAAAATATTAAAACTATGACAACACTATCTGGTATCTCTCTTCAGGTGGATAATCCTTTCTTCAATCATCCGACCTTTACAAAATGGAGAGCCAAATTACATATAGACAAGCTTTTCATTAATTCCTCTCAATCAAAATTTGAGATCCACCAATTAAGGAACAACTGGGACTGCATGAAGTGACTGCGTTGGCTGATCTTTAGTTCAATTGCTCATGAATTTGTTACCAAAACCTAACGCTCCAAGAGGGAAGGTAGAATTGTTGGGGATCTCTAGTTGAATTGAGGTCAAGATCCTACAAAATAGGACAGAAGAGAGGGAGTTATCCAACCGACCATGCCATTAGGTGTCCATCAGGAACAGCATGTTCCACTGCCACCTCATTCCTGCGTATTTTTCTCAAGAAGATACTCGTCATAGCTGGTGAACTCTTGATGGAGTATGTCTGCATCAAGTCCATCTACCCAATAATCTTCAAATTTGATTCTTTTCAATTCTACAGAGGTAAACTCTTGCATATCTTTTAATTTAATTAACTCCCTCCTAGCAACCTTTACTTCATCCTTGATATCCATGAGTCTATCAAGAAACAATTCATCACCATCCTCCTCTTTCTGCATCACCTCCTCAAACCTATTATTCTACTTTTCCTTTAATTTTTCAAGAGGAAGACCTTCCTTCACACGGATATCTAGATTAACCAAAATGGAAATCACTGCTTCCAATTCATCAATCTGCTCATTCAAATCTTTAAAAGCTTGTTGAACTTCATTTTTATGTTCATAAATGAATGTGGATTTGAACCTGATAATGTTGATTTTATTTTCAATCAAGTCCACATTATCCTCATCGAGGATAGACTATTCCAAGAGAGTTTGCTTTTGCAACTTGTTGATGTCTTTCAGCTTCTTTGTATGCTCTCTAGACTCATCCTCTTGTTTCCCCAAGACTTCAACATGTGAATTCATATCTTCAACCAACTCCAATGCACCCTCATGTGCCCTATAACCATCAACAAGTATCTCATCCACCTCTTGGTTCAATTGATCTATACATCTATCAAGCATTCCAACCTTACTCATGTGTACAAGATCATCAGCCTCCTTCTTACTTAACAAAACTAGTGTTTTCGGAGTAGTAGATTGAGAGGAAACAGGGGTAGATACATCCTTCAAGAACCTATTCAATTGGTCTAATTGATCCTTAAGCTCATATTTTCTTTATTTTTCCTTTATCATCCTGGATTTGGTGGAGGATGCCACTATGTAAATAAGGTTCATTTGTTGATTTCTTCTTGGTTTCCCCAAATTAACCATACCCAATTGATAATCAACCAATTGCATATATTTCTTATCTTTTTCCACCATTGGAATGGAACATTTAGCTATGATTTCAACTATATTTGTTAGCTTTGTGGAATGAAGAACCCTAGCCTTTTTCTTGGGCCTCTCTTTCTCGATTTCTTGCATCATGTATTCCCAATTCAAGGGCTAAGGTTGGACTATTTATTTCCTTTCTAGGTTGAGTTTCAACCATGTTTGAGCAACAAGAGGAGTTATCACTTGTGTGGAAGAAGAAGTATCAGGAGAAATATGCTACCAAACTACTACCCTAGACTGAGAGTCAGCCTCTTGTTGTTTATCCTTCTCTGCTCTTTCCTTAGCCAATCTTCCAGCCTCAACTTTGTCTTTTTGCTCTTGCACCTTTTTAGCTTCTAGCTCCTTTTTTCAAAGTTCTTATTCTAACCTATTCTTCTATAACATTTCATCCCTTTGTCTTTCAAGATCCTTGACTCTATCCCATGCTTTCTTAGACTCTTGTCCATGTTTAGCAAGTGCTTCTGCCTCCTTTTCTCTCAACAGGCATTCTTCCTCATCCTTCTTTCTTCAGGCTTCTTCTATAGCCTTACAATTGGCCTCAAGGGTTTCCCTCTCCCTTCTTTGTTGAGGTTTCTCTCCCTCAAGCTCATGAATCTTCTGTAACATAGCTAACTTATCCCTTTCCTTTTTAGTCTTCAATTCTTGTTCTTTTTGCTGCTGCAACAAACCTTCCTTTTTCCTTTTGTTTCCTTGCTAGCTCTTCTTATTTAGCTTTAGCTTCAAATTCCTATTGCCTAACCAGTGCCTCAACTTTTTCTTTGGCATCTACTTCCTTCTTAGCATCCTTGAAGAGTTTCCATTGATCCTTCGAGGTGAGGACATGCTCAATCCCCACATATTCAGTCTCTTCAATGGATGCAGTCACAATAGTTTCATCATCTAATTGGTTAGCCTCTCAATCAGTATCAATATCATGGATCTCAACCTCATACTCTTTCCCTTTTAAACATTCATCCTCCTTATGAAGGCTTCCAGTAGGCATCTCCTCAATATGTTTCTCTGTAAGGGGAGTTTGAGTTGAGGTTTTACCTCCAGCAATTGTTCAAGCTCCAGGTTGAGATAAAGTCTCTTTTTCAACAATTAAGGTCCCGAGGAGAGATGAGGTCTCTTCTGTAGTAGTTGTAGTTCCTTCACCTTGTGATTCAAGGATATCCTAAGCTGGTACTATTGGATTAGGCTCCTCCCCAAAGTTAGGAGGGAGAAACTCCAATGGCTCCTTAGGAGTTCTCCTCCTCTTCATTCTTTTGTACCCTTGGGTACCTGTAGCTTTCCTCTTTTTAGAAGTTTGAGCCTCTAGCTCCTTGATCCTCATCACCACCCACTAGATAGTTTGATCAATCATTGTCCTTGCAATTTTCTTAATATCAATGGATTCTTCCTCATCCCAATTTACTGGATCCAGGTTCTTGGTACCTATGTTTTTAGCCTTATACTAGGGATCCAAGGTTACACCATCATCTAATAATGTATCAGGAATATCTTCCTTCACCCCATACTCAATCATTAATGGGATAGGCAACCTTTCATAATTCCTCCTTCTTACATAATATTCATCTTGTAGATTAATCCAAAAATTTCCCAACAAATTGAAATGCTTCTCAAAGACAATAGGGAGCAAAGCATTCATCTTATGTTTGGGATCAAAATGCTTTTGAGAAGTATATAAACTCAATTTCAAATAAACCAATTCATCAAAAATTGCCTTAGCAGCCACATTATGTGCACAACTATACTCTCCTCACTTCATGGTAAATTTATGACAACCAGTCTTGTGCTTGCTAGCAAATTTAAGATTGACTCCTGTGGCTCGATAAATGAATTTCATATGGACAATTTCATTACTGCAACATCTTGGAAGCAAATGAGGATGGTCATCAAAACTTTCCAACCTAAAGTAAGTAAACTTGGGGTATTGAATGTACCAATGTCCCCATGCTGCAATGAATGCCATGGCTTCCCTGCTTAATCTATAACCTGCATCACCTGTCAACCCGTTAATGATAACATACAAGAATGCATCATTAACACTTCTATAGTGCAACTCTGATGTTTGCAAATTTAGTTGATCATAATGATCCCACAGTTTCTTCTATCAAAGGGATTCTCCCAATACTCTAACTACATTCACACCAAGGAAAATTCCCCTCCTTGTAGTTGCATACACTACATAAGAATTCATGAAGAAACTCTTTGTTTGCCCCACTCTAAGCATTTGATTATGTAGGATCTCTAACAAAATCATTGGCCAATAAAATTGTTGCTTGCCATCCAAAATGGTTTGAATGAATGGGAACATCCATTCCTTGAAGTGTGAAGAATCTCTCTTTCTGAACACTTTGGAAAGCATCATGATTATGTCACCAATCTCCTTACTGAAATCTACTCTCTTTGGCTAGTCAGGAAGCTTAGTCAAGGGTTTTTTTTCCACCCTCATCCATTTCTTGTTCATGTGGGTAGTATTAGCTTCCTTGTGGTTGCTATATAATTGTAACGCCTCTACTTCATTGAGTGGTTTGGGGTTTTGTGGTGTAGGTGCATCAAACATGAACCTTATCATCTAAAGAGTGAGATCAATGATGATATTCCCTTGCAAGTCCATAAATTTCCTTATTAACAGGTTGTAAGCTCCTACTGTAGTAAGTATGAGCTCTGTACATTGAACTGATAGAGGAAAGAGGGAAACATGTGCCAATTCGGATTGAACAATTCTTTCTGTTCTCCCTGTTGCATCCTTTGTGAAAGTTTCTTCAACCAACTCCTCATAGTTGAATGGACCTAAGTTTTTATTAGTGATATTAGCCCATTTAGAATCCACCTTGTTGGCTGTAAGAGTGGGACTCTTATACTTGTATCTCAAGGTGTAAGGGAGCTGCTCCACCTTTATCTTCTTAGGCTTTGTTGGCCTTGAACTTTCTGCAACTTGGCTCCCCCTTTGAGAAGCTTCTTCGGATGCTCCTAAAAATTTTAACCCGTGCAAAATAGTCCTATAGTAGATCAACAAAGACTTGGAAACCATTACATCGATATTATATTTCATATCATCTTCTACTCACCCAAGGCAACTCTTTATACTCAGTAAAATTTTGCATTTACCGGAAGCAAAGCCAAAAGAGAAATTGGAATAGAAATCCTTTTAACATAGGCAGGATTGGGATCAGATTTGGGATGAGATTGGAACCAGGATCAGAATAGAAACCAGACCCAGAACTAGCTGATGGTTCCAAGTTCATTTCCTACTCTGGTTTCGCTTCCGCCAAAAGAATAAGGGTGTAGACCATAATCAACATTCATTGGAAGCGAGATCATTTTGGGAATCAATTCTTATGCAAACACTTATGGGATGAGTTCATTCCCGGATCCACTTCCGCTAGTTTATCATTCAAGCGAAGCACATTTTAAATGCACGGTCACACCGAATTCAAACTTAGGTCACATGAAACCATAAGGAAACTTTAAATAAGGGGTGTAACCTCACCCTTTTTAGGACAAAGCTAGATTTGAACTTTTTAGGACACAATATTGTAAAGGTCAACGCACAAACCCTAGTTTGCAAGACTCGTTGACTTATAGAAATTAGGGCATCAAAACACTGACGTCAAAACCAATAACTCGACATGATAATAGGATCAAAGGGATCACCAAATAGATTCAAAGACTTTTAAAGCATAAAAGATCCCTCAAAATGAAACCCTAGTTAAAACTAGGGCACAGTAGAACAAACATGCCACGAAAATGACAGCAAAACGACAAAACAAACGGGAAAAACTGAAAAGGCAAAACAAAAAAAGGGAGGAAAACAAAAAAAAACCAAAAACAAGCGAAACACAAACAAAAACACACAAAGATCCGTGAAAGAAAGTCTCATGAACGTGTGAAGAACACAACAAATGACAGAAAAAGGAAAACGCAAACAGAACAGAAAAACCACCTACCTCAAAACAACACCAAGAAAGGTTGAAACTTGACAAGAATCTGCTAAACAACACGCGCCCGCAACCAAATCGTGCTCCTCTCAAAGTTACTCAAGCTCTGGATCATAAAAAAATGTTTTAGATAATGATTATGAGCTGAAATAACCTTGATCAAAGTTTAAAAACCATTTCACGCATGTGAGGAGGCTATAATTAATGCATTTAATGCAGTTGGTCGAGTGTGAAATTAGGACAGGAATGAGTATACAACTAATATGCAAATCGAAGGAAGGGCGGATGCAGAAGTAGAGTTGGAATAGAACAAAAAACTTTACCCAAGTTTCTTATCTAATTCTGAATCCAGTTCTGGTCCTGTGATAAGGAAAAGACAACAAAGGGAACGAGGGTGGAATCAGAACCAAAACTGGACCTAGAACCTTTAAGAAGTTCCAAGTTCAATCCTAATTCAGGTTTCGCTCCCAATAAAGGAACAAACACTGACATAGGACAACAACAAAAGAAAAGAAAGGAAGCCAGACCAAAACAAAAGCCAGACCCAGAAAAGACACCAAATGAGGACAAAACACAAATGAAATAAGTAGGAACGGGATTAGAACCAAACCCTAATCCAAAATTTTGCAAAGTTCTAAGTTTGGTTTCATTTCTGGTTCCGCTTCAGCCAAGGAGAAAACAAAACACAAGCAAAGAAAAGATAACTCAAGGGAGAAACAGACCTAAGAGTGCAAGGAAAACCAAAAAGACAAAGAAAACCAAAAAGGAAAGGGTGGGGCTAGGGCTGAGACCATAACCGAATTCAGACTTGGAACCTTCCCAAAGTTCTGAGTCCAGTTTCCATTTCGGCTTTGCTTCCACCAGACAAAAGGAACAAGGACTTAGGAGGAGAAAGAACAACTCCTAAGGCCCGAACAAAAACACCAAGGACAAACAAACACAAGGGGGACCCATTTTGACCAAAACAAAATGGGGTGGTTATTCAAGGCATAACAAATGGTGACTTGGCTAGGAAAATGGTTTACCCATTTTCGAGACACTGAAGAATTCAATTACCCAGAACCTCCAATTTATGAATATTCTAACTCAAGTATGATCAAATATATTGTACAAGGTTGAGATGGAATCCCAGATGTAAATAAACATGAACTACTTTGAATTTGAGTGTGTGTATGTATGGTGCATCTTCTCCATAAAAACTTTCTTTATCTCTGAACAACTATACCTAAGATTCAAGCTACATAAGTTGAGTCCTTTAACTGTTGTGTAATGATATCCTGGGCATTTCTCCACTACCAACTAGGCGTTCATAGCCCCGACAAAGATACCTCTAGTTCTCTCAAAGCATTTCTATACTGTCAATCAGGCGTCTATAGCCCTGATAGAGATACTTGAATTACCCATTTGATATTGAGTTTTCCTTCTTTCAATGGTTCTCTTTTCTCTTCCCTTTTATTTATAGGCTTCACTTGTAGGAATTCTTTATTAACTTTTCTCAATACTCAAATATAATTAATCTGAAATGTGGGTTGAGAGCTACAGTGGGCATCATGACATTGTTGGGAATTGGATTTTTCACTTGAATCTAAGATACAACCACCTTGAGACAAATAGGCATCTTACATAGATGTTTTTTTTATCTATTTTGTGACAAATTTCAATCATGGTTTATGAGATTGTTTACAATATACCTTATTCTTAATAACTCTTCAAACCATTGTTTAAAACGATCATAAGACACAAGTTTAGAACAAAATATTTCAACAGACATACCTCAAAATACCTAAACCAATTTCTCTCCTAGTGCCTACAGTATACTTTGAATAACAACCCCTTCATTCTGAAATGGAGGAAAATGAAGGTCCCCAGAAACAAAGACAAAACAAAATAGAATAACAGAAAGAAAATAAAGGGAAAACAAACAAACAAACAACACACCAAAACAAAAAGACAACTAATTACATATATACAACTAATAGAAAATCAAACCTTCATGGGCCAAAATAATGTTTGAGAAACTGACCATTGTCAAGCAATGGAATAGGTTCTCCTGTTAAAGTGCTCAAATGAAATGCATTCTCACCTAGGATTTCAGCTATCTGATATGGACCCAACCAAAGTCGGTCAAACTTCTAGTGATCCCCTTTCTTTTCCCTAGCCTTATCCTGTAATAGTACAAGGTCTGATATTCTAAAGGCTTTAATTTTTGCTCTTTTTTCAAACCAACATTTGACAACAGCTTCATGTTTAGAGAACTATTGTAAAGTAGCATCTCTTTGTTCTTCCATATTTAATAAATTGGTCAGCCTAACTTCTATCCTATCATATTTTTAATAGAATTCTTGCATGAACCTTAGGACATGTATCTGCAGATGTATAGGAAAGACCGAATCTTGGCCATAGACCAACTTGAATGGTGAATTCCCTAAGGCAACTTTAATGCGAGTTCTATCTACCCATAAGGAAAATCTCAGTTGGGTATGCCAATCCCAAGGGTTGCTTTCTAACAACTTCTTAATCACTTCCAACATATTTTTGTTAGTAGACTCAGCTACTCCATTCCCCTATGGGTAGTAATTAGAAGAGTATTTTAATACTATCTTATGTTCATAGGCCCATTGAATGAAATTTGTAGAAGAAAAAGCAAGGCCATTGTCACATACCAGGGAAAATGGTACTCCAAACTTGGTAATGATGCATTCATTGAGAAATTTGATGACCACATTAGTGGTGTTGTTTTTACAGGGCTAAGCCTCAGTCCAGCGCATACAATAATCTATCGCTATCAAAATAAATTTATGCTATGTAGATGAATTTGGATTGATGACTCCTATAAAATATAATGCCCATTGGGCAAATGGTTTTACCTCATACACCGACTATAGGGGCATCACTGGATTGCATTCCCTGGATGCAGAAGTCTGACATGTATGACATGTCCTCACGTGTTGGTGTGCATCTCGGAATAGATGAGACCAATAGTAGCCTGATCTCAGGATTTGATCCACCATGGAATCAGCCAATCCATGTCTGGTACCATGTTTGCAATGGAACTCTGTAATGGCATGTTTTGCTTGTTGCTTATCAAGGCAACGTAGATAGACACCCTCAAAATTTCTTCTATATAGAGCTCCTCCTTTAAACATGTAATGTGAACTCTTTAGCCTCAATGCTCTCCTCTAAGTGGCATTCATTTTTTCTAGGCATTTATTATTCAACAACAGAAAAATCAAATCTGAGTACCAAGGATCACCTGTAAATGAGTGTACTATGTATTGTTGACAGGTTTCTTAGTATCAACATCTGCCATTGCTTTGGATAAACCTTGGCCTCGGACTAGCTTCATTGGATAAATCTCAAGATCATACTCCTGTAGAATGGCCATCCATTTTCCTCGCCTCTCCCCTAGTTCACTCTACACGAGGAGGGACTTCACAGCAGGATCAGGAACTATGGCAATGACTTGACTACAATGGATGTAGTGTCTAAACTTTTTGATTGCTCGTACAAGTGTGAAGGCTTGATTTTCAAGAGGTGGATATCTGAATTCTATGTTCTTAAATGGGGAACTCATAAAATCAATAGGACTTTCATCTCCATCACCTTTTCACTGTGTCAAAATAGCAGCACATGAATGATCAAATGCAAAAGAATAGATATAAAAAGGCTTTAAGTAGTCAAGGCTGGTTAGAATTAGTGCTTCTGAAATTGACTATTTAATCTGTGAAAAAGAAGATTTAGCTTCATTACTCCATTCTATCTTTGCATCCATTTTCATCATTTCATTTAGAGGTTTCACGATCTTTGCAAACCTAGTTATAAATTTCCTTACAAAATTGATCTTTCCAAAGAAATATCTCATTTCCTTCTTGCTTCCTGGCATTGTCAACTTTAGGATGGACTCAACTCTGTCAGGATCTATGGATATCCCCTTTTCTAATATTATGTGACCCAAAATTTTCCCTTCAAAAACTCTGAACACACACTTTTTGGGGTTGAGAGACACAATAACTTATACATCTTTTAAGAACTTTTACTAAATCTACAACGTGGTCTTCTCTGTTCTTAGAAAACATAGTTAAGTCATCCATATAGATAATGATACATTCACCTATTAAGTCTTTGAATGCCACATTCATTGTGCACTGAAAGGTTGTGCCAACGTTAATAAGACCAAGTGACATCCTTCGATAAGCAAATGTCCCCCACTTGGTAGTGAAGGCAATTTTCATTCTATCTTCATAACTGACAAGAACTTGATTATATCCTGAATAGCCATCCAAAAATGACATCACCTAGGATCCATTAACAGTTTGCAACACCTCATCAAGAGAAGGAAGTGGGTAATTATCCTTCTCTGAGGCCTTATTTAGATTTCTAAAATCAACACACAATCTAATCTCGCCACTTTTCTTATGAACAGGAACCAAGTTACCAACCCAAGTGGAATGTCGTACTAGAAAGATTATCCTTGTGGACATCAACTTTTTTACATCCTTGAAAATTAAGGGTTCAATTAAGGCATTGACCAGGAATTGCTTTTGGCGAAAGGGATTTTCTTTTGGCTTCAAGGGTATGGTATGTGTGATCACTAAAGTATGAAAGGTCTTCAAATCCTCATATCCCCAAGCAATTGCTACAATTTCTTCTTTCAACACCTTAATCATTTTGTCTCTAATTTCCTCAAGGAAAGTTTTGCCTATATACACATTCTTTTCTGGACCTAAATCAACCAAGTTGATAGATTCATACTTCCCTCCATCACTTTCTGTCAGCACCCCTTCACGAGCCCAAGGGTCAAATTCAAAGATCCTTTCCAAGGCTACCATCCCCTTGGGAATTTTGTTGCTTTTCAAATTGAGTATCCCTTTTGTATCACAATTTTTAGGATCCTAATCTTCATGGTCTCTTTATGATTCATCAATAATCGGCCCTTCAAAGATGTCTGAGCTTGCCAAGAATACAAGTATATGTTGGTCATCATCAAAGACTTGAAAATTTTGGATATTATCCAGGACGATTGGGATCGAGACTAACTCCACTGAGAATCTCTTCAACTTGGAGTCTTGCATAGGTTCCAAAGTGCTAGCAGCAATAGCAAGGGCATCCATAATCTGATTGTCCTCTTTGGCAATCAACTTGATGCAAAAATCATCAAAATATTCTATTAAGTTCCAAACTCGGTTCCTATATGCAGCCAGTCTCTTATTGTGGCATGTGTATTGACTGTGGATCTGCTTGACAATGACCTCAAAATCTCCCATAACTGTGAGAGTTGTAACCTTCTTCTGATGAGAAAACATCATTCCTCTAGCCAGTGCTTTGTATTCTGCCACATTATTCGTGTAGCCAAACTGCGACCTGTAAGAAGCAAAATACGTTTTCCCTTTCAGGTTGGTTAGTTCAACTCCATCTTCACTCCCTGATTTAGATTTAGAGCCATCAAATTTAAGACTCCACAGTTGATCTGGAGTTGGGATTTTTTTCTTTTTCGGGACTACAAGTGATTGCTTGCCAGAAGTGAGTGGCGGGTCGCACTGGTTTTGGCTATCTAGATTTAAAGGTTGTTGCAAAAAATCTTTATCAAAAGATTTACCTAGATTCAAAACATGTTTAGAAACTACTTCCTGAACTTCTTCTTGGATCACTTCATAATTTGGTATGTTTTTCAACAATGCCTTAGGCATTGGAAGGTCATCTGGGGCAGGTGTGACAGACAAAGACTGAGATTCCTCAGTCTTGCTGTGGAGATTGGAACATAGAACCTGAGTCTACTCAAGTTGGGAAGGATCTTCCTCTTGAGTGAGACTGGTTCTTGTCAGGATGGTGGCATCCCTAGCTTCAAATGGAAATTGATTGGTGGGTGTTTCAGGTTGGCATTCACAAGTTTCCTCAACTTGAAAAACATGGTTCAAAATATCTATGCAAGGTTGACATGTCAACTCATAATGACTTTGGTAATGAATATTGCACCAATTAGGGAGCAAAAAACTCCATAGATCAACTTCTTCCCTCAGAACCAGCCTATCTTGTTTCAACTTTCTATATAGAACTTGCTGGTCGAACGTGGTCATTGGGTCACTATGTTCTAAAGGTTGTAGATCATCAGGATTGAGCATTGAAAAGGTCAAGATTTCTTCTCTTTTATATACTCCCATCTCGGTTTCAAAGTAAGCTACCTTGTTGGGACAGTCGTACTCAATGATCATATGTTTGAGATGAGGCTCACTTTTAATCCTAATTTGCATTGCTACCCCTTTCCATGGTAGCCACATGTGTGAAAAGTCTAAGGATAAATAACCCCCAATGCTTTTCATTAGTTCTCGGCTTAGAAGCATGCCATATGTCTCGGGGATATCAGCCACCTAAATATCCATATGAGTCTGGATCCGTGGGTCAAATCCAACCTGTACATGAATATTTTTTAATTCCCCTACCACATTAACCTCAACTTTATCTAATTGAATTACCTTCTTGTGAGTTTGAAGTGGATTCAAACCTAATTTTTTACAAATGGAAAAGGGCGTGACATTACTTGATGCTCTAGAATCCAAGAGGCAGTTGTGCAGATTATTTCCAAAGATTCTCAAGCTTAGGAGGAATGGTGGGGTCCCTGTCTTACCTTTGTATAGGGTTGTGTTCATTTCATTTTTTGGAGTCACCTTATTCTTTCCTTTTGACCGATCTACCTCTTCTAGAGCTCTCAAAAAAATGTCTCATTGGGCAAGGCACCATTTTAGAATGTAAAAGAAGGACAGTGAATTCTTTTGTTTCTGCATCTCTGAAATAAAATAAAACTCCATGTCATTTTTCACCTAATATTTGGGAACAAAAGATGAGTTACCTTTATTTTGAGATTCAGGTGGGCCTTTTGGAGGAGGTGGTTTTTTGTCCGCATTTTGATTGGGTGGAACCATGGTGTTCGGAGGGGTAGATGTGGTGAACAGTCCTTTATTTTGATTCCTCAAGAAATGACCTTCTTTGGAATGGAAGACCTGAGCATCATATACATCTTCTACTGGCTCATTTTCTTCTTGGCTGTGGAATGGAAGTTCCTCATCGAATATGTCATAAGCCATGGCAGTATCTGTGGATCCACCAGACTTATTGGGAGCACCTTGCAAAGGAGCATCATCCTGTGCAATCTTGACCATCTTCTCCATTTTTTGGTAGTTAACCTCAGAATGTGTTGCAGTGTCATGCAACCTACACCAATTTGTCATAAAATTGAGATCTGCAACATTTGCAGTGTGTGGTTTGTCATCACCAGCCTGATAATTATGGGAAACTCCCCCATTATTTGGCCTAGTATTCCATTGTCTGTTGTTATTGGATCTCTGGTTGTATCCCCTATTTTGATTTTGGTAATTTTGATTAGGGGAATTCTATTTTTGGAAGTTCATCTGGTTCTGATTGGAATTCTGATTAGAATTCTAATTGGAGTAACCACTCTAATTGGAATACCCTCCCTGATTTTGGTGGTTATGAATTTGGTTCTGAGGGGGATTGAATTTGAGTTGTGCCATCTCATTAGTGACCTGAGACAATGTTCTTAAGGGTCTCCAACTCTATTGTCAAGTGATCAGTACGCTCACTTTCTGCAGTGGTTGCAATTGACATATGTGTCATGGGATTAGATCCTCTAGCTTGATTATGAGAGTTTTGAACTTGTCACGAGGGGTCAGGAGTTGGGCCACTAAAGAATAATTGTTGCGATGGGGATTGTAACTTAGATAAGGGTCCATATGAATAATGAAAAATCCCTGGGACCGTATTAAACAGCAGGGTAGGATTAGGTACTTGGGAGTACCCTAGAGGAGGGAAAACTCCTCCTAAACCTCTTGATTGCGAACAAGTATATTGTTGTAGTTTAATAGCAAGGTTGTAAACTTTGGAAAGATAATTAATGTCATTTGCATTGGATTTTCTTTGCAAAATAGACCAATCAAGGGATCTATGGCCTTCAGGTAAGCTTGGATAGCAATGTTTTCAGCCACCAGGTATGGATCTTGCAACCTCCTATACATCCTCTGAAATCCTGTATTAAATAGGGGTAACAGTTCATGTGGCTCTTTCCTGATAGTAGGAAATTGGTGATATAATATTGCAAGATCTACATAGACCCTAAATTGGTTAATGAATGCATCCTCTAATTTTTCCCAACTCAGGATGGATCTAGTAGGCAGATTTAAATACCAGTTATAAGCCATGTCTCCTAATGAATAAGGAAACAACCTACATGCAACATCATGGTGCAAAATCTGAGTGCATGTACAGGCATCTTTGAATGCCTGTATGTGCTCTTCAGCACTCTTAGTTCACCATGAGCGTACCTGAGGTAGAATTTCTTTGGGTTCTTTGGCATTTCATGTATGCCACTAGGAATGACACCAATGGCAAAGGATTGTTGGAAAAGAACGCCATAGGTGGTGGTGGTGGTGGATTTTGTTTAGCCACCTGTGGTATTGGTGGAAACCTAGGTGGAGTAAGTGGTGGTGACAACAGTGGGATCAAAAATCTATGGGCTTTGGGTCTAACAAAGGTTTGAAGTTCAACTAACAGTTCTATATTTTTAGCAAATCTGAGAACTCTTTCAAACCTTTCTAGTGAGAATGACTCAATTTGAGCCAGTTTGTTCCTTCAGGCCCTCCTTCTAGCACCAAATCTGTTGATGGGAAATTTAACACAACAACGTTAAACAAAATATTTCTACCCTATTGCTCCTAAAAAAAGAAAGACAACCTAAAGCGATCTATCTTCCAAGGTCTTTGTAGTTGGTTCTCAACTGTGTTGCTGTGATTCAGTGGCCAATGCAACTGTGATATTCAAGGGGCCTACTGGTAAAAAAGGAATACAAACTGCATCATACAAATTAACCTACGTTTGTGGGGTAAATAAACAAAAAAAGATAGAGCAAGGCTTTAGAACAACAAAATATGAATATAAATCTCTTTACATCTAGACATGTATCTTAACAATGAGTGTTTCCTCAACTAACTGAAACTAAAAAAATGATGCAATCCATAGCATGACCTGTACTATTGCATACATTCATAGTGAAAATTCAATAACCATAACCATTCATCAAAGCTTCATTTCAAAATCAAAACACATCACCAACTCATTGCTAAAATTAATAAATCAATAGGTATAAATAAATTCCATTCACAGATAACTCAATGAATTTGTTACCAAAACCTGACACATCAAGAGGGAATGTAGAACAACTGGGGATCTCTAGTTGAAGTGAGGTCAAGATCCTACAAAATAGGAGAGAAGAGAGGGAGTTGTCCAGTCGATCATGCCATTAGGTGTCCATCAGGAACAACATGTTCCACTGCCACCTCATTCCTGCATATTTTGCTCAAGAAGGTACTCATCATAGCTGGTGAACACTTTTTGGAGTATGTCTACATCATGTCAATCTACCCAATCATCTTCAAATTTGATTCTTTTCAATTCTACAAAGGTAAACTCTTGCATATCTTTTAATTTAATTAACTCCTTCCTAGCAACCTTTACTTCATCCTTGATATCCATGAGTCTATCAAGCAAAAATTCATCATCGTCCTCCTCTTTTTTCATTAGCTCCTCAAACCTATTATTCCACTTTTCCTTTAATTTTTCAAGAGGAAAACCTCCCTTCACAAGGATATCTAGATTAACCAAAATGGCAATCACTGCTTCCAATTCATCAATCTGCACATTCAGATCTTTACTATCTTGTTGAACTTCATTTTTATGTTCATAAATGAATGTGGATTTGAACCTGATAATGTTGATTGTCTTTTCAATGAATTCCACATTATCCTCATTGAGGATAGACTATTCCAAGAGAGTTTCCTTTTGCAACTTGTTGATGTCTTTCAACTTCTTTGTATGCTCTCTATACTCATCCTCTTGTTTCCCCAAGACATCAGCATGTGAATTCGTATCTTCAACCAACTCCAATGCACCCTCATGTTCCCTATAACTATCAACAAGTAGCTCATCCACCTCCTGGTTCAACCAATCTTTCCATCTATCAAGCATTCCAACCTTACTCCTCATGTGTACAAGATCATCGGCCTCCTTCTTACTTAACAAAACTGGTGTTTCTGGAGTAGCAGATTGAGAGGAAACAGGGGTAGATACATCCTTCAGGAACCTATGCAATTGGTCTAATTGAGCCTTAAGCTCATATTTTATTTGTTTTTCCTTTATCATCCTAGATTTGGTGGAGGATGCCACTATGTCAATAAGGTTCATCTGCTGATTTCTTGTTGATTTCCCCAAATTAACCATACCCAACTGATAATCAACTAATTTCATATCTTACTTATCTTTTTCCACCATTGGAATGGCACATTCAGCTATGATTTCACCTATATTTGTGAGCTTTGTGGAATGAAGGACCCTAGCCTTTTTCTTGGGCCTCTCTTTCTCTATTTCTTTCATCATGTCTTCCCAATTCAAGGGCTGAGGTTGGACTATTTGTTTCCTTTCTAGGTTGAGTTTCAACCATGTTGGAGTAGCAGGAGGAGTTATCACTTGTGTGGAAGAAGTAGCAGGAGAAATAGGCTACCAAACTACTTCCCTAGGATGAGAGTCAGCCTCTTGTTGTTTCTCCTTCTCTACTCTTTCCTTAGCCAACATTTTAGCCTCAACTTTGTCTTTTTTCTCTTGCACCTTTTTAGCTTCTAGATCCTTTTGAAAAAGTTCTTCTAACCTCTTCTTCTCTAACATTTCTCTTCTTCTAATTGGATTTTGATTATGTTTTCTTTACCTTAAAGCTGGAATAGCTTGTTAATGGTTGTTAGCAATTATATTTTTGGTTCAAATACATTAAAATTTTATGATGTTGTTGGTGTTATTTTGAGCAAGGAAATTCGTAGGAAAAGCTCAGGTGGAACATCCACATTAGGCAGTGTTTTGAATGTAGAAAGCAGGAGCAGAATAAAGGAGAGAGGAAATAATTCCAGAAATCATGGGAAGTCATGAGGAAAATTAAAGGACAGAAGGTCCCAATCTAGAGACAAGAGGGATTGCTAGTACTGTGGTAAGCCGGGTCATTTAAAGAAAGATTATTGGTCTCAAAAAAATAAAGGAGACAAAAAGGAAGTAAAGAGGAAAATGTGGTAAGTAATAAATCTGACGAGGATGCTTTGATTCTTTCCCTTGATAATGTTGATGATTCTTGGGTGTTAGATTCAGGGGCTTCATTTCATGCTACCCCCCATAGAAGTTATTTTCTTGATTATATCCAAGGGGATTTTGGGCTGGTTTATTTAGGAGATAATGAACCCTATCAAATTGTTGGAAAGGGAAGAATCAAGATTAAGTTGCAAAATGGGAATCATTGGCTACTACATGAGGTAAGGCATGTTCCAAAGTTAAGCAAAAATTTAATTTCAGATAGGCAACTAGATGATGAAGGTTGTGTTGTTACATTTAGTGATAAAAATTGGAAGGTCACAAAGGGTGCCATAGTGGTAGCAAAAGGTGTGAAAGTAGGCACCTTATATCTTTGTATAAGTCATATTGTTCCTTCTACTTTAATTGTTATGGAAAAAGGTTAATGTTCAGGAATAGTTGTTGCAGTTCAGCAGGTAGAAGATCATACAGTTGTTGTGGACTCTAAATCAGCACTGTGGCATAATAGACTTGGGCATATGAGTGCAAAAAGTATGAAAGTACTTCATTCAAATAATATTTTACCAAGTCTAAAATGTGTTAATATGGATTTCTGTGAAAGTTGTGTGCATGGAAAACAAAAGAGAGTAAGTTTTCTCAAGGATGGGAAGCAAAAGAAAGATGAGAAATTGGAGCTTGTGCATACGGATGTATGGGGACCAGCTCAAGTATCTTCTCTCGGTGGCTCTCTATATTATGTTACATTCATTGATGATGCAACTAGGAAGGTATGGATTTATTTCCTTAGGCAGAAATCTGATGTATTTGAAACTTTTAAAAAATGGAGAAGCTTGGTTGAGAATGAGATGAGTAAAAAGCTAAAATGTCTCAGATCTGATAATGGTGGTGAGTATTGCAGCAAAGAGTTTGAATATTATTGTTCCTCTAATGGTATTCATAGGCAGAAAATAGTTCCAAAGACTCCACAGGAAAATGGAGTGGCTGAGCGCATGAATAGAACAATAATGGAGTGTGCACGAACTATGAGATTGCATGATGGGCTGCCTTTAAAAATGTGGGAAAATACTATAAACATTGTTGTTTATTTAATTAATAGAGTTCCCTCTAATCCTTTGAGTTGTGGTATTCCAGAGGAAGCATGGAAAGGTAAGAAGGTGAGTTATTCTTTTCTCAAAACCTTTGGTTGTGAAGCATTTGCACATGTAGATTCTGAAAAATAGAACCAAGCTTGATGCAAAATCAAAGAAATGTATATTTTTTGGATATGGCATTGATGAATTTGGTTATAGGATTTGGGATTTTGAAAATCAAAAAATTGTGAGAAGTAGGGATGTCATATTCAATGAGAAAGTTTTGTACAAAGATTTGTTACTGCGGCATGAGAAGAAAGAAAATGATTATGCAATGTTGGATGATATTCCAAACAATGTTGTTTTAGTGGTTCCTCATGCTGGGCAACAACAATAACAAAAAATATCACAAACTCCTGTTTGACGATCTTCAAGGATAAGTAGACCTCCAGAAAGATTCTCTCCTTCTTTGTATACTATTTTGTTAACTGATGTTTGTGAACCAGAATATTATGATGAAGCTATGCAGGTGGATACCAAGGTTCAATGGGAGCATGGAATGGAAGAAGAAATGGACTCCTTGCTGAAAAATCAAACTTGGGAATTATTCAAGTTGCCTGCAGGTAAAAAGGCTTTACCAAACAAATGGGTTTATAGGCTGAAAGAGGAGGATGGAGGTAAGAAGATATTTAAAGCCAGATTAATTGTAAAGGGATTTGCACAGAAAAAGGGTATTGATTTTGATGAGATTTTTTCTCCAGTTGTTAAAATGACTTCTATTTGTATTGTTTTAAGTATTGTGGTTGTTGAAGATTTGCATTTACAAGAACTTGATGTTAAAATAGCCTTTCTCCATGGTGATTTGGAAAAGGAAATATATATGGACCAGCCACAAGGATTTGAGGTCAAAGGTAAGGAGAAACTAGTGTGCAGATTGAATAAAAGTTTATATGGCTTGAAGCAAGCACCTCATCAATGGTACTTGAAATTTGATAGTTTTATGGCTAAGCAAGGCTACAATAGGTGTAATTCTGATCATTGTGTTTATTTTAAGAGGTTGGATAATGATAGCTACATTATTTTATGTTTATATGTTGATGACATGCTTGTAGCAGGGTCTAACATGGATCACATAAGTGAGCTAAAACAACAGTTAGCAAAATCTTTTTCTATGAAGGATTTGGGGGCAACAAAACAAATCCTTGGTATGAAAATTTGTAGAGATAGGATAAACGAAAATTGTTTTTATCTCAGGCTAATTATGTTGAAAAGGTGTTACAGAGATTTCATATGGAGAATGCAAAAGCTGTCAGCACACCTTTGCCTAGTCATGTTAAATTGACTAAGGATATGTGTCCAAAAACACAAGAGGAGGAAGAAAAAATGTCCAAGATACCATATGCTTCAGCTATAGGTAGTTTAATGTACGCCATGGTATGCATGAGACCGGATATTGCACATATCATAGGAGTTGTTAGCAGGTATTTGAGTCATCCCAGAGTTGAGCATTAGAATTCGGTAAAATGGATTCTCAGGTACTTGAGAGGTACATCCAATAAATGTTTATGTTTTGGGGGCTCTAATACTGATTTAAAAGGCTATGTTGACTCAAATTTGGCAGGGGATATAGATACCAGGCGAAGTACCACCGGTTATGTATTTACAGTTGGTGGGACAATAGTGAGTTGGATTTCTCAATTGCAAAAGGTGGTTGATTTATCCATCACAGAGACAGAGTATGTGCTACAACAGAGACGACAAATGAGATGATATGGCTGCAAATTTTCATGGATGAGTTGGGCAAACAACAGGCTAAAAATTATTTGTTTAAAAACAATCAGAGTGTTATACATATTGCAAAGAATTTTGCCTTGCATTCTAAAACAAAACACATACAATTGAGATATCATTTCATTCAGTCAGTGTTGGAGGATGGACAGGTCAAGCTGGACAAGATACATACATATGTCAATCCAGCGGATATGTTTACGAAGGTGGTGACAAGGGAGAAGCTGAGCTCCTCTTCAGCTTTGGTTGGCCTTCAAGGTTGAATTCAAGTATAACAGAGTAGCAAGGTCCAAGGTACTTATTTCCAGTGGGAGTTGTAAGTGCAACAGTGTCGTCCAGGATCAATCTCCAAGTGGGAGATTGTTGGATGGGGGTTACAGTATGATGAAAAACATGATTATTCGCAAGATTGTAATAAGTTTTACATTGGATATTAAAATCACTGGATGGCTACGGTTTGGTGGATGTAGCTCGAATTGGGTGAACCACATTAAATTCTCTGTATTATAATTTATTCTGTGTGTGTTTTAGTTTTTTTTATTAATTAAATCTACATTTAATTGTTAGATATATGTCTTTCTAACCCTAACAATTTCATCCCTTTGTCTTTCAAGATCCTTGACTCTATCCCATGATTTCTTAGACTCTTGCTCATGTTTAACAAGTGCTTCTACCTCCTTTTCTCTCAATAGGCATTCTTCCTCATCCTTCTTTCTTTGGGCTTCTTCTATAGCCTTAAACTTGGCCTCAAGGGCTTCCCTCTCCCTTCTTTGCTGAGCTTTCTCTTCCTCAAACTCATGAATATTTTGTAACATAGCTAACTTATTTCTTTCCTCTTTAGTCTTCAATTCTTGTTCATTTTGTTGCTGCAACAAACCTTCCTTTTCCTTTTCTTTCCTTGCTAGCTCTTCTTATTTTCCTTTAGCTTTCGAATCTTGTTGCCCAGCTAGTGCCTCAAGCTTGTGCTTTGGCATCTGCTTCCTTCTTAGCATCCTTGAAGAGTTTCCATTGATCCTTCAGGGTGAGGACATGCTCAATCCCCACATCTTTAGTCTCTTCATTGGGTGAAGTCACAAGAGTTTCCTCATTTTATTGGGTAGCCTCTGAATCAATATCAATATCATGGATCTCAACCTCATGCTCTTTCCCTTTTAAAAATTCAGCCTCCTTATAAGGCTTCCAGCAGGCATCTCCTCAATAGGTTTCTCTATAAGGGGAGGTTTGGTTGAGGTTTTACCTCCAACAGTTGTTGAAGCTCCAGGTTGAGATGAAGTCTCTTTTTCAACAATTAAGGTCTCAGGGTTAGATGAGGTTTCTTCTACAATAGTTGTAGTTCCTTCACCTTGTGATTCAAGGATATCCTAAGTTGGTACTATTGGATTAGGCTCCTCCCAGAGTTAGGAGGGAGAAACTCCAATGGCTCCTTAGGAGTTCTCCTCCTCTTCGTTCTTTTGTACCCTTGGGTATGATGAGCCAAGTCTTTGGCACATTTTGATCATACTTTTATAAATACTTTGTTGTTTTTATTATACTAAAACAAACATTCAGTCTGTTTATGGGATAGGATATAGACCTTTTTATGACTTAAATATGATGAGTATATTGTGATAAGAAGTCCCATGATTATTACCTTTAATGTTTTATTAGTCTGATAAATACTTTATGGCTTTTTTATGATCATAAACCTTCCTGTAGCCTCCACTACCAAAACTTCCTGCAGTCATATCTGAAACAATGTTTGCCTTAGTTTAATACTTAATGAATGAATAAAGTAATGGATTGTCTTAAAGGATGATGTTGAGCTAACCTTCTTCCTCAGAAAAAGATGGCGAGATATTTTGCAGGTACCACGATTGAAGGAAGGGAATTCAATTTCCACTTGAAGAATTGAAGACCAAATCCATAAAGACTAGTTCAACGGCAAAGTATGAGGAGATAGTTTCAACTCATCCGCCATGTAGGGAGAGTGTTCTAGAAATCTAGGCCAGGAGTCTTGGTGGTGCATGAATCCAGGATGATGGTGCTTTAAGACTGCTAAACCAATTTGACTTAGTTCTTCATTGTCATTCACCTGTTTACTTAAGTTGGTTAAATGTAATAAATGCCTCCCATTTTATAAGGGAAGGTTGGTTAGTAGTTAGGATCAGTTTTCAATAAATAGCCCATTCTCCTTCAGAGAAGGGGCTGGAAAAAAATCACTACTGTAACACACTTTCAGTTTTAGAAATTTAGCCAAGAGATTGTGCCATATACTTGTTTGCGTTAAATCAATAAAGCTTATGAAGTTTTTCACCTAATTTGTTGTCTGCTTTTGGCACTACCTAAGGGGGCCCACTTAGGGAACTGTCCATACTTTTATTCTGCAAGTTAGAATAGCTACATTTCCCTTCATAGAAGTTAATGTGACTATTCCTGCAGCTGGCAGAAACACAGAGCTATCAACTGTTCCTACAGCCACTAGGAGCAGAATAGGTTATCTTTCGAGTTTTTAATTTCCAATCAAAGTCAAACAGTAAATTTGTTTCCAGTACTTAAATTCCAGTATAAGGAATTTTAGGAATCATGTATGTTTGGAAAGGGTGATTAGTGCATATCTTGTGCTATCCTATTTCAAGTTTACATCCCTGGGTTTTTAATTAAATAAGGTTCTTTAGCAGGTGATGACTGCCAGTTGTGATGTTTAATCCCGGAGTAGAGGAATTCATGCTCCTAGTTATTGAGTTGATTAAAGAACACTACATTTTTGGCGCCATTGCCGGGGATGGTGTCAAACTACGAACCTATTACAGGCATGCTAGTAAAGAGTTTAAGATTTGATTTAGTTTAGAATTCTACATTCCAGCATCTCCATAGTTAGTTTATTTTTGCTGTATGCATCGAAGAAGAGACCAATTTGGAAGATTCCTTTCTGGGAGCATAGATATTAAAGAGATTGAACCGAACCTATTCCAAGACGACCCATATTTGGATGCTAGCCAAGACTTAGTTACTTCATCTTCTTCCTCTAAACTAAGCTTTAACCTATCCGAAGAAATAGAATCAAATAATCCACTTGCTCTTGTAGTTTATCAACCAGGAGCTAATCCAAGAATACAACCAAGAATGGCAAATCCTATTTTTCCATTTCCAATCCCTGACCTACATGACAATAATAACCTCAAGAACATCCCTTCCTCCTTATTGCCAAAGTTCTATGGACTTATTACTGAGGATCCTCATACCTTCTTGTTTGAATTTGAAATCCTTTGTAGAAGCTATGACTATACAACCTCAGCACACAAGCTGAAATTGTTTCCCTCTACTCTAAAAGAGGTAGCCTTGAGATGGTTCATGGGATTGGGAAGCAATGTAGCTAACACTTGGGATCAAATGAAGACTCTGTTCTTGAGTAAATATAAAGAGTATTGTAGAGGAAATGATCTAAGAGGAGATGACATCTTTAAAATGTCACAAAAGGAGGATGAAACCTTGGAGGATTATGTGTCAAGATTATTATTTAGTATGCAGAAGAATACTCATCATGAGCTAAATGAGGAATATCAAAAACTTCTCTTCTTAAGAGGAGTCAATGATACTTGCATGGAGGCCCTTGACCTCATGGCAGGAGGTGATGTCACCCAAAGTGATTGGGATGATATCAAGAAAATTTGTCTCAATTACTCCAAAGCAACTGTAGAGGGAAGGGGGTTTAGACCCTCTTCTATAAAAGGAAGTGGCTCTAGAGTATCTAAAGGGGAGATTACCAATCTCTTGTCTAACTTCAAGCAGGATATCATCAATGATGTAGCTACTCAACTAGATATTATGCAAGCTAGAAGGAAGAAAGAGGAAGCTAAGGCAATGTTAGCTGAATATTGCCCCCACTGCCGACAAAGAAAGAAAGATTGTCGATGCAAAGCAATGGCCAATTTGGAGGTACAACATCTCCCTACTGAGTTCAAAACCATTGAAGGAGAGGAGGAAGTGTTCTTTGTTGCTCAGCGCAAGCCATGGGCCCCAAGACAAGGTATGCCTCAAGACCCTTTGCAAAATTTTGGTTTATATAATAGTCAATGGAAAAATCAGTACCCTCCAAACTATGGGCCATACTCCCAACCTCAGTGGAATAACCCTTGGCCAAATTCCCAGCAAAACCGTTGGCAATCCTCATAAGGGAATTGGCAATCACCACAGCAAAATTAGTGGTAGCCTCCGCAAGGGAATTGGCAGCAGTCTAACCAATGGAGAGGACGCCAGCAATGGTCAAATCCACCCACTAGTTTCTTGCAGCAACCGCAGCAGCAATCCATTATGCCACCTCCTGCAACTAATCAAGGTCAGAATCCAAAGCCAACCCAACTACCTGCTCAGGTAGCACCCAATCCAAATAACCAGCAACCGCAGCAACAGTAGCAAGTCTATTTTGCTGATCCTAATCATCAACCTGCCTATGCTCTTAACTTGAATAATATCAATTTACATTCAGTAACTATGCTGCTCACACCATCTCCTCCCATAATCTCAGAATTTCCATCTGAGGAGACTGGCCAAGAAAAAGATACCAATGACCAAGCCCAACCAAATGAGCCAGTTCAGATTCCATCATTACTTAAGGCATCTGATAAAGTGTCCCCTCCTTTTCCACAAAGGTTGGTAGGTGAAAATGTAAAAAAACAAGAGGAACCTACCTTTGACATCATTGACCAACTAAAGCATATATGTGTGAAAATTCCCTTGTTCCAAGCAATCAAAGAAGTACCTATCTATAGCAAGGCCATCAAGGAGGAATGTTTGAAGAAATCGGGGAGGAAAAATAAAGACCCTCAAACTGTCCATGTCATAGGCCAACTCTTTGACTTAATGCTAGAGAACCTTAGCATCCCAAAATATTTAGATCCAAGAAGCCCTGTTGTGGAGATCAATATTAATGGGTTGCAAATTAAGAATGCTTTAGTAGATCTTGGTGTAGCTATCAATGTTATGGCAAAGGACCTGATTGTAGAACTTAATATTTCAGACCTAAGGGCTACACCTACAATATTACAGCTTGTTGATAGCTCAACTATAAAACCTAATGGGGTAGTTGAAGACCTGGTAGTCACCTTAGATTCTTGGGAGTACCCTGCTGATTTTATGGTCTTATCTCTAAAGGCATCATTGGGGGGATACCCTGTCATACTAGGAAGGCCTTGGTTGGCTACTACTGATGCTTACATTGGTTGTAGGTTAGGTAACATGACAATATCTGATGGGTATAGCACAAAGAAGCTTACCCTCTATTCTCCAGCCCTGCCCCAACTTGAGTCTGGAGAGGTTGTTTGGCCATATTTGGAAGAAGAGGAGGAAGCGAACTTTGTGGCCAATTTAATGATAATTACCAGAGAGCCTTTCATTGCACAAGAAGAAGAAGAAGGTATACTGTCCAATATCCTGCTGAATAACTATGGTACCGAATACTTTCATTGTGAAAAAATCCATGTTCCTTGCAGACCATTCTTCCTTCACCTACATCAGCTCATTATCCTGCAACAACTGACTACTTACACACCTTGCTACCCCATGAGGTAGAAATTCCATTTCTGCTTGAAGTATCTATGGTAGATTTAACCTCCCAAGTTGAGGTAGCCGCAGGAAAAACCTTTAGCATCAATAAAAACCTCACCAGTGAGCAACACGAATCTATGGTCAAAATGCTTACCAGACATAAGTCAGCTTTTGCTTGGGAATATGGTGACATGAAAGGTTTAGACCCAAAACTCTGTACACATCGCATATACATTAACAGTGAGTTTAGACCTATCAGGCAGCCTCAAAGAAGAATCAATCTAGCTTTGAGAGAAATTGTTAAAGAAGAATTGCATAAAATATTAATAGCTGGCTTTATCTGCCCAATCTCGGATAGTCAGTGGGTTTCCCCATTGGTTATTGTTCCTAAAAAAGGAGGAAAATGGAGGGTATGTGTAGATTATAAAGAGGTCAACTTGGCAACAAAGAAAGATTACTTTCCTCTTCCATTTATTGATCAAATTCTAGATAATTTAGCTGGGAAAAAGTATTTCTCATTCTTAGATGGCTTCAATGGGTACAATCAAATCAAGATTGCTCCTGAGGATCAAGAAAAGACTACTTTTACATACCCTTGGGGAACGTTTGCCTATTTAGTTTTGCCTTTTGGTCTCTGTAATGCACTTGCAACTTTTCATAGGGCAGTCATAAGTATCTTCTTAGACATCTCATATGATTGCATGGAAATATACATGGATGACTTTACTGTTTATGGTACAACATTTGAGGAAGCTCAAGCCAACTTGAATAAAGTACTACAGAGATGTGAAGATCGCAACCTATCATTGAATAGTCAAAAGTGCTTCATGATGATGCAGGAGGGAATAGTGCTTGGTCACTATATTTCTGCTGCAGGAATACAGGTTGATCCTGCTAAGATTGAGGTCATCTCTAATCTACCCTTTTCTGCCAAGTAAAAAGAGGTAAGGAGCTTTTTAGGCCATGCTGGATACTACAGAAGATTCATCAAGGACTTCAGCCAAATAGCAGGCCCCTTATATAGTCTGCTGAAGAAAGATGCATATTTTTCTTGGATAGAGGAATGTGAAAAAGTATTCCTTGATTTAAAAGTCACCCTTACACAGGCACTTGTTCTGAAAGGACCTGATTGGTCACTTCCATTTCATATTCATACTGATGCATCGGATTATGCCATTGGAGCTGTGTTAGGGCAGAAGGGTGGTTCAACAAAACATGCACTCTACTACATAAACAAAAATCTGCAAGGGGCTAAATTAAACTACACTGTTACAAAAAAAGAAATGTTGGCAATCATCTATGCCCTCAATAAATTTAGGCATTACATCACTAGTTATCAGATATTTATCCACACTGATCATGCAGCAATCCGGTATCTCATGAACAAAAGCTCAATAGCCAGGAGATTGGCAAGATGGTTATTGTTGATGCAGGAATTTGACATTACAATTGTAGACAAGCCAGGTAAAGCCAACGTGGTTGTTGATTTCCTTTCTAGAATTCAAAGGAAAGATGACTCTGCACTTATTAAAGACTCCTTTCTTGATGAGCACCTATTTGCAATCAAGGTTATTCACCCATGGTATGTCAATATAGCAAATTATCTAGCCACATAAAGAACTCCTCAATTCTCCCCTAAGGAAAAGAGATTATTGGTAGAGAAACACTTTAACTTTTCTTGGATTGCAGATTGCATGTTTTATACAGGGTCAGATCAATTTATGAGGAGATGTGTACAAGAGGAGGACACTCATGATATACTGCATGCAAGTCATGATGAGCCGTGTGGTGGAAATTTTGTTTCCAAAAGAACAGCAATGAAAATTTTAAATACTGACTACTATTGTCCAACTCTGTATAGAGATGTAGCCAAATATACCAAGAGATGTGACAGATGCCAAAGGATGGGAAGACCAACTTGATCTGATGAGATGCCTCTATTTCCACAAGTTGTTGTTACACCCTTCGACAAATGGGGATTGGATTTTGTAGGACCAATTGATCCACCTTCCAATGGTAAGTCCTACATCCTTGTATGCACAGATTATGTGACAAAATGGGTAGAGGCTAAACCTATGAAACATGTTAGGGATAATAAAGTAGCTAAATTCCTCTATGAGGAAATATTCACCAGGTTTGGTGTCCTTAGGGAAATAGTGACAGATCAAGGAGTACAATTCACTTCTACACTTATCACAGCCTTAGTAAATGAATACAATATATGGCACAGGAAATCAACTCCTTATCACCCCCAGGCCAATGGCCAGGTTGAGGTCACCAATAGGGACATAGAGGCCATTTTGACTAAAACTATAGATTTTCATAGGAAGGACTGGGCCGCAAGGTTACCAGAAGCTATATGGGCCTATCGTACTACCTGGAAGACTGCTACAGGATATACACCTTTTGAAATGGTGTATGGTAAAACAACTGTGATGCCAATAGAATTCAAACATAAGACTCTAAGAACAACATTAGAGATGGACATGGATTTAACAAATGCACAAAAGGACAGAGTCATGTAGCTCAATGCTCTAGATGAGCTTCAAAAGAATGCCCTGCAGCACACTGAGATGATACAAAATCAGAGAATAAGGTGGCATGATAAATACATTAAGGAAAATAAATTCAAAGCAGGAGATTGGGCTTTGCTTTATGACTCACGATATAAGGACAGTCCAGGAAAACTACAAACCAGATGGTTGGGTCCATATGAGATAGAGGAGGTATTCACCAATGGTGTTGTTCAATTAAGGACCATTGATGAGGTCCGATTCAAGCTACTAGTCAATGGGCACTGCCTAAAGCTCTATTCTAAACCCATTGACAAGGAAACATTTCTGAGACAGTTCAGAATTAAGCAGGATAGTAGTGATCCTGCAGCCACAGGAATTGAGCCTAGGTTCAAATTCCCAGGCCATGCATAAAAGTGCATACCAAATCATAATAAAGGGGTTATCTAATAAGATCCCCATTCCATTCATTCACTTCATCCACAATTCGTACTCACTCTCTCTCTTCCACATCATCCACCTGTCATTTTCCATATCATCCATGTTTCTCCGTGTCACATATTGCAATGAAGAAGGAGGCCACATCAGATAATTACGGCGATTCTCTCCAGGTACGCTCCACTTCACTTTAAGATTGCTTCAGTTACTTTATTTATTGCATTTAATTTAGTATTAATTAGCGCGAATAATTTCCTATATGGTTTCCATTTCCTTCGGCTCATTCGCATGATTGACCACGTTTTTCTATGATATTACTTCACCACGTCCTTATTATCGCCGCCATAAGCTTGTCCCGTCAGTTGTCAAGAACCCTCAATAATCAAACATTCTTTCCTTCCTGCAATAATGAACCTAAATGTATTCCGATTATCCATGATTACTCTCCCCCTAAAAAGATTGCATGATCACATTGTTTTCCCTATTTTTCTATCACTTTTGAAAAGAGGTTCAAAAGTTTCGGTTGAGGGGAGGGGTAGAGTGTTGTAGAATTGCAGAAGGGTTCATTAATAGGGTTACAAGAAGTTCAGTTGGAAAATCCAGGTGAGCATTGCTTAACGCAATTAATTACAGAAACCCAAGGGAATGGGAGGTCAGCCGATTCAGCATGAGCCTACAGATCATAGCATCCTATTGCAGGATGTGTTGCATGTGCCACTATTTAGACAATATGGGTGGCTCAATTACGTTTTGAAGCTCGGAACTTTTAATACAGAAATTGCAGAGGAATTCACAAGGACATTTCATGATGGGGAAGCAAAAGTTAGAGGCATAACAGTCAATGCGTCAATTGATAGAATTGTTGAGGTAACAGGATTACCTCAAGTTGAAGAACCATTTCCCATAGGAAGAGATGCAAGAAGCGCTAGGGTTGAGTTCACTCGGCCAAATGAGCCTCCTCTATGGGTAGACAAGCAAGGTGTGCAAAGAATGAGTCTGTCGCAGGATTGGGTGTCACGGGCAGGGTATATCATCAAATACATAACCTATGAAGGTAGGTTTCCAGTCCTGCATTCTCATCACTTCAAACTTTTGTCTCATTTATGCCATGGATTGTTGATGAATATTTTTGACTTTCTTTACAATTTGCTATCCAATAGTGCTGCTAAATTTAAAAAGGGTAGGGTTAACTCTGTATCTCACCACTGCCTTGTTAAATTACTTGTTGAAAAATCCATTCAAGATGCATCAAGAATGACCTGGGAGGAATTCATGGTCCAATTCAACCCTAAAATTCAAAATGTAGGACCTAGGGGTGAACCTCTTACCTTTAAACAACGAACCCCCCAGTCCGCAGGCCAAACCTCTGCTACTATGTCCTCTCCTCATGAATCATCCGGTTCATAGGATGATGTTCCTCTTTCTGAAAGAACTCCCAAGCAGTTGACACAAGGTCCTATCAAAATTCATGAGCCGTCTCCTAAGGATAGGAAAGGAAAGTAACCTATTGTAGCAACCCCTGAGCCTGTAAAAAGAAAGAAAAAGGGAAACTTCTCTATTCCTGCAGCAAAACCTTCCAAAAAGCATAAAACAGTTCCCACTTCCATAAGAAGGAGCTCTAGGCTTCAAAACCAGGCAGCCCGCCAATCACTTAATACTACTCCTGCCACACCGCCTTCAGATCCTTCCAGTCCTGAACTAAGAGATGAAGAACCTGTTATCGAGGAGGTTGTGAGTACAGCTGAAGGGGTTGGCCTGAATAAGTTGGCTGCCATTGTAGAGTAGCTACAGGAAGATATGGAATGTGATAAGGAGGAGGAAGAGCCAGTTGTGTTTCTGTCAGAAGAAGAGCAAGGTAAGGTGGATGTGTTTGAAGAAGTATAGGAGACACCTGTGGTGTGATATAATCATAGACCACCACTCCATGTCACAAACTTTGCTGCAGGAATGGCATATTTTCAAGAATTTCAGCAACAGTAGATTGCTTCTGCACTTGAAATTGAGAGATTACAAAGGGTAATCCAAAATAAGAATTTGGAAATTGCTAACTTGAATGACACTCTCAACCAGTTGGTAGAGCTGGTTCCACAACTGATGCAATGTCGTGCACCTTCACCTATCTACGCAATGTATCTCAAGGAGTTGTATTTGAACTTCCAACTAATTATAGTCTGGAAAGGTAAGAATCCTTCTTTAGATACCTCTGAGGAATTTTATGAAGCATACAGGGATTCACCTCTGCACATCAGGAACCTCCTGTGTGAATTTTATCTGTACAATTTGGCTGTATCCCAGGATAAGGATTGGAATCCCTTATGTTATGTCGGTGATATTCATATCAACACTCTAATCTCCTGGATCACCAATGAAATAAGCAGAGGAGAACAATTTGATAGCCATATGCATGATAAATTAAATATGCCATTGTCTGTAAGAAATGAATCTAGAAATGGAATGGGTATTTACTTTGACAATTATGGAGAGATGAAAGAGCTAGGCCACTGATTGAGCCTCTAAGACAAGAGGTATTTTCTCAATACTCCCAAATTATAAACAGTGATTTTAATGTTGCAACCCTACACATTCAGAACGAATGGGAGCATCTTTCATTTCAATTAAAGAAAGCAGAACCACATACTCCCAATACCTTGTATGCAACAACTAGAAGGGCAGAGAGGTACATAAGGAATGTCAAAACAAAGAAGGAGAATTGGTTGCCCTTGGTTATGCATCCACCTATTCTCCTATGGCCATTATTGGCTATTCAGGGGGATAACAACACTTATAACAGAAGTTCTGAAGATAATAGATGGCAAAGGCTGGAGGCAATGCGAGCTCACTTCTAGAGTTTTCAGAATGGCGAATGTGGATAGCAACTAAGTGCAGATCTGAGAGAGTTTGCCAGAAGAAGGAATGCTAGACTTGCTTAAGGGTCCAACAAGTAGTTGGTTGAGGGGAGTGATGAGCCAAGTCTTTGGCACATTTTGATCATACTTTTATAAATATTTTGCTATTTTTATTATGCTAAAACAAATATTCAGTCTATTTATGGGATAGGATATAGACCTTTTTATGACTTAAATATGATGAGTATATTGTGATAAGAAGTCCCATAATTATTACCTTTAATTTTTTATTAGTTTGATAAATACTTTATGGCTTTTTTGTGATCATAAACCTTCCTATAGCCTCCACTACCAAAACTTCCTACAGCCATATCTGAAACAATGTTTGCCTTAGTTTAATACTTAATGAATGAATAAAGTAATGGATCATCTTAAAGGATGAACGTGTTGAGCTAACCTTCTTCCTCAGGAAAAGATGGTGAGATATTTTGCAGGTACCACGATTGAAGGAAGGGAATTCAATTTCCACTTGAAGAATTGAAGACCAAATCTATAAAGACTGGTTCAACGGCAAAGGATGAGGAGACAGTTTCAACTCATCTGCCATGCAGGGAGAGTGTTCTAGAAATCTAGGCCAGGAATTTTGGTGGTGCATGAATCCAGGATGATGGCGCTTTAAGAATGCTAAACCAATTTGACTTAGTTCTTCATTGTCATTCACCTGTTTACTTAAGTTTGTTAAATGTAATAAATGTCTCCCGTTTTATAAGGGAAGGTTGGTTAGTAGTTAGGATCATTTTTCAATAAATAGCCCATTCTCCTTCAGAGAAGGGGCTGGAAAAAAAATCACTAATGTAACACACTTTCAGTTTTAGAAATTTAGCCAAGAGATTGTGCCATATACTTGTTTGCATTGAATCAATAAAGCTTATGAAGTTTTTCACCTAATCTGTTGTCTGCTTTTGGCACTACCTAAGGAGGCCCACTTAGGGAACTGTCCATACTTTTATTCTGCAAGTTAGAATAGTTGCATTTCCCTTCATAGAAGTTAATGTGACTGTTCCTGCAGCTGGCAGAAACACAGAGCTGTCAACTGTTCCTACAACCACTAGGAGCAGAATAGGTTATCTTTCAATTTTTTCATTTCTAAGCAAAGTTAAACAGTAAAGTTGTTTCCAGTACTTAAATTCCAATATAAGGCATTTTAGGAATCATGTATGTCTGGAAAGGGTGATTAGTGCATATCTTGTGCTTTCCCATTTCAAGTTTACGTCCCTGGGTTGATAATTAAATAAGTTTCGTTAGCAGGTCATGACTGCCAATTATGATGTTCAATCCCTGAGTAGAGGAATTCATGTTCCTAGTTATTGAGTTGATTAAAGAACACTACAGGGTACTTGCAACTTTCCTCTTCTTAGAAGTTTGAGCCTCTGGCTCCTTGATCCTCATCACCACCCACTTGATACTTCGATCCATCACTTTCCTTGCAATTTGCTTAATATCAATGGATTCTTCCTCATCCCAATTTACTGGATCCAGGTCCTCGATACCTATGTTTCCATCCTCATATTGGGGATCGAAGGTTACACTATCATCTGATAATGTATCAGGAATATCTTCCTTCACCCCATACTCAATCATTAACGGGATGGGAAACCTTTCATAATTCCTCCTTCTTACATCATATTCATCTTGCAGATCAATCCAAAAATCTTCCAACAAATTGAAATGCTTCTCAAAGATAGTAGGGAGCAAAGCATTCATCTTATGTTTGGGATCAAAATGCTTCTAAGAAGTATATAAACGTAATTTCAAATAAACTAGTTCATCACAAATTGCCTTAGCAGCCACATAATGTGCACAACTATACTCTCCTAACTTCATGGAAAATTTATGACAACCAGTCTTGTGCTTGCTAGCAAATTTAAGATTGACTCCTATGGCCTGATAGATGAATTCAATAAGGAAATTTTTGTTACTGCAACATCTTGGAAGCAGATGAGGATGGTTGTCAAAATCTGCCAACCTAAAGTAAGTAAACTTGGGGTATTGAATGTACCAATGTCCCCATTCTACAATGAACGCCATGGCTTCCCTGCTTAATCTATACCCTGCATCACTTGTCAACCGGTGAATGATAACATACATGAATGCATCATTAACCCTTCTATAGTGCAACTCTGATGTTTGCAAAGTTAGTTGATCATAATGATCCCACACTTTCTTCTGTCCAAAGGATTTTCCTAATACTCCAACTGCATTCAAACCAGGGAAAATGCCCCTCCTTGCAGTAGCATACACTACATAAGAATTCATGAAGAAACTCTTTGTTTGCCCCACTCTAAGCATTTGATTATGTAGGCTCTCTGACAAAATCATTGGCCAATCAAATTGTTGCTTGCCATCCAAAATGGTTTGAATGAATGGGAACATCCATTCCTTGAAGTGTGAAGAATCTCTCTTTTTGAACACTCTGGAAAGCATCATGATCATGCCACCAATCTCCTTACTGAAATCTGCTCTCTTTGGCTAATCATAAAGCTTAGTCAAGGATTTATTTTCTACCCTCATCCATTTCTTGTTCGTGTGGGTCATGTTAGCTTCCTTGTGGTTGCTCTATAATTGTAACGCCTTTGCTTCATTGAGTTGTTTGGGGTTCTTTGGTGTAGGTGCATCAAACATGAACCTTATCATTTGAGGAGTGAGATCAATGATGATATTCCCTTACAGGTCCACACATTGCCTTGTTATCGAGTTGTAAGCTTTGATTGTAGTAAGTATGAGCTTCGAACATTGAACTGATACAAGAAAGAGGGCAACATGTGCCAATCTAGATTGAACAATTCTTTATGTTCTCCTTGTCGTATCCTCTATGAAATTTTCTTCAACCAACTCCTCATAGTTGAATGGCCCTAAGTTTATATCAGTGATATCAGCCCAGTCAGAATCCACCTTGCTGGTTGTAAGAGTGGGACTCTTATGCTTGTATCCCAAGGTGTAAGGGAGCTTCTCCACCTTTATCTTCTTAGGATTTGTTGGCCTTGAACTTTCTACAACCTAGCTCCCTATTTGAGAAGCTTCTTCAGATTCTCGTGACATTTTTCACTCCTACAAAACAGTCCTATAGTAGATCAACAAAGACTTGGAAACCATTACATCGATATTACCTTTCATATCATCTTCTATTCACCCAAGGAAACTCTACATACTTAGTGAAATTTTGCATTTACTAGAAGTGGATCCAAAAGATAAATAGGAACATAAAGCCTTTTAACATAGGCGAGATTGGGATCGGAACCGAGATTGAAATGGAAACTGGACCCAGAACTAGTTGATGGTTCCAAGTTCGTTTCCCACTCCGATTTTGCTTCTGCCAAAAGAATATTGTAGAACATAATCAACATTCATTGAAAGCAGGATCATTTTGGGAATCAATTCTTATGCAAACACTTATGGGATGAGTTCATTCCTGGATCTGCTTCTACCAATTTATCATTCAAGTGAAGGACATTTAAACACATAGTCACACAAAATTAAGACTTAGGTCACATGAAACCATAATGAAACTTTAAATAAGGGTTTAACCTCACCCTTAACAAGACAAAACTAGATTTGAACTTTTTAGGACATGATATTGTAAAGGTCAACACACCAACCCTAGTTTGTGCGATTCATCGACTTATAGAAACTAGGGCATCAAAGCCCTGACGTCAAAACCAATAACTCGACACGATAACGAGATCAAAGGCATCGTCAAATAGATTCAAAGACTTTTAAAGCACAGAAGATCCCTCAAAATGAAACTCTAGTTACAACTAGGGCATGACAAAACGAACATTCCATGAAAATGACAACAGAATGACAAAACAAATGGGAAAAGCTGAAAAGGCAAAACAGAAAATGGGAGGAAAACAAAAAACAAACCAGAAACAAGTGAAACATAAATAGAAACACCCGAAGATCCACGAAAGAAAATCTCACAAATGTGCAAAGAACACAACAAACAACAGAAAAAGGAAAACGCAAACGAAACAAAAAAACTACCTACCTCGAAACGTCACCAAGAAAGGTTGAAACTTGACAAGAATCTACTTAACAATGCGTGCCCGCAACCAAATCATGCTTCTCTCAAAGTTACTCAAGCTTTGGCTCATAAAATAATGTTTTAGATAATGATTATGAGCTAAAATAACCTTGATTAAAGTTTAAAAACCATTTTGCATGTGTGAGGAGGTTGTAATTAATGCATTTAATGCGGTTGGTCGGGTGTGGAATCAAGATGGGAACAAGTATACAACCAATATGCAAATCGAAGGCAGGGTGGATGTGGAAGCAGAGTCAAAACAGAACAAGAAACTTTACCCAATTCTCTTATCTAATTCTTAGTCCAGTTTCGATCCCACGGTAGGGAAAAGACAACAAAGGGAATGGGGGTGGATTCAGAACCAAAACTAGACCTAGAACCTTTACAAAGTTCCAAGTTTGGTCCCGATTCCAGTTCCACTCCCGATAAAGGAACAAAAACTAACACAAGGACAGTGAAAAAATGAAAGGAAGCAGGACTAAAACAAAAACCAGACCTGGACAAGACACCAAACGAGGACAAAACACAAAGGAAACAAGCAGGAGTGGGATCGGAATCAAAACTCGATCCAGAATTTTGCAAAGTTCCAAGTTTAGTTTCATTTCCGGTTTCACTTCCACGAGGGAGAAAACAAAACACAAGCAAAGAAAAGACAACTCAAGGGAGAAACAAACCCAAGAGTGCAAGGCAAACCAAAAAGACAAAGAAAACCAAAAAGGCAAGGGCGGGGCTGTGACCGAAACCGAACCCAGACTTGGAACCTTCACAAAGTTCTGAGTCTAGTTTCCATTTCGGCTCTGCTTTGGCCAGACAAAAGGAACAAGGACTTAGGAGGAAAAAGAACAACTCATAAGGCCCAAACAAAAACACCAAGGACAAACAGACACAAGTTGGACCCATTTTGACCAAAACAAAATGGGGTGGTCATGCAAGGCATAATAAGAGGTAATTTCACCTCTTAACATTAGGTGGTCCTATAGAAGAGCAAAAGCCTTGACTAGTATCCTAGAGCAATTAAAAATTGTTTGGATTGGCATGAGATACATACCTCCTCTACTTCTTTCACCACCCCCTGCAATACATGTTAACACAGATCAGAGCACTGAATATTTTGAAATATGGATAGAAAGGGTTAAGCTTCATCATGGTTTTCTTAGAGAACTTGAGGATCTGGACACAAAAGCAGATGATTATTATGACCTCAATGCAAAGTATGAAGGGCTAAGCAGAAATAGGGGAAATGGAGGACAAGGAGCACATCAAAGAGTAAGAGGAGCTGCTCAAGCTTAGGAAGGGGAGAAATGATGAGGTAAAAATAACCTCATCAATATAATGAACTAAATACCCTTCCTCATATCTTCCAGTCACCTTTACCTTACCAATTAGTTGTCTTTAGGATTAATAATTACTTGCTTTTTGTGAGAAGTTGTATAATCTTTATTTTTTCAAATTAATTGAAATAAGCTAACCCGCGCTGACATAATGGTTTAGTTTCTAACTATAGTATAGGCTATTATGCATAATCAATCATCATGCTCAACCAAGTGAATTCAACATAGACTTTTATTCAGTTGAAGACGAGTGCCAAAAGAATAGGCACCAAAATTTTAGGGAACGCATCCAGTGTATCGAGTTTTTGAAGCTTTCTGTTATTTTTTGTTAAAAGACTAAATGGCTCACTCCAAGCCTCTTTAATGTTTTATGTAGTGGACTTAAGTCTGCTAGTTTTTTGAATTCAGTTGAATACTTTTTAAGTGATAATATTTACCATCTGAATTATAGGATTTTGTTAGCCTTTTTTGTATAAATATGTAACCGTCAGAAGTAATGATACAGAGAGATATCATTATGCTATCACTATGTTTCTAAGATATACTTTCAATAAAATAAGTTTTTTCGCTCATTTTGATTTATTAGTATTATGAATGAAATCATTTTGAATGGAGTAATCTTGAAGTTACAAAGTCTATGTGATCTGAGCTACGCATAGGAGCACCCGAGAGCTGGCCACTCAAGGGACTATAGATTAGATAGATAAGTATTTTACTTTTAGTTATGTTGTTTTCATTTTGTAAATGATAAATGTGAGTGAATTTTATTTTCATGTATTGAGCTCTGTTAAGTTAATCTTGTAGGTTGTAGTTGAACCTGTAATCTTTAAGTTATGTTATCTGAAGTTCCAGAGCACCTACTTTCACTTGTTAGTTTCAAGTTGTTAAGTTATTTTCTATTAATTGTTAAGTTTGTTATCAGTTGTTAGTTAGATGTTTCATAGTTTCTTTATGAGTATTTCCTCTTTAGAAATTTACACACTTCTTAGCTTAATCATCTTCATGCTTTCTAGTTTATCGTTATGCATTTTTAGATTAATAATTTCCTACTTTCTAGTTTAGTGGCCTCTTATTTTAAAGTTTCATTTCAGTTGTTCCAAACACTTAGAAAATCTGAGAGAGATAGTCAAGATGTCTTCTATTGCATATAGCCTCTAAACACTACCCGGTCAATATAATTGATGCATTTTCAACTAAAGAGATAGGACCTAACAATAGCTTGTTAGTAAGCACTACTACTATTGACTTGCAAGATATGTTGAGTAAAATGGATACTCCTAAAATAATGAAAAAATCCCAAAATTTTGTTTACAATAACAAGGGATGTCTCAGGGTCTAGCATAGAAAAAATTCCTACCCAATAAATGATAAAGATAATAGAGACATGTTATCTAAGGGTTATCAATTAACAACAATTAAGTTAAAGAAATCTACTAGACAACAAGAGATTGTAGAGTTTCATTTTATAATATGTGCAATGGTATATAATATGAGGAGAGATGAAAAGACCAAGAAAGAGCTAAAAGAATAAATAGTTGAGTTACAAGAATATATCAAACAACTAACTGCTCCATTGTAAGCAACAGATGGAACCATCTCTCCTATTATCATTTCATAATATGAGGCATATTCACTTGGTAAAATGATTTTTTATCAATATTTATTGAGAAGTGGATAATGAATTAAGTGAGCATGAAAACAAAATTATTGAACAAGCTACCAAATATTGAAATGAAAGAAAAATCTTGTAAAATAAAATAGATAAATTGACAAATGAATATTAAGGAGAAAAGAGGGAAAATGACTAGGATCTCCCAAGGCCTTTAACAATAGAAAAAATATTCTTATCTTTTAGTGAAATAAAGCACTCCAACAACCCAGAAAATGGATTGAAACGATAAAACTAAGGGGACACCTACTCATTAAACTCTTGGAGGAGATGGTCAAGCTCAAAAGTCAAATAGATTATATGAAGTATGAAGACTTGGCATTTCTTGAGGAATTGACGAGCCAATTCTATAATAAAAATGTGGACTTAAAAGGTGTTGCTAAAATGCAAGATGATTTCAAGAAAAATATTTGTACAAATCTAGAAAAACAACCATGTGCATTTGACCTAGAAATTATGAATAAAATGATGAAAATAAAGAATATGTTAAGACTATATGAAAAGGATATTCTAAAAAGGATGGAAAAGTATGTATTGGGATTATCCTCTTTTGAAACCCATAACTTTACATGAAAATTCATACAAGAGTTGGATGAAAAATCAGTTCAAAGAAAATTAATTGCATACATAGAATATCAACAAAGAGAGACTTTTGAATTTTTTCTTCACATCTCCTCCAAGAGTAACGATGCAACTACCTCATCCATCTTGAGTATAGAGGTAGTGCTTTTGATTTCAATCAGTAAGTGACCTCACAAGAGTAAAAATATAACACAAAAGTGTCATATAATGATTCTACTACTCCATCTTCAATCCAATGGAGTGTAATTGTGTCATAATCATATTGAATTCATTTAGATGGTCAACCACATAGTGACCACCCTTTATCTTGAGGGTATACACATTCTTTCTCAAGGAAAAAATATTTACTAGGGATTTAGATTAATAAATATCTACTACTTCCAAAGATATATTATGGTGGTTTCTTCATGTATATTTTACAAATAAATCCCAATGAGATACTTCACTTTTTATCCAAATTATTCTAGTCTTCTTGTCACATTGTAGTAGATTTGGATCTAGGGACAACAATCCATGAATATTTATTTATAAGAATATCCTTTGTATTGAGCTTCTAGAGCATAATGTTAGTTCTTGTGAACTTCTCCATCTCTATCCTTGATGTTCTTATTATTTTTCCTACAATAAGATATTCTTTTATACAATCTCCCACTCAATCCAAAATTAGTATAAAAAACCTTGTCCCTAGCAACTAGAATCCAAGGTGATCAAGATTTGATAACTGAATGAAATGAATAAATAGTGTGAAAAACAATTCTTACACTAAGAAAAAAGGATATTTATGTACAAATAAATTTAATCTAAGTTGTATTTATATAAAATAAAACATAATAAATTATACCATAACATAAATTTTACATGGGGAAAATCCTTTAGGAAGAATAATCCATACCAAAAGTAAGACTAATTGTATTATTTAGTAGCAATGGTTGCAATACAATATCTAGGCTATGCTTGTATAGGAGTATCACCAATAAATGAATTTGGAACTATTTTGACACCATAACAATGCCTATAAAATAACCATCATAAAATCCATCTCCAAGCACCAATAAGTAGATGAAACACAAACTAGAAACCATCAAATGGTTTTGGAAAACCATGTAAATACCAAAGGAAGTATGACACCCAAATCCCATGGAATAATTTCCAACATCTCCCCTAGTCTTGGTCATATAGGCTATTGTTTGGCACATTCCTTATACATTGTCATTATGTTGTTATTTGTCATATTTGACCACCCAAACTTGGGTGCCCCAATTTGGTTCCATTATGCACTCAAAGACGCTCTATAATTTATATGTCATAATATTTTCATAATCTTGGTCAAGGTTCTAATTTAACGCATCTTATAATCATGCTCTTATGCATCCTAATTTAATATATCATAAGTAACTCCCACATTACAATATCACAATGATATTTAGATTCTCTTACAACCCCTTACACACATTCAAAGATGGTTGAAACATATAGAATAATGTCACCTCAAAGTGGGATGCACCACTTCTTGTGTGAGGACAAAATGATAAATAAATACAAATACTGGGAATGCAAGATTGATACACCTTTTCCCAACTTGAGTAGGATGATAATAGGAAAGGGGCAAGAGAAATAGAATTCTACGATTAAGAAGAGACAAGTGAAGGCCCAACATGTAAAATAATGACACCTTAAAGTGGCATGCCTACTTCTTGTGTGAGGACAAAATGATAAATAAATACAAATATTGGGAATGCAAGGTTGATACACCTTTTCCCAACAAGTAGGATGATAATAGGAAAGGGGAAAGAGAAAGAGAATGCCATGATTAAGAAGATACAAGTGAAGGAAAAATACAAAGTTAAAATTCATTTAATATAGACTACAAAGTGACACTATTAAACTCCTCCAATTCAAGTAAATTATAAATATAAGCTAGTAAGAACAATTGGGTTCACTAAATGAATGCTAAATAAGATTTACATGATATTGAATTGTTTTTATTTTTATTTTGATTGTATCTAATTAATGTTTCACTGAGACTATATCCAACTATTCTAGCAACAATTAACAATCAAGAGAGTTGGGAATGGTAATTCACAAGGTACAATCATAAGTCATGCATAATCAAGACATTCACGATGCACAAACAAGGAATTCAACAAAATGATTATTATGAAAATAAAATATTAGTGAATAAGTAGCTATATATGCACTATTGAATTTTATTGCTTGATTATAAAATTCTCAAAATCAACCCTAGATGTTGCTTGTAAAATTTGGGAGCTCTAGGTACAATGATTCTAAGGTTGTCGAAGATCTTACACCATATTTGACAACATTGACCTCTCTTAACAACCATAATAGCAACAATTACTAGGGGAAAACTTAATAAGGAAAATTGTGGGGTCCTTAATTTTTTTAGGGAAACTCTTGACAAAGATGTAAAGCTTCTAAAAAATATACACCTATTGTGAAAGATTAGGACACATGTAACTTGATGTAAAGTTGTGACGTATTGCTACACATGAATAAGACATACAATGTAAGTTTAAAAGACAATAATTGTACCTAGTAAATGCCAAGAAATAGTATTGAAATTGATAAAGGATGGTGGTAACAACATATATAAGTGTCCTAAATGATTCAATCTCTTGACCTGCAAGGGAAGTACCAATCCTTGCAATAGATTTTCTATGCCCAAATCATAGAGATACAAATAAACAAAATACAATAAGTGGATAAAATTTACCAAAATACTATACTTTTGATCATGTATAACCTTTAAGGACTATTATGGACCTATGATAAAAATAGGGCTTCAAAAATAGCTATTTTGGGCCTCATATGAAGAACCAGAAGGTTGATGGATAACCTCAACCTTGTTTGACAAGTAATGGGGTGACCTTGACCTCCTAGGGTGGCCTTGACCTTGTTTGAAAGTCATCTATGACCTTTAGGGGATCTTCTTCATTATATCTAAGGGATACTCTCCTTCATCAACTAATTTTGGAAGTGTTTTGATTTCTTTGTAAATGAATTGCAAGCTAATAATGTGAATGTAAACCTTGTAAAAATAACTAGCTATAGGGGATTTTTCCTTAGTTATCCCCCTCATGGGACTTTAAGCTTGATTCACATCAATATATATTGTTAAATAAGTTGATAAACTAATCTATACAATGAAATCATTCATATTCAAAACTTAGATAAGTACAACCTAAGTAATGATGATAATGAGTACTAAAATAATGCAAACAAAAGGAGCAAGATAAACTTATTTAACAAGGTAGCAGAAAAAAGGAAAATAAATAATATGGTTTCAAAGAGGATTGAAATGAGAAGGGGGAAAACACATGTTTGAATCACATAGATGTGGTTTTGATGGAAAAATGACTAGCAAAACTCAAGGAGGGTAAACAAGAGAATGAGCACACAAAGACAAGACAAAAGGTAATGGAAAAACAATTTTAAAAGAAAAGTGGAAATATGAGGGTTAAAGGATGATGGAGAGGAATAAGGTAACCTATAAAAAAAAGGGGGTTTATAAGGGTTTTTGAAAGAAATAGGGAAATATGAGACACACAAACGAGGGCTTGACATTGGAGAGGGAGAGAGAGTAGGAAATAGAATAATGACATCAAATGGAAAAGAAAATGGATGAGGATGATTGAAATGGATGGAGGGAAGGGAGAGGATAAGGAACATGCAAAAATATCAAATAATTACAGGAAATTTAAATGAAATCCATAAGTGGAATTAGCTCATCCATGAAAAATCCTAGAAATAAGTTGCTTAGTGATACAAATTTTGTTGCAACAATAGTTGGGAGCCTAATAAAAATTATACCATAGATTGGAGGTGAAGCTAGCTCATTGCTTTATTTTTTTTAAACTATGTGGAATTGTTTTTTTATGAGTAGAGATAGCCCAAACAATACAAACAAGTCAAAATTTCAAATTTCCTACATAAAAATGAGGTAAAGAATGCTTGATTTAAAGATATTGCTAAGGTAAATCAAGAATAAAATTGTAGTTGGTGGGAATCCCTACCAATTAATAACTCTACATTTCAATTTGGCGGCATGGAAGTAAAATGTCAAGGCTAGCCTAGTATGTGGCCAACTGTGGGAAGTCAATTTTGTAGGAAACCTTAAGATTGAAGGGGGGCACCTTATGGTAGGGGGTGATCCCACAATACTGTTTTACAATTCCCTTCACAAAGGAAAATTGCAAAAATGCTCAAAAGAATTTTTTTTTGGGTTTTTAGGGGTTCGCTCGAAGGGGGTGTTCGCATGAACCCAAAAAGGGGGGTTCACTTGAACCCCCTTCTAGTGAACCATTTTGTGATGTCATCCCATTTTTGGCACATTTTTTAATGAAAACAAAGGAAATTTGCAAAAAAGGGGGGTTCGCTTGAACTCTAACCCCCTTTTTTTTTCCTTCTCCCCATCCTTTCTCATTTTTCTGTAGAATTTTGTGTTTTTAGGCTTAGGTTGAGGAAGAAAATGGAGGCAACTTCACAAACCCAACTAGATGATGGTAGTCCTCGGAACGAGCTATTCATCAAATATAATTTTAATATATTTTAGTTTTATTATATATATATAATTTTAGTTTAATTAAACATAGGCTTTTCATCGAAAATAAAGCTCTTTGTTTTGCACATGTGGAAAAATGGCAAATTATCAATTTATTTTTTAAAATATCTATGCACTAGATATTGGTTTCCTTGATCCAACAAAAAAAAAAGAATTTTGATACATACAAAAAAAGTTATGTGTTAGCAAGTAAACCTATGTCTAAATTGTAACAGGTCTAACTTCAAAACTTAATTAACAAAAAAATTCAATAGAACACTATGAAACCAATTACATGCACTAGATATCATAGTTACAAATCTAAATTAGAAAAAAATAGAATTTTATCCTTCGTAGAAAAAATTTATGTTAGCAAGTACACTTCACTCTTTAAAAATGGTGTTTACTGTTAAAAACTAGTTTTTGAAGGAGATGGAAAAAAAATGCAACTTGATTCCAAAATTAAAATATATATATATATAGTTAGAATCTATAGACAAAATGTCACAAATCACTGGTTTGCATCATCTTCAAATTCCTCATGGTTTTGCAATTATAGGTGCCCGAAAGTGAAGATTTAGTTAAAAAAATTCAGTTCAATGTCCAGTTTGGCCAAAAATTGTAAACTAGTTTTGTGGGATTGCCCTGGGTTGTAATATGTGTAAGCTTGAGAAAGCATGTTTTAATAGGGATAAAGTGGGAATTTTGACATAGGCTAGGGATAGGACCAACATTTAATGGTTTTGCGAAGTGGAAAGAGGGGGTAAATTAAATTAAAATTAAGAAGGGTAGTACAAACAAACATGAGAATAAAAATTAAACAAAATGAAAACATGGGAAAAAATAATAAAAGCTATAAGTGTTACCTATTTTTAGCTACAACACAAAACGGGTGGAGCTGAATTGCATTCATCACAGGAAGGTACAAAAATTTATGCTAAAAGTATTCATTGAATTAAAAATTTTGATTATGCAAATGTTTGTAATAGAATAACTCATAAATTTGCATAAAAGAATGTTGTTTTTATTCATATTGGAAAGACTAAAGTCCCGCACAAGCCGTGTGAGTGGCTAATTTGATTTTTACGTAATCAAATGATGAATACAAAAAAGAATGTAAACTATACAACTGAAAGTAACATGAGCATAAGATAAAAGGAGATTCATCATTGCTTGGAATTACGAATCATCTTTACATTGAAGTCTTCAGTTGTTGTGTTGTGTTTTCAAATTGATCCAGCTTTAGGCTCCAAAAGCATTTGCAAGTATGATGAAAAGTGGTATTAGAGATGGTCTCTAAGCAATGACAAATCATATCCTATCCTATGCCTACATTGCCAACAGGAATATAGTCTACATCTTTTTAGGCATATATCAGATGATTAAGCAATCAAATTAATATGATCAAAAGGAATAGAACTCAATGAAGCTTTCAACTTCATTTATTTTACTAACATGTTTGTTTAAGTGTGCAAGAACAGGTACATATTTCATCATGATTCAACATTATAGTTGTGGGGAAAAATATGGTTCCCATAAGGGTTGAGCCCAACAACTATGAAGGTACAGTGCCCATAATCATCAAGGGGCAATCATGTTTTGAATGCTAAAAATACATAGGACAGCAAATGCATTGATGACAACCATTATGTCTTGAAAGTAACTGAAGATACATATTGAATCCAGTATAAGCTCACCAATCATAATGGATTACAGTTATTAAAGAAGCAATGATTAAGTAATGGAAGGGACAATTCCATTTTATGCATAAAAGATCAACAAGTAATGCAGGGATAGATTTAAAGGTGCCAAAGAGAGATAGACAATGTTTATGGTGCATGATGTATACTCCAGTTTCAAAGCAAGATAGTGAACAGTCAAGCTTAAATAGAGCAATCAATTATGCAACGACAGGAATCAATAAATGATAAATAGATCAGTGCTATGCTTGCATCCAATGAGTTCAATTATAAATTAGGATATGTCATGAGTATGCTCACAGTGACAGTAAACTTTGTAAGGTAGTAGCCTATTTGAATGGTGGCTAACAACTATATAGTGACCTTGAAAGGAGTCCTCGTGACTGCACAATGCCTCACAGTGTAATGTTAGTCTTTAATTTTGATACAATCTATTCATTGTGGTACCCTTGTTTTTTTTTTAAGTTTTCAGTCATCAAGGAGCTTTCTATAGCAAATGCAAGGAGCAGTACAAAGATTGCAAAGTCTACAAAGAGGCGTCTCTATACAGAGAACAAGATAGGCATGAGAAACTTAAGGTATCATAAAGCCAAGCCCTCCAACTCACAAAGAAAATACCTAGAAATTATGCAATGACGGCCTGTATTGGAAAGCATACAGTGTTTCTTTTATTCCTTCCACATAAAGGAAGATGTTCATTATTTGCTTTAAGTGAGCTTCAGTCGAGCTTATCAAGGAGAGAAATACATAGGTTAAATACATTGAAGCTCGTGGCTTGGAATGAAACCCTTTACATAATGATACAAGGTCCTCTTTGTGGCTTGGAATGAAACCCTTTACATAATGATACAAGGTCCTCTTTGTTTGTTCGCTAGAAATACTAAAGTGGCCAAGCATAGCACACAACTTTCAAAAAATCATTCATAATGGACTGCCTATAGTAACCGAGACAGCCATAAAACATTAAAAAATACAAGGGAGTTCCCTCATTTTACAAGAGTAGATAGAGGCGTCCATGGCAGTTACAAAATATTACAATCAAAAGATCAAATGTATGGTCTGTGTTTTCTTTTCAAAAGCATTCAGCAAGAAACCCCGTCATAGACAAATGCTTCTCAAAAAGTCAAGGAAAAATGAATACCCATATGAGGAGGTTCGAGTCATGACAAGAAATCCAATTTTGATATGAGCTATGGTTTTAGAAATGTTGTCTTATCACATACGAGGCTTATTGGAGGTCATGGCCACAAAACACACTAGTAGAAGAATAAAGTGTATTCGCAGCCTCATAGAAAATGAAGATAGCAAGATTTCTTTATTTTCTAAAAATTTATCATACTGGCTTTTGGATAATTCAAGAAAAGTGAATATAGACAGAGGAGAACACTCAAAATACAAGATGCTCGAATGGTAAAAGGATCTTACCTCATCTTTTGTGGCTTGGCTATCTTGCAGTAGCAAACACAAGAAACATGAAATACGGCATACCATACAGTGATCCAGATTCCTCTGAAAATTTTGACAAAAACAATAGGTTTTTGAGCTCCAGTTCCAAATCATTCTTCTCACATGGTGGCCTCAGATAAGAGGGGAAGTCAACACAAGAATAAATAGAATACATCACAAAATATATTAGAGTTGCGGCCAATAAGCTACAGAAAATGCTTTTGAAATGGAGGTTATGGCTCGAATTCATAACAAGTGCATAACAGGGGAAACTTACCATATAGCTTCCTTCAAGAGATCTCTCTGAAGTCTCTTAGAAGACTCACAATGAAAGAGAGATTTGTGCTGTCAGATCCTTAGCATGGCGGCGCAATTTTCTTCCAAAGTGCAAGCATCGAATTAGGGCAAAATGTAGGGTTCAATTGCTTTTACTTGCAGCCCTAATTCGAAATGGGTGATTTTTGACTAAGTTTTAAAGAGTAAAATCATTTCATTTTATTATCACCATGGTATTAACTTCAAAGTCAATGAAACCTAATGATGTTGAGTGCCCGTGAGTCTTTGAAGCTGACTTCAAAGTTATTCTTTGAATTTAGAATATTTTGCTTATGCATGGATTTGGGGAATAATAAATATCAATTAAATATTAAAGATAATTATATGATTAATTTAATATTTAACATATAATAAAAGGTGGAATAAACGATTCTGAATTGTAGAGGATGGCGCGCGTGTCTGCTACGCGAAGAGCCGAGCTAGGGCATTCGAGCCCTAGCTCGTGAGAGCTTTTTCTCTGTTCCTGCGCGACTGGGGTGGGATCTGTTGGGCATTTCGGGGGGGCAGTGTTCTGTGCGGATTGTTCTTTGTCCGGGTCTTGGCTTGCTGGCAGGGATACGCGGCTAGGGCTCTATTTGGGTCTGTGTTTTCTGTCCGCCCGTGGCTTCCTTGGTGGGTTGTGCTGGGCGCTAGTTCTTGGGGCCTCGGTGGCGGTGATTGCCCTTGTATGCTCGGTTTGGCTGTTGGGGAATGGTTTTGGGGTGAACGGAGGGTAAGGGGTTGTTGTTCCCTCTGAAGCTGCGTGATAGGGTGGGGTGGGCAGCGTTGTGGTTGGTGGAAGGGTTGGTGCTTGGTGGAAGGGTTGGTGTGTGGCGTTATTGGATTGGGTTTGGCTTTTGCTGCCACAATGTCTATGGGAGAGGCCTCGTAGGGCCCTTCTGGCATGGACTTTCGTTCCGCGATTGGCTCAAAGTCGCCAGTGCATGCAACAAAAGTTATTGACAATAGCCTTTTCTCTCATGACTCGATAGATGGCGGTGTTCGCATGTCAGGGGGATCCCGCATCACTAAAGTTAATGGATGCCTTGAGCGGTGTAAAGAGAGACCTACGCTGGTAATTCCACCTGAGATGATAGCTGAAGATATCGACTATTATTCCAGACATTCCTTATACTGCAAATTTTTGGGGATGAGGGTTTCCCCTCAATTTTTGGTGTCTTGGGCCCGACGGACCTGGTCGCCGGAGGGTGAAATGGACATTATGTTGCTGGCTAACAATTACTTTATGGTTACTTTTGACTGCATGGCGGACCGGAATAGGGTCTTTGAGGGTGGTCCCTATTTTTATAACCAAGTGGGGTTGTTCATCAAGCCCTGGCATGCGGGTTTCAACCCTTCGGTGGAGCTTCCGAATCGGGTTCCGGTTTGGGTCAGACTTCCTCGACTTCCAGTGGAATGCTGTCGTGATGATATTCTGCAACTGATAGCAGCTTTGCTTGGAAAACCTGTCGGCTCCTCTCAACAAACTCTGGATAGAAAGGTAATGACTTATGCCCGCATCTGTGTCGAAATTGATTTGGGTAAACCCTTGCCAGACTCTATAGATATGTGTGTAGGCTCTTACTCTTGGGTGCAGTATTTGGATTATGAGACTCTTCCATTCCGTTGTCGTCTGTGTCATGAATATGGTCACTTGCTGCGTCGGTGTCCAAAGGCTAGGCCTGTGGTGCCACCTTCGCCTCAGGTTCCTCGCAACCCTCCTATGACTGACAAGGGGAAGGATCATATCCCTGGTGATGGGGAAGATGCAGATGGTTTTGTACCTGTCAAGGGGCGTAACCGGAATAGGGGTCAAAAGAGGACCTTGAATGAGAGACAGGAGGAGGATACTTTTAACAGATTCGAGGTGTTAGATGATCTTAGCCAGCAAGAAGTGAATCCGGGATTGGTAAACCTTGATCTTGGAACTCTGAGTACAGGACAGAATGGTCTTGTCTCTGAGGCTGCCCAGGATGCAATGGATGGTGATGGCTCTCAGATGGTCACGGATCTTCATTTGGGTGTTCTAGCGGAGTCAGTTCCAGTGGCTGAGTTGAAGAAGGTTGGTGGGAATGGGCCTCCTCCGGGGTCAAGTGATGGTGTTGTTATCGGGAGGAGTGTCAAGTCTCCATCTCCTTTGGGTATTCACCAAAAGGACCTAAAAAAAGGGGGGGGAGAGAAATCTTCCAAGCTTGGTCGTAAGAAGGACTTGGAAAAGATTAAATTAACAGGGGAAAACTTGGTGGAGTCGGGGTCGGTCAAGACTTTGGATTCTCACTTCTTGAACTCCCTAAAATGATTGTTTTATCATGGAATGTGAGGGGCTTGAACAGTGGCCCTCGACAAAAAGCTGTTCGCGATTTGATTAGAAGTAATGTTCCTGATGTTCTTTTCCTGCAGGAGACTAAGTTGTCGATTGAGGATATGATAGGTATGATGCCCAAGTTATGGGGGAGTGGTGAGTGCCAGTGCGTTGGTGCTCTTGGTTCTGCCGGGGGTGTGGCCTGTTTATGGAACCCTCGGAAGGTTCGCCCTCTCTGGTGGATGTCCTTTAAGTCTTCCATTTCTATGGTGGCTTCTTGGTTTGAAACGGGAGAGTCTATTCTTTTCTCTAATATTTATGCACCTGTGGATCTTCCTGGCAAACAGTTGCTATGGTCCCATATTGCGTATGTGCGTAGCATGGCTCCTCTTCATCCGTGGATTATGGCTGGTGACTTCAATGCCATTGCTGAGTTGGCTGAGAAGCGTGGAGGTAATGCAAGGTTGGACCCCTCGGCACTTCTTCTGCAAGAAAACATCTCTACCTTGAATTTGGTTGACATCAAGCCCAGTAATGGTCGGTTCACTTGGAACAACCGGAGGACAGGGGTTAACAGCATTTCAGAAAGGTTGGATCGCTTCCTGGTTTCCTGCTATTGGATTGGTGGCTTGTGGTCCGCTTGCTCCGAAATCTTGGATTGGAGAGGTTCGGATCATTGGCCCATTAAGCTTGCCATTTCTTCTGCTCGTGTGCCTCGTACTCCTTCCTTCAAGTTTCAGCTCATGTGGTTGCGGGACCCTTCTTTACATGCCCATGTGGCGGATTGGTGGAAGGTTGGCAGACCTTCATATGGTACGGCGATGTATACTTTTGCTAAATTACTTCAATTTACCAAATCTCAGCTCAAACGGTGGAATAGACAATGCTTCGGCAATATTTTCCATGATAAGGCTCGTGCTCAAGCTGATTTGGATGGCATCACAAGGGTGATCAGGGAAGAGGGAGTGACGGTTGGCTTGCTCCAGGATGAAGCCAGGGCTCTTAAGGTGCTGGAGGAGTGTGAGTTGAGAGAGGAAATATTTTGGAAGCAGAAGGCCAGAATTGAGTGGCTTCAAGAAGGAGATAAAAATACTGCTTTCTTCTTTAACTCGGTAAAAGCCAGGAGGCAAGGTAATTCCATTTCAGTTCTGGTTAATGAAAGAGGTGAGCAGCTCTCTTCCTCTCAGGAAATCTCGAATGAAGCTGTGCAGTATTTTGAATCTTTATTTAGGGAGGATGGGCATGGTGGATCTATTGAGGAGGTTCAGGTTCTTTCCTGTATTCCGTCTTTGGTCACAAGGGAAATGAATGAGCATCTCATGGGTGATGTTTCTTTGGAGGAGTTGGAGGCGACTGTGTTCCGGATGAAGAAAGGGAAGGCTCCTGGCCCTGATGGCTTCCCGATTGAATTCTTTCAAGAATTCTGGGATATTATTAAGTTGGACTTATTGGCTGTTGTTAAGGAGTCCCAGAAGAACAAGCAGATGTTACGGGCTTTGAATGCTACTTTTCTTGCCCTCATACCTAAATGTGAGGAGGCGGATAGGTTAAGTCAATTTAGACCTATTTCCTTGTGCAATGTGATTTACAAAATTATCTCCAAACTGATTGCTGAGAGATTAAAAAAGTGGTTGAAAATGTTGATCTCGGAGGAGCAGAGTGGTTTTGTGGAAGGCAGGCAAATTTTGGATGGGGTTGTTATCGCTTCTGAAACCATTCACTCAATGGCTAGCTCCAATGATAAGGCGATGTTCATCAAGTTAGATATGGCTAAGGCCTATGACCGTGTCCGGTGGTCCTTCCTCCAGCGGATGCTTGGCGCTTTTGGGTTTGGAAATGAATGGATTCAGTGGGTTATGAGTTGCGTTACCTCTGTTTCCTTCTCTGTGTTAACTAATGGGGAGCATTCTAAACTTTTTGGAGCTTCTCGGGGGTTGCGTCAGGGGGATCCCCTTTCTCCGTATTTATTTATTCTTCTTGTTGAAGGTTTGGGGCGTCTGATAAGAAGGAATGTCGACTTGGGTATTATTCAGGGGTGGCGGTGGGGAGGCGATTTGCCTCCGCAATCCCATTTACAGTTTGTGGATGACACGGCTCTGATGGGTATGGCTACTATTAGGGAAGCTACCACTTTGCGCAAGGTGTTGGATGTGTATCTTGCTGCCTCAGGTCAACGGATTAATGAGGATAAGTCCTCCATCTTCTTCTTTAACACCCCTGGGCCCATTCAGCGGAGGATTGCCCATATCTTGAGATTTCAAATTGGAGGGTTTCCTTTGATCTATCTTGGTGTGCCTATCTCTGCTGGTAGGCTGCCTAAAGATTCTTGGCAGAATATTTTGGATAAATTTCGGGTGAAAGTTAATCACTGGACTCATAGGTGGCTATCCTTTGCTGGCCGTATTCAGTTGCTCAAGTCGGTGGTGCAGGCTCTTCCCACATACAGATGTATGCTTCAGGTGGCCCCGATGGGTTTTCTTAAGGATTTAGACGCTTTAGCCAGGAAGTTTCTTTGGGCTGGTAACTTGTTGTCTTCAAAGTGGAGCCTTGTTAGCTGGGATACTGTTTGTAGCCCGCGTCAGTTGGGTGGTCTCGGGTTAAGGCAGTCATCCTTGACCGGGGAGGCTCTGGCTGCTAAACTGTATTGGAGATGGTGTGTGGAGCAGGATCAAATTTGGGCTAGGATCTTATCTCATAAATACTTCCCTGGGGCTGCTTGGCAGGATATTCCCAGATTTCCCTTGGAGGGGAGAGGCTCGATGATTTGGAGTACACTTAAGAAAGGTGCTACACTTGTTAAGGATGGCCTTTTCTGGATATGTAGGGGGGGGTCGTCGGCTCACTTCTGGTCTGATTCTTGGGATGGATTTCCTCCCATTACTTCTCAGTTCCCTAATTTGTTGATGCTGAGCCAGAGGTTTCTTGAGGCTGGTTGGTCTAGGGTGAGTGACTTTATGGCCTTCTCTGATAATGACCAACTGGTGTTGGCGAGATGGAAGCGACTTGATGAATGGCCGGATGTTGGATTGAAGGAAGAATGCATAGAGCTTCATAATATCCTTTCTAGAAGGCGATGCAGTTCCCTCCGGGATGGGGATGTCCTCTCTTGGTCCCCTAATCCTAAGGGGGTCTATTCTGTTGCTTCTGGGTATCAGGTTTTGTTAGCTCGTAAGCTGGAAGAGGTGGAGGTTCCCTGGTGGAAGAGAGTGTGGAATAACTTTTCTTGGCCAAAGTGTAATTGTTTTGTTTGGACCTTAGCTCGGAACAGATGTTTGACGTGGGACAACATTCAGAAGCGTGGATTTCAGGGCCCCTCTATTTGTGTTCTCTGTGGGGGAGGGGAAGAAGAGTCTGCTCATTTGTTCTTTCGTTGCTCCTTTGCTACGCAACTTTGGCATTTCTGGTGGGGAGTGTGGAACAGTACCTGTGTTCATGCCTCCTCTTTAGTTGACTTTTGGAGCAATTTGGGTAGGCCTCCTTCGGTGGCCCCTTTTTTGCAGGATGTGTGGTATGTGGGGCCTACTTTCATCCTGTGGCAGATTTGGCTTGAGAGAAATCGCAGGATTTTCCGTGGTGAGAAAATGGGTGTGCAGCAAGTTTGGCAAAGAATTTTGGGTATGATTCAGGAAACGGTGGCGGCTAAATGTGATGTTGGGTTTCCCCTGGAGAAAGGGGATGCTACAGTGGTGGATAGATTGGGGATTCAAGGGTCGGCTTTGGCGATTGCTAGTCGTAGGCGAGGTCGGAGCCAGCGGCAAAGGGTTCATAGGTTGGGTAGATGGGTGCCCCCTCCAACTGGCGTCTTGAAGATTAACACAGACGGCTCTTCTCGGGGTAATCCTGGGCCTGCTGGGGTTGGGGGGATTGGCAGAGACTTTAGGGGGTCAACGATCTTCTTCTTTTCTGTTCATGAGGGAGTGCAACCCATTAATTTGATGGAAGGTTTGGCAATCTTATACGCCTTTGAGCGGGCGTTTGCCTTGGGATGGCGCAAGGTTATCTGTGAGTCTGATTCGCAAGTCTTGATAAATTTGCTAAAGGAAAGGAAGTCTTCTGGTGTTCACTGGCAGTTGGCTAGGTTGGTTCAACAGATTTTGTTGATTAGTTCCATGATGGAGATGGTGTCCTTTGTTCACATTCCGAGGGAATGGAACAAAGCGGCTGATTGTTTGGCCCGGTGGGCTTCTGAGCACGCTGAGGGTTGGAGTGTTGATGAGTTGGGACAAGTTTCTCGGGAGCTCCGCCACGACTTGGAGGGGATTCTTTCTGAAGATGGTAATACTAGGGATGTTGAGTGATGTGGATGTTTGGTTCTTGTATGGTTCTGGTGGTTCTCGGGCTTTGGCCTGTTGATGTGTTGTAATGCTGTTCTCTGATTATTAATAAAGTTTTTACCCCTTTTTATTCAAAAAAGGTGGAATAAACAAATATTAAATATTAAAATAATCATCAAATGGTTATCTTTAATATTTAATTAAAAGATTGCCTTTTCAAACAAATCCATGTAAAGAATACAAGTGAAAGCTAACTGGAGGACTTCATCATGCAAGTTATAGAGTTTATTGGCACTTTGCTCTAGTTCTACATCAATTTACGAAATATCTTGATCATGCGCATGGAGAGGTGGAGTTTTCTAGATACCGAAATCAGTTTGCTTCAATTTTAGGCCATTTTTATGAGGATTTTCTCTTTTGCTCGTGAGAGCATATTGTGGAGATATTTTTTACTTCAGTTCATTTTCAGTGTTATTTTCATGCATTCTGGAGCCAATTTGAGTTTCAGTTCAGTTGTATACATTGTGACATGGAGTTCTGAGCTGTTGAGGCTCAATTATGACATTGGTGGGCCCTCTTTTCACATTGTTTTTGCCTTTGCTCGTGAGAGACATTTTCGAGGTGGTTTCACTTTCAATGAACTACTTCTTCCACCTTCTCACGCTTTGGAGTTTTCTCACATTGTATATATTGGAAAAAGTTAATCTTTTTCCACTAGTTCTTGTTTTTTGCCTTTGCCTTCACTAAAGTGATTTCATGTAACTCAGCTTTTAGAATTTAATAGATTATACAGAAGTCTTTATAGGTTATCTTAGATTATCATTTGCAGAGCGTTCCTTCTTTTGTCATTACAAGTTGAATATTATCCCTCTTAGATTCAGGTGTTTTGTTTTGTGAATGTTTTGGATGCAAATTTAATGTGTTTGATATCAGAACCTTTAAATTTCTATCAACATTCGTGAATGCATGTACACGAAGAAACAATCTTAGTTGCAAGTCATAAATTGTGTCTCAAGTATATCCATATCTTTAAGTTATGAAAATAATATTTTCCTTCATGAAGAATGAATTATCAGGCCTTTCTGTAAATCATTAATGCAGTTAAATTGTTCAATATGAGTTGTGAAAGTAAGCTTCATGATGAATCCGTTGAGAATTAGTGTGTTTCTTTAAAGTTTATAAGTGTATCACCACAGTTCGGTTTTTTCTAGTTTTGCATTAGATTAAGTCTTTTTCCCTTTTCCCATCAATTTTTTAGTCCATAATCAAAAAAATATATAGGAACCAGCCTCGAATCTGGAGGTCTATCTTCACCATAGGAATACCCACAGCCTGAAGATAGTTCCCATGTTTCAACAGATTGCTGAATTTAATCATTCAAGCATTCGAGTGCAATCTGTTTGACAACAATAAGAACGAGAAGGGAAAGAAGACATGGATAAATAGGAAAATCTTAGGCTAGGGATAAGGGTCAAAACAACATGAAAACATACACAAATGAGACTAGGTTAAATGTTTACAAGAATTTAATAACAAAGCTATAGATTATGCATTTTTCACTACTGCAAGGGGTTATGTCCTTTATATATAACCTATCTACACACAATTCAAAAGTTTTGGTGTGAGATTTTACACAATGGATAATTAAGATTGAGTTAGTTTGAGCCTAGGGTGAAATTTGGATTTTGAACACAAGAGTCAAATTTGCAATGTGGATCTAATTTAGGCTATTTTCAAACCTGTAGATTTGACTTAGGAATAAAAAGTAATAATTTGAGAACTAAAAAATGTCTAAGCAGTGGTTAAGAAATTTGTTATTTGGAGTTAATTAGAAATTGGGGTTAGTGGAAGCACCAAATTAGTCAAAATCATGTGTTAGGAGCATGTACTAAGGACAACTACACAAAGTGGGTTAAAATAAAAAGTAAAAGTGTAGGATATTGTACTTTTAATCCTTAAAAGAGGAAACTACTTGTTCAAAGTACCACTACCCAAAAATAATTTAATATAATTTAATAATATAATACCGAGGTTCAAAAAGTCTATCTAATTAGAAAAATCAAAGTCAACTAAGACAATGAGTGTTTGACTAGTTAATATAGTGGTCCTAAAGACATCCTCTCTTGCTCAAAGACCGTCAAATAGAAACATAAAAGTGTGAAGCCTATATTGACACCTTAGTTTCTAGTAGTTATTTTGTTAGGAGATTATTTTTCTTTAGCCATAACATTATGATTTAAAAACCAAGAATAAAGATAGACTAAAAAGAGAAACACTCAATCCACTATGGAGTAGTCAAGTGAAGCACTACTTAATGTATGAAACAAGTTGCAAACCTATAAAACCATCAAGGAGACTAGGAAAGAGGATATATAGAATTCAAGCCATTCATTTCCAATAGCTAGTAGGACCATGAGTCCATCATCCTTTTACTCACCTTCACTATAATAAAATAATGCCACAAGCTTCATAACTTGTAACAACTAGAAGGTGGTGTAGACACAAAATTGAGTGAGTGGATGAGAGAGAATATGGCAACCAATTACAAGAAACATGAGATTGAGAGAACAAAATGGTTTATTTTTTCCTTGCCTTGTTGCCATTATCTAAGAAATGATATTAAATGCAATCAAGGGACTTGGTGACATCCCACCCTTGTCTCATAATGAGGCTTTTATTCCTCTTACTATTATTGAGAGTGACACTATTATTTTCCATCACATAAGAGAAGCTAGTACACTTACTAAGGGTGAACATTAAGAAATTCTACTCTTGTAGTAGGTTATTTTAAAAAAAAATTTATTACATTCTCATTTACAAGTGAGTTAATGAGACAAGGGTCCTTTTTTGAGAATATAGTTGTAGTGTTATTATTTATCTCAATATCAATCAAGAATAGTTAAGAGGCTTATGTGTGTGTATTGAATGCAAAGAAAATAATTAAGAAAGTTGATACTTTGATTTTTTTTGTTTGATCATTGTTTATCTAATTGTTAATAGTTTTAAAATTGGTTTTAAGAGGCTTCCTTTAATATTAGTGTTAAAATGGTTGATGCCTTAAATTTATTTGTTTGATCATTGCTTGTCTGAATTTTAATAGATATATTCAAATTTAATATTTTAAAAATAATAAAATATGTAACATATATCATTTAAAATCACTTATATTTCTAATAAATAATTAATTTTTTTGTTTTTGTTTTGTTTTGTTTATGTTTATGGAGGATTTTATATCATCTATAATTTTGTTTTGTTATGCAATACATGAGCATGACTCTATGCTAATACCTCTTCGGTTGAGAGCTAAGGACTGAGGGGTATTCATTTTGCCAAAGTTGTTTAGAAACGATCTATGCCTCAACCCTTATACCATACTCTAACAAACTAACTCATACTATAAAGGAATTACTTTGGTTTTTACCATATTAGAATAAAAATAAAGCATTTTCTAAAAAAATAGGAATGAATTTTTTTCTTAGATTCATACATCATTTATTGCACTTTTCAAATATGAAAGTATAAAACAACTTTTGAATTTAAACTTCATTACATTTTAACTTTGAAAATGAGATAAAACATTTCAATATATTTGATACATGATAAACTTTCTAGTATATAAATTTACATATTACAATATAGTTACAAGGTCAAGTCTTCTATATCTAGACAATTCTTCTATTTCATAAGCCTTGGCGTTGTTGTTTGCAAGAGGGAGAGCATCACTCAAGCGCTTTACCTCTAACCATAGACTGGCAATCCCTCGCACACCTTCCAACTGGAAGTGGCCCTATCCTCCATGAAGAGTATAGATTAAGGAACACAAAAGTATGCCATTTGAGTTTTTAATGTTGTATCCTACATAACCAGTTGACCATACAACTTTAGACTTCTCTAAATAAGTATTACCAATCTGACAAGCTATGCAATTTGGATAATGGTGAATCGACTAATGAAAGCAAATACTTTCACATTACTTTGGCCAAAGTTTTGAAACATTTCAATCACTTCCTTAAGAAGTGGAGTCGTATGTTCACACACCTCTAACTCGACTTGGAAACCACCTTAACCTAAGGTTTAACTCAAAATAACTATTTGAACAACTAGTTTGACTTTCATATAGTTACTCAATCATAATATAATGACTCGCTAAATTGGTAAACATCCAGATTGGTTATGCTTTTTACGTTCTTGTAACTTGGGACTTGACATTTGCCACTTTTTCAAGTCCTTGAATTTAAACCATGAGAGTAAACTACTCTCCTATTTTCATGCACAATTGGTTAATAATGATGACACAATATCATCGACTCGAGACACTCGGTCTCATATTTTAATAATGACTACTTGTTAAAATATGTAAAATATTATAATATCAAAACAATAATAAAAGATCTCTTCTTTATTAAAGTAGTTCAAAATTTTAATGTTTTACTTTTATGGTTCTATGCTTGAGAACATAATAACAATTCTAGTAATCATATGATATAAAATTCCAACTTGTTTGGTTTAAAGGAATACTATGTTCAAGTGTTCAAAATTCTTCAATAAGTCAGTTTATAAAGTTGTCTTTAATTAGTTATCTCAACTAATAAAGCATCTTGTTTATCTCATATTTAATAATCACATATCTTAAAATATTCATTATGTAAACCTATATAAATATCTATATATGGAACTGAAAAATCATCTCTATTTGAGAAAATAAAAATATCAATAATTTGTTGCTCATCTCGGAATGGAAGAGAAACAATTGAACTTCTTGTTTCAAACTTGAAAATTAAACTAATTATCCTCTATTTTAACTTGGTTTATTCTTCAAAAAGAAAACTAATCTTCCTCTTTTAAATTCTACAAAATTATAAAATACAAACTATGAGTTACACAGTGAAAATGAAAATAAAACATGCCTATGTTAATCTTTTTTGCTTTGCACTTGAGCTCCAATAACATAGTTCCAATGCCTAGTTTGTTGAATGAACTCTCTATTCAAAGATTGGAAGATATTTGCTAAATATATGGTAGATATAAAAGGTGTAGATGTTCAAATTATACTAATTGATATCACACACTTGATCCTGATTCATTAACATCAATTCTTCTTGAATCACTTCTTTACTAACCAACTAATTAAATAATCCTTATTTAATTAATTCATCATTTTCCTCTTTTAATTAAATAAATCACTTTATTTGATTAAATCATATTTCTTCTTTTAATTAAATAAATCATTTTATTTGATTAATCCTAATGTTCCCTTTTTAATTAAATAAATCACTTTATTTGATTAAATCATATTTCTTCTTTTAATTAAATAAATGATTTTATTTGATTAATCCTAATGTTCCTCTTTTAATTAAATAAATCACTTTATTTGATTAAATCATATTTTCCTCTTTTGATTAAATAAATCACCTTTATTTGATTAAATCTAACATCATTCCTTTTAATTAAATAAATCAAAATTTATTTAATTAAATCTAATATTCATTATTCCTCCCACTTGATTTAAATAAATCTAAAAATCTAAATCAAGTGTCAAATCAAACTAATCTCCATCTAAGTTAATTAAATCCTGATTAACTCTAATTCTAATCCATCAAATCCTCTAGATTTTGCAACTTGCACAAGTAAATCAATTTAATTGATTTATAAATTCTTCTATTTTCATTCAAAAAAGCATCTCTTTGGAATATTCCTCCATTTTGAAATCTCCCTCCCAAAGGGACTTGTCCTCCAACTTGGCATTTATAACTCTTACAAGTCCTTTTTCTTGAGCCAAGTGGCATTAACTCCTCTTTCACATCTTCCTCCACAAGCCAAATTTCAACTTTCAAATTCCACCTAATTGCATTTATTTGCACATTGATCAAAATGTGCTCCACCTCTCTTCAATAGCATGTTGACAAGTGGCACAATGCCATTGGCATATGTTTAGTCCCACATTCTTCATATCTTTCATTCTTCCATCCTTCTTTCTTATAAATGGAGGATTCTTCTATTGATTTTGGATCCACAACTTGAGGAAAATTCATTATCTATAGGTTTAGAGCAAATTCATCCATCTTTTATCAAAGTTATTATAGCATTTCATCACCATAGCTAGGTTATTGAGATTTTTCATCAAGGATCACATTGTTCATCATCAAATATCATCAAAGCTTGCAAGGAATTGGGAAGGGGATTCTTTCAACATCAAAGAAGCACCAATTTCCCCATGGGATGCTAGTTTGAATGTTTTGAATAGGATTTTAATAAGCTTTCATTTGATATTTTATCTTTGTTTTCTTGTTCATTGCATTTGAATGAATTGCATGGGGAATGATTGTTTTAGATGTGTTTGATGACTAACCTTGTGTTGTTTGTCTATGTTTAAATAGGTCTAGATCAAACATTCACATTTTGGCACTAGAAGGAGGGCTTAGCCCCATTTTTAAGATTTTCTGTAAAGTTTTCATGAACAGGTTTGGTTGTGAATCTCGATGTGGCGCACCCATGGCTTCTTTCAGCACATAGGTGGTGACTTTTGGCGCATCCAGACTCTGTTATAGCGCATATGTGGCATCTTCTAGCACATTTACCTCCCGTTTTAGCGAATATGGTCTAAGTTTTAGCACATGTGGTCTAATTTTTAGTGCATCTAGTCTAAGTTTTAGCGCATTTGGTCTCTATTTTAGCACATGTGGTCTCTGTTTTAGCATATATGCTCTTTGTTTTAGCACTTTTATAGTCAATCTTAAAATGACCATATCTTGGTCATACAAAGGTCTTTTTCAAAGCTTTTTCTTGAAATGGGGTAGAATTTCATAAACTATGCAATGGTGTAAGCATTTCTGAATTTTTGTAGAGTTAAAATTTTGAATTTTACACCTAAAGTCAAAACACCTTGTAACATGGTCTGAATTTTAGGGTTTGTATGTTTAATCATTCATCTAACCCTCATATCTTCTTGTCTCATGATCTCATCTAACATTTTGAGCATGGCTTCCAAGTTTTAAGAGGAGCATGGAGCATTGAAGTGAAAGAAAAAGCATTCAATATCCATTGTCTAGGAAAAGAAGAAAACAACAAGAGCTTCCTATCACACTATCTCATGATTGTAACAAGTGTTTTTAAACACTTTGGGAGCATTTATAATCCCATCTTTAGGACATTGTTATCTTCAGTTTTAGGACTAAAATAAATTTTGTTTGGGTTTAAGAAGAACAATCAAAGGGGTTAAAAAGAACTTTAGGAACTTACTAGAGTTGGTTTTGGATTTTAAAAATTGAACAAGCAAACTTCACACTTCATCTTGGTGCTATAAAAAGAATCCATTACTGCTTTGAGTTCTAAAATGAACATGTGTTTTTCGTGTTTAGTAATCTTTTTTACAAAGTAATATCATTCAAAAGGCATATGCACTTCTCTCACGCTTCATGGCGATTTTGAGAATCAAAAATCTTTTGGTGATATTAAGTTGTATAAAATATTGCCTCCACACTTCAATTTGGGCTCTTAAAATTGAACAAAGCTTGCTAGTGTGAGTAGATACATTATGTGTGTTCTCTCTTTGTTCACGTAAACAAAGATTGATCGAACTACAGATGTACTTTCTTGATTTTGTTTACCTTTAAAGGGGCCTTGCCTAAGACCAATTCGAAGGTGACTCCAACCAGTTTTTCACTTGGGAAGGTATACAAATGGATAAGACTAAATTGTCAAGTCCTCATGGTATGTAGGCATTAGCCGTATAGTGTCTTTCAGAATGGGGTACTATCATAAAAAGTATAAGAGCACCTAGTAGGATTGATTAAAGCCTTTAGTGGCTTGTTGGATGCTCACAAGGTGCCATGTCCCTGATCACCCTGACTAAGAACCAATTTATATAGAGGCCAAAATCCTTACTATTTGTTGGTGCAAGAACGGTCGTTCTAAAGTCGTCCCACATTTTTGCGGTTTTTAGTAGAGATGATAAGTTTGTCATGGGAGATTTATGAGAACTAAAGCTTGGTTGACCCAAGAAGTTTATGTCGTGGAGGGGAGCTAGTGTGGCCAAGCTTCTAATCATCCGCTAAGAATAGGCATAGCTGGATTTATCCAAGTGGGAATTCAACAAATATTGTCTCTTTCTATCCTAGGATTGTGCATCATTTTAGAATCAAAACACTTTGCTTGGATCTAAAACATTGGAAAACAAACATTCAACAAAATCATCAGAATTTTAAACCCTTTAGGGGGAGAAAATACCTTTGAAAAATCCAAGTGTTATTGCTTTCCCTAGGGATTCCATCCTTAGAGGCTTTTAAGTATTTGGATTTATATCTCAATTTGCTCTTCCTAAAGTCAACATTAGGGAACTATTGCCTTGATTTTCCCGATTTCCACATAATGGACCTTGTGGGATGAAAAGAAATTGAGATATTAGACATTTAGTTTGAAAATCTAAGAAAGAAAGTGTTTGTGGTAAAATCAATTCATTAATCAAGATGAAATCAATTGAACCCCACACACGTGCTTGTCTATCTTTTGGTCATATGCTTTTCCATGCAAACATTGATCTTTTGGTTTGAAGTACTCTCAGGGAAAAGTGTGTTCTTCACTATCTTGGTTTTGTAAACAAGTCCCTCTTAGGTTCATTTAGGATCAAAACAAGCAACCATTTCATCCATCTCAAACATCAATCAAATCCTATCTCACAAAAAACTTTTGAACCATTGGAAAAATCATTCATGCTATACTTTTGGCAAATCCTTCTAAATCAAAATCAATACCATCTTGTTTGACTAAGTGTGTGCAGATGAATCCTTCTTCATACACTTGGTTAAATTATCACCTTGTGGACAAGTTTATCCCAAGATAACATCCAACATCTTGGGGTTTATTAGTTCATTATCCAAAATCCAAATCAAATCCAAGGTCAACAAATCCAAAAATCCCTAAAGTCTAGTATCCCTCCAAGGTTCCCAAAAATTCTACTCCCATATTATTCACCCCTTTCATCCTTCATCTCATCATTGGTCCTAAATCCATTTGAGGTCAACAAGGTCAAAATACAAGTAGAACATGGAATATAAAATTGCTTCATACATCAGGAGTGATCTAAGTCAATTGAACTATCAAAGCCTTAAAATGTCAATTGATTATCAAAACTCACATTTATACAATCCATACATGGGATCACTATCTCCTACAAACCTCAATGGTTCAACAAATGTGAGTATGCCCAATCTAAATTTTGGAACACCTTTCCCTATGGTATATTTAAATCAAAGTCCAAACCTACAAATATATCAACCAAACAATCAATGCATGAGTCTTAAACAAAACATTATCCCACCAAATCCATACATGTCAAATATACCAAGTACAACTTTACCAAACATGAATATTTCTAATTCACACACGGTAAACTTTGGGATGGATATATTTGTGAATCATACAAATGTTGTTCAAAGTCCAAATAATATGTTAATGACTCCATGTATTGATCCAAGTCAAGGTAACACCATGCAAAATCAAATTTACCTAAATCAAGGCAATATGATTCCCAACCACAACAATGTTCAATTTCAACCTATAATGCTAAATCTAAACCTAATCCCAAATCAGAACATTGTCTAAAATCAATTTGTCCATGATCCCATACAAACACCACAAGTATACATTCTAAATTTCCTTGAACAAAAACCAAATCAACTATATCAAGGGTGTCAAGATCAAATTTTGTGAGATCAAATTGCTACACTTACCAAAATAGTTGATTCATTGCACCAAGAGACATCTCCACCCCAAATTCAATACACTCTTCTATTGGTTAAACCATGTCATCAAAGCATTCAGTTGTGTCCACGACGACATCAAGAATAATATCTCCAATGTCAAGAGGTTGGATATCAAGATCAACAACATCAACAACAAACCCAACCTCCACATCTCAAAGATTAATCACCACATCTCAAAGATCAATCGCCACATCTCCAAAATCAATCACCACAAGGTCAATTTAAAGCACAAATCTCACAAGGTAACAAACAAAAATACACACCACTTGGGGAACCAATTGAATCAGTCCTGCAACAGTTGGTACAATAAAATCTCATCAAAATCCCCATTTATGAAAATTATCAAGAGCCTCAAGTTAAACCACCATGGTATAATGAGAAGAACCTTTGTGATTTTCACAAAATAAAGGGACACACAACATCAAATTGTATTCGACTCAAAAATATCATCCAAGACTTTATTGATAAAAAAATTATTCAGCATCTCTCCACCACAGTTGTTGAAAACAATTATCAAGATCAATCCATCAATGAGCACCTTGAAGATGTCTCTACCCCATCCAATGATCAAATCAACATGCATCAAGAGTCACTTTTTAGTCATGATCAAAATCCCTCAACAATATTTGACAATGATCTATTTCAAGGAGTGTTAGAATTATTTGATCCTATTGACATAATCCATGATCCATTGACCAATGATCATGTTGAAAATGTCTTTGCATCACCTAATGAGTTAGAGGACATATCTCAAGAATTTATTCCAAAGCATGATCAACATCTTTCACTAAAGTCTAGCAATGGTCCTTTCCAAGACATATTGACATCCTTTGACCTCATGGTTACAAATACTAAAGGAAACCTCAACTCAACATTTGATCCAAGTCCACTCAAAGATCAAGGGGATATTGAGCCATTTCCCCTGCCTAATGAAGACATCCAAGAACCCTTTGTAATAAATCCATCCTTTGAAACTAACCCATGTCAAGAACTCGATCCAAAGTACATCAAAAGCAATTCCAAAATTAATCAAGATCAAGAATTCATATCTCCAAGATACTACAATGATCTAATGGACACTCTCCTATCTATACAAGATGTCACTAATAATGATCATATCCTCATAGCACATACTCCTCCATCTACCCATGAAATGCTTTCTTTGGATGGACACATAGATGATCTTCATTCAGAACAGGATTCCTTTACTCCTAGCATTATTACACAAAAAGAGTAGGTTATTGATTCCTATAGTCAAACTGAGTTATCAACATTAGGATCAGATATATCCAAAATTTAGACTAAGAACATCATGTATGAAGATATTCAACATTATCCACTCAAGGAAACAGGTTAGACAAAACATGATATTCTAGAGTCAACAGAGCAGCAAATTGAAATAACGTCATCTGCAGTGGACATTTATCAGAGAATGCTTACTGAACAAGACATCTCAAAATAGGCAAAATCAAAGAACAAAGGTGCTACTACCACCATATTGGGGGCAACTATGTATCAAGCAAACGTCAACATAGGGAGCATGAAGAATCCTTATGATGAAAGCAATGACAATACTAAAACCAACCATGTCACGAATTTTCATTCACCATCACCCCATCCACAAATTGGGACCAACATCAAAAGAAGGATGTGAATCAAAACAAGAACATCATCAAAGCAAAAGAAGATGAGAAGCACAATGGACAAATCAAATACACATGGATACCAAATAATACAAAGAAATATTATCCCTATCAAACTCCATCAGTCAAAGAAACTATGGGGAAAAATAAAAATGGGAAAAGTATCTATCAAAGATGTCCACAAAGGAAAAAGCAGGCTTCCCAAGTGATGTACAAAGTATATCAAGCAATTGGTCCTAATTCCATGCACACTTCCGTATCCACCCATCATTGCTCATCTTCCCAAGTTTGGAGAGTCAAAGGTTCCAAACTATCAACCAATCCATCTTTTATTCCTAAACACACTCCATCCATGCCTCCATGCATGATATCTAATTCTCACATTGACCATGTATTGGCAACCACCCTTCATCATAAGGATTCAGAAGGCATTATATTGCTATTTGTGTACAAAGACAAAGTTAACTCTGGTATAAATAAAGCATATCAAGAATATCAAAAGTTGCATTCAAGTGCACGTATCTTAGCAAAGCAACTTCTTCAAGCAGGATATTGATGGCACAATATGACAGAAGCATCTACATCAATACCATCAGGTGGTTCAACATGAGCTTAAAATCTTTCAAAAAAATTAAAAAATTAATATATATATATATATCCAAAAAAATCAAAAAAAGGATTGAAAATAGTAAAAATAAAAATCATCCTCTAGTGAAAACCACTACGGTGGTGCTTTGGACAAGTACCATGATGAAAACCTAGCAAATAGGTGCCATGTGTAGAATTGAGCATCTACATGCGCTAGTTTAGGTGGAAGCATCTCACCCCATCCATAATAAATCCATCATTCCATCCATCTTATCCATAATAAATCCATTCATCCATGAACCATTTATCCAATCCATCTTCATCCATCTACATCCATAGTCCAAGTTATCTTGATCTTCACAAAGTTTGGTGTACACTTTACACTTGTTTATGGTAAACATCTTGACATGGGTCATTTTCATTTATCCTATCCTATCCAACATTATGTAAGCCATGAAGCACTATCCAAATGAGCATCCTTTGTTTGAACATCTTATCTTATCACAAGATAATCCATATCCATCCATCCATACGCCTATCCAAGCATCCACCCATGGCATTCCATACATTGCTAGACACTAGGGCAAGTATTTACATCTTGCTTTGGGAATAAATCTTGATCTATATCCTCCAACTTATGTGGTGATCCGAACATTGACAAACGTGAAATCAAATTGGTCAAAGCATTTGTGAGCACAATTCAAATCACTAGCCCATGGCATATTTTGACGAGAAGATATTCCTTATCAAGATTTATCTTTCATCGAACATCAATTCAAACAATCAATATCAGTCGCATCTAACATCACAACGAATCATTCAAACAAATTTTATTCCAAAACCGAGCTTCACAATCCTGATCAATCAAACCCAATCAATCCATCATCATCTTGGGATATCCTTTCCAATCCTTGTGTTGCTTAACACTATCCTTGCATTGTTGTGTATTGTGTTGCTTAACACTATCCTTGCATTGTTGTGTATCCTCAACAATGTTATCATCATCAATCTTGATCAATCAAATCCAATCAATCCCTCATCATCTTGGGATATCCATCCTAATCCTTGTGTTGCTTAACACTATCCTTCCATTGTTGTGTGTCCTCAATAATGTTATCATCATCAATCCATTGATCCAATCAATCAACCTTAGCTTGGTTTTCAACAAAATTCCAAACAAATCACTGATATCATATCCATATCCAAATCGTCAAAATCATGCGAAAATCCAAAAACATTAAAACATAAAAAAATCAAAAAACATTCATAACATCAAAAAATCCAAAAACATTTGTAAAATCACAAAATCCAAAAACATCAGAAAATCATGCAAAAATCAAAAAACATTCAAAACATATCAAAATCCAAAAACACTCATAAAACATAAAACATCAAAAACATGAAATCCAAACTACGTCGTCTCTGAGCTTAAACGTAGGCAAGGCTAATCTTTGATCAACCCCAGAGACACAAAAACATTAAAAAAAATCCAAAAACATTCGTAAATCTCATAAAACACAAAAACACTAGAAAATTTGAAAATCAAAACATTTGTAAAACATCTCAGAAAAAACCCAAAAACATCTAAATATTTGAAAAAATCCATTCGTCCCATTTTGCTTTCACCTGCAATAATCTCATCCATAATAAAAAAAATCGTCACACTCACTCTATGGCAATACAAACAGAAAAAAACCACAACAATCAACAAAAGAAAACTTCAAACACAAAATCAAAATTGAAACAACAAACTTTTAAATGCAAAATCAAACTCTTGATCATTCACAAACATGTCAATTGACCTTATATCAATAGTCTTTCAAACAACCTATCAACTTTCCACCATCCACTAACATGTCCTAGGATGCATCCTTCCTACAATGGGCATTATCTTTGGCAAAACACTTTGGATATTTATCCTAAACAAAACAAATCCCTTTGACTGTAGGTATGAAGAACATTGGCTTGTTTGTGTACTTGATCTTTTCTTTTAATTTATCTTATTGCACTCATTCTAATGACCTCTTGATGATTTAGAGAGAAAGGAATGGGGCATTGATCATTATCCTTTTATCTATTGTGCTTGTTGGATATTCTTGTAATATAACCTTGGCGAATACTTGCTTTATTGGGTATAAATGGAAGGTGTTTTAGACAGCTTGTTGACTATTACATTGTTAGGTTTTTCCTTTCCATGTTTTGGTTTGAGATGTTTGAAATATCTAAAGTACATCCTAGTTAGGTTTTCATATGTCAGGTGTGAACAAGAATACTCCTATATGTTTGTCAAGTCAAAGTCCATCTCACTAGATACAACGCCATCTTGGTTCTTTATACCTTGATACATCGTATCTATGTGTGTTATCAAACATAAGGTAAGTAAGCCCTTTTAAAATCCCAATTCCTGATAAGCAAAACATCATTATCACTCATCATCATATCTAATAAAGTCTTAATGACTCATGGACTTGTTGGACTCCTGCATCGTCTTAGATTCAAGGGTTCATCCATCTTATTCTTCTACTTCTATCAATCTTATTCTTCTATCTTTACTAACATTTCTAACCAAATTTGTGTGATATCTCAAAATATACATGAGGCTACCCATGGCCAACAACTGTCTATGCATCATCAAATCTGTCTACATCAAACATTCAAGTTGTTTAGTCCTCTTTGAGCTTAATTGGTCTTGAACTTCTTTGTCGCAAGATCGACCCTCAAATTGAACTTCTCTTCTGATCTTTCGAGGGGGCAATATACTAGCATAATTCTTTCATTGGAGCAGTAGTGGGGCATCCAAAAAAATTAGAAAATTTTGAATTTTGATCTCGGTAAGGTTATTCTTTGAACCAACGCAACTGGTACATTGCTTCAAAGAGGGACAAAATGTAGACGTTCAAATTATACTAATTGATATCACACACTTGATCCTGATTCACTAACATCAGTTCTTCCTGAATCACTTCTTTACTAACCAATTAATTAAATAATCCTTATTTAATCAATTCATCATTTCCCTCTTTTAATTAAATAAATCACTTTATTTGATTAAATCATATGTCTTCTTTTAATTAAATAAATCATTTTATTTGATTAATCCTAATGTTCCTCTTTTAATTAAATAAATCACTTTATTTGATTAAATCATATTTCCTCTTTTGATTAAATAAATCACCTTTATTTGATTAAATCTAACATCATTCCTTTTAATTAAATAAATCAAAATTTATTTAATTAAATCTAATATTCATTATTCCTCCCATTTGATTTAAATAAATCTAAAAATCTAAATCAAGTGTCAAATCAAACTAATCTTCATCTAAGTTAATTAAATCTTGATTGACTCTAATTCTAATCCATCAAATCCTCTAGATTTTGCAACTTGCACAAGTAAATCAATTTAATTGATTTATAAATTCTTCTATTTTTATTCAAAAGGGCATCTCTTTGGAATATTCCTCCATTTTGAAATCTCCCTCCCAAAGGGACTTATTCTCCAACTTGGCATTTATAACTCTTACAAGTCCTTTTTCTTGAGCCAAGTGGCATTAACTCATCTTTCACATCTTCCTCCACAAGCCAACTTTCAAATTTCAAATTCCACCTAATTGCATCTATTTGCACATTGATCAAAATGTGCTCCACCTCTCTTCAATAGCATGTTGACAAGTGGCACAATGCCATTGGCATATGTTTAGTCCCACATTCTTCATATCTTTCATTCCTCCATCCTTCTTTCTTATAAATGGAGGATTCTTCTATTGATTTTGGATCAACAACTCGAGGCAAAGTCATTATCTATAGGTTTAGAGAAAATTCATCCATATTTTATCAAAGTTATCATAGCATTTCATCACCATAGCTAGGTTATTAAGAATTTTCATCAAGGATCACATTGTTCATCATCATAGGTCATCAAAGCTTGCAAGGAGTTGGGAAAGGGATTCTTTCAACATCAAAGAAGCACCAATTCCCCCATGGGATGCTAGTTTGAATGTTTTGAATAGGATTTCAATAATTTGATATTCTATCTTTGTTTTCTTGTTCATTGTATTTGAATGAAGTGCATGGGGAATGATTGTTTTGGACTTGTCTATTGACTAACATTGGGTTGTTTGATCATGTTTGAGTAGGTTGAAGATAACCATTCACAAAAGGTGTCAATTTGCAACAAATTTTCTCTTTTTCTTTATCACTACTTTCTTGTCATTGCCCTCTCTCTCTTTCTAGAATCACTTAGAGAAGAAATAACAAAAATAAAGAATGATAAAAAGGAAACTCTCATTTCTTAGAGGCATCGTTGCATTCTATCCCCAAAATACTAAAAATTAGAAAGAGAATTATTGCCAAATAAAATTAACATCACTACTCACTCTTTTTACAATGGTTTCCTAGTAAACCAAAATTCAAAAAATTAGACTAATAAGAATGCAACTATTCTTTCTTAGTGTTTCCTCCTTTACCAAATTCAGATTAATAATGGATACCAGAATGCAATTACATAGTCGCAACCTTCAATATAGAGTTGTGTTTTTTCACAATGAAACATAAAAGAAAAACCAGAGAACAAATCGTTGCTCTTCCTTTTTCTCTCCATTTCTGCAAAGTGAATGATCAATAATCCATCCCAAGATATTTTTCGTTGATGTCTTTCTCCAAACCACCACATGGAAAATCACAAATGACATCTCCTTATTCTAGACTCATCACTATTCTCCAAAAACAAAAGCATGAATGATTAATAATCCACTCAATACTCCAAAAGAAAAGAATTTACTTAGGGCAGGTCTCCATGTCGCTGCTTAGCTGATTTTGGCTACCAGCCACTGCTCAATAGTATAAGGAGTATTTTGTGGAGTTGGTGACCCATGACTATTTATTTTTTCTGCTTATTTTTTAAACAGTCAATTTAAACTATTTAGAAATTAGAAAACACATAAATTTAAGAATAATCTAAAAATAAAAGAATGAGAATGATCTGGATTAATTAGGAATTATATAAAGTGAAGCATCTATTCAAACTTTAGACACAACATGATTACATCATAAATTATTTCCTATGCAAATTTGTTGCGAAGAGTAACCAAGGCACTCAACAATTTTAGATTTTTTTGTTGTATAAATTTGTTGATAACTATTGCCATATGAGACTTGTAAATGTAGCCAAGCGTGGACAACGATGTCTATAGATTTCTTTTGGGCAGCTATTTAAATAATTTAAACAAACTAAAAGCAAATATAAAAATGAAACATTGAAAATTACAGATTCAAACTTACATTTTTAAACATTTTCAAACAATCAAAAACTCCAACAAATATAAAGCCATGTTATTTGGGTTAAGATAGCATACCTTGAAATGTTTTGTATAATGCATCTCTCACACATAACTAAAGAAGCATCCATAATGAAAATGTAGTTTTAAGCATAGAAAATATTTAATAATATTTTGTGCTGGTAAAAAGTGGAGGAAGAAAATGCAGTAAATAAAAAAAGGAGGCAAAGTAATTTGTGAAGCCAGGTGGCATTTTTTTTTCCATTTGCAACAGCTACTTATTTTCAGCCCCCCAATTTTTGCACAGCCTATTTTCAAACTTTAAGCAGTTGTTGCTCCAAAAAAATAGGAAAAGATTCAAAAATATCCTATTCCAATAAATAAACAATTTCATGGGGACACTTAACTACTTAATTTTAAGCAAAAAATTGACTTAAGTAGCAACATAGGGACAAGCGTTTACTCTCTTAATGCTGCGAGTTCTCCTCAACCGATGAAAATAAATTCTAACTGTCACTCTTTAAGATTTTGGCACCTAATTATCATTAACTTTGTTTGCTAAAAATAGTGGCTTTCACCTCAAAAGAAGGCTCCACTTATTGACCATGATGATACTTCTTTACGGCACAAACAAAGGTTATAGGCTAAGCCTTCATTGATAAATAAAACTGCCACTTAGTGGCTCGACTAACAACTTAAAAAATGCCACTTAGCTATGGTTAATAGTGGCAAATAAAATGCCTTTCATTAATGGTTTTAAATGCAAACAAAAATAGTTATAAAATTACCATGCTATGACTTGAAATGGTTGATAAAATCCATTTAAAAGATAGTTGCAACTACCACTTAGTGGCTTACGAAGAGTTAAAGAAATATGCACCACTAATAGTCTTTATCCTTGGCTTAAATTTCAAACAAAATGCCTTCAAAAATGCCTTCGATTGAGGCTTATATGCCTCTCAAATAGCTGACATTTAATACTGAAACATAAAAAAATAGGTTCTTCATTAAAATGAGGGGTTCACCAATAACTTACTATAAATAAAAAGGGAAAAATGGGGTATCATGCACCTATTTTCCTCTATTTCATTAGGAAAAAGAGATCCCTTGAGCCAAAGTTGACTTTCAACCCTCGGGTGAGTCAACTTTGAAGGAGATCTTGATGTTTTCCTTATGATATAAGATGAGGCAGATCTGTTGGAACAACACTTTTGGGAGAAAACCCAAAAATGTAATGCAACACTTGAAATCAAAAGATTAAACCTTAATCTATCAAAACTTGCAACTTTCAGACAGATTTGAGAGGGTTTAGTATTTTTGCATCTGTCATCAAAATGTTGTTGTATAGTGTCCTCTGAGACAAATTTTCCCTAAGGTGAATGGGTCTTTGTAGGGCTCTCTGAAATTACTTTTTGGGTCCTCTGCTCCTATGTTTGCACTCCCAAATTCTCCATATTTCACAACTAGAAAGTCAGAAATAAATCTTGTAGGAGAGTTTTTGTGGATTGATGACAACTTTGACAACTTTTGCAACTTTGAAATTTTTTCCAATTTTGCACTTTCATAGATCTTCAGTCCTTCTTCAACGTAAGATCTACAAAACACACAGAAGAGGGAAAAATTGTTTGTTTTTGGTGAATGGGGTTTTCCTTGGTCAAACCCAATTTTAGTAATTAAACCTTGAATTGAAACAACAGAACATGAAAGAAATGATGAATGAACAAGTGCTATGTTGCAACTCACCAAACCCTTGATTTGAAACTCTTGAAGGACTGCAACTTAGTAGATCTTGCATGAAATGGCTTGATTGTTGATGTGATAGCTTGAATCTTGATTTGAAACTTGAAACCTACATCATAATGTTAGCTCCAAAAACATGCATGATGCTTGATAACTTTTACATGATGCTCGAGATCTTGAATGTTGCAACAAATGCTTGAGAAATCTGCTCTTGGACACCTTTGACAATAACCTTAGCTATTGTGAAATTTGAATTATGTTGCTAGGATTTGAATTGATAAAATACCTTGCTTTTATAGACAATTTTCTAATTTCTTGAAAAATTAAACATTACAAGTTAACACTATAACCTTGAATTTAGGACCTTAAGATGTCGCCAAAAACATGTTTAAAATTTGAATTTGTGGTCTTAAGGGGGACCCATTCGTCTTCGCCCTAGACGAATGGGTCTTGACCTACATAATTAGGACCTATTCATTTCGAGGTATTAATAATGATAAATGCATTAATTAAATCATACTTCCCCCTTTGAAAATTGTAATTAATTAGACTTGTAAATGCAAAATTTAGGCAATTAGAGGATTAATTAAGTCTATTAAATTAGAGGACCCAAACATAGTGTGAAATGTAAAGGAGTACATTTTTCGACACTACAAATATTTTTAATTACTTATTTTTATAAGCATGACAATCTGCCATTAAACTAATAATTGCATTATATATATATATATATTTGTATATATATAATCAATCGTTTATCTCCTATCGTTTATATATATACCTATATACATATATATACACAATTTAATGCTAATCGATTTGTCTTATATTTTAGACAAAATTGACAAATTGACAAAACAATTTGATTTAAAAACATATAACACAAATTATTTTATTTTCTCTTATCGAAAAAGAATAAACCAAAACTCGACTAAGTTAGACTTAACCTTTCAACTCAACTTGACACAATTTAGAAAAACACACAATTGACTCAACAATATGATTAGGGTAGACCTACGTGAGTGTGTGTGTGTGTAATATCCCTTGGCTAATCTGATATGATTTTTGCCTCAAGGAATATTGTCAAACACTTTTGATGTAAACTTTATGCTTGTTGGTCTATGGTTTTAGTCTCATATGTTTGCTTGAAAACGATATCAAAGTATTCTAAATGCTTGTAAATCCATGCTGCAATGTTTAAGCTAAATTCTAAATGCATCAATGAATTATTTTCATCTTTTTCAATGCACATATATAATTTCTATATGAAAGATATGTCTTCAAAGAAGTGGCGTCTATGCTCCTTATGCCCTGGCAATTGTTCTTGATTTTTACTTGAATTTATTTCCACTTCTTGCTTGAAATCGCCCCTCTAGTTGGGTCACCCCTGTCACTATGATTAAACCTCAAAAAAAATTATAAATACCACAATGCTCCTCCAAAATGCATGTAAAATCATCACCCTCCCTCGTAGCATGAAGCGTTGCTATCTCCTAGATGAATCGATGACAAATAGAAGAGGTATGAGCAAAATCGTGGCTCTCCCAAGCTGAATGAAAGTGATTGAAACTGTCTAATATAAAAATTAGATTTCTCCTATGCCAATCAACCTCCAAAAATGCAAAATTTTGATGAAGATGAAAGCATCAAAATTGTCCTCCAAATCGAATCTCCAATCAAATAGAAAAATTAGCCCTTGGCCACAAATTTTGTTCAAGTGAGATGATTGAATTATCAGCTCCAACAAATGCAACAATATTAGTTGATAGTTTCACAACCTCAGAGTTTGCAATCAAGGAGAGCTTTTGGTCCCAATGATCAAATATAGAAAACCATAGACTTCCCCATTGAAATCAATCAAAGCAATATTCAAAAACCAGATGATTAGAAGCTTAGCCAATCCCTCTATTTATTCTTTTTCTCCAATCCTTCAAGAAGCTTCTAGAATATTATTTTATTTTATTTTTATTTAGTGACTTTGTGATATAATATTTATTTAAGTCACTTTATTAAATTAATTAAATATAAGGTCACCTTATATTATCGATTTATTTGATAACCTTATAAATAATTAATTTAATACCGCTTTTTAATTTAATTAAAATAATTAATTAGTCATCCTCATGAAATATCATTATTTGGAAAACTTAATTAGTTAATTTAATTTAATTACTCTACCTCTAAAACAAGGACATTACAGTCCGCCCCTCCTAAAATTGTTTGTCCTCAAGCAATTCAATCACTCCACCTCGATCCCACAATTAAAACTGCATAATGTCCCTGTTACCTCCAAACAATTCTTGTAACACCATCACAAGAACAACTAACTAAAACAGCTGAATCAATTCAATCCCACCATCAAGTGTCACAGGAGTATGAGTCTAAAAAGGAAGCAACTCAAAAGACTAATCATATTTGCTTCCAATCTCTGTGCAAGGTAAGTTATCATCCAAACTGTCCAACACATGTGCCACTGAACCGTGCATCTGAAATAAGTCATGTACATGAGAATCAAATGTAAAGTTGTATGCACTCCTCACCATGTATACCTCTGAAATCTCCTCTGTGAGTCCTGTTTGCAATCTCAATGCACTGGAAGGATCACAAACGCTACAATTAATGCTCTTCTCAAGACTGGAATCAAGTGTGTGATCAACATTTAACTCAAAGAGTGGATTATCATGTGACCAAGTAGCATCCACCTTGAACCATGGATTGAAGATCAACCACGTTCCTCCTAAACCACCTCCTTCTTTTTCTTCTTGTCCATGCTCCCACACAAAGAGATAGAATGCAAGTGTCCCTTTGTGGTTGCCCTCAACATATATTTCTTGCCATCAACCTCAAATTTCATCTCCATTTTAGGTATGTTGAGGGTAAATTCTCCTAAGTCATGGAGCCATTTCATGCCCAACACTATGTCTATCTCACCCATGTTGACCACATAGAAATCCATTTGTAACTCATAACCACTCATCAACAAGGTGAGATTATTTACCCGTCTGGTGCATGGAAGGGTGTATCCATTAGCAACTTGGACTCTGAATCCATCAAAATCCTTAGTCTGAATTCTGCATCTAGCCACAAAACCCTCATCAATAAAGTTATGTGTTGCTCCCGTATCAAGCATGGCAATGCAACGATGTCCCCCAACTAATCGTCTAAATCTGAAAGTAGTCTCATCCTGTACATTAGCAAGGAATGCCAAAGGAGCTGAATCACCAATCTTTGAAGATGCCCTCACATCTTGATGATCCTCTAAAGTTGGCTGATCTAAATCTGAATCCTCATAATATGCCCACACGATACGATTTGCTTTGCCCTTTAGTCTCAAAGGGAAATCATGATCCGTGTTATATGGTTCCTTGCACCAATAGCGCAATTTCTTTTTCCTTAACTCCTCACATGACTCCTCATCCACCATGGTTGTTGATTTCTTCTTCTTATCAACAATTTGTTGAGAATCCTCATTGCTGGTTGAAGGAACATCCTTATGTGAGCTCTTGCTTTTTGGGGATGTGAACTCCATACTCCTATCCTTCTTCATATCCTCTTGAAGTGAAGGGGGATCAAAGGATTTTATCCATCTTCTCATAGGTTCCAATAGGCCCTCAATGAATAACACCACCAATTGTTTCTCTAAAATATTAGGAACCATCACTGACAATTTTTAAAAATCTCCAATGTAATTCTCCAAACTACCAACTTGCTTAAGTTGGGCCAAGTCTCTAAAGTAGGACTTTGGGTCCTTCCTGTCGAAGCGCTCAACCAATCTATCCACAAACTCCTGATAGGATGTAATCCAGTTATGCTGCAATGCAACTAAACCATGATACCACTGCTCATGTGTTATACCCTCCAAATGCAATGTGGCAAATTTGATAGCTTCTTCTTCTATCATGGGCCGAAGTGTCAAGAAAGTATCCAACTTGTGAATCCATGACTGTGTTGTAACCTTCCTACTGCCATCAAACATGTGGGTACTGTAAGCTTGCTAGTAGCCTGCTTAAGCTCCTTATTTTGGTTCTGAGGCCTTCGTTCCAGTCTAGTCCTGTAGTATTCTCTCCTTGAATTCACAAATCTGTCAAAGTTCATGCACTCATGCACTTGTGGTGTCAACAACTCACATTCCTCATTTGCTGCCATAACCAAATCAACATATCTTGGTTCCTCTTCTTCTTCAATATTTTCTGCCTCCTGCTCTCCCCTCAGAAAAGTGGGTCGAGTAGGTCTATCTATTGTTCTGAAGGAGTATGTTGTGCCCTAGGTGTCCCAGCCACACTTCTATTACCTTTTGCAACTCTGTTTTGTTGCAACTGATGTTGCAAAACCTTTGAAAGCTTGAGTCATTCGGTCAAAGAAATCTCTAACATCTCTATCCTCATTGTTTCCTCCATTTCTTCTTTCATTTATTGGTGGACCATCTTTTGCCTTGTCACCCATTTCTGCTAATGGTATGTCTTCAAACAGATTATCCTCTTGCCAATTACCTTCTTGCTCTACTCTTCTTCGAGTGTAGTATCTATGATGACATCTCATGTGAACTTTGACCCTCCAGGATGGTAGGATCGAAGCTTTGATACCACTGTAATATCCCTTGGCTAATTTGATATGATTTTTACCTCAAGGAATATTGTCAAACATTTTTGATGTAAACTTATGCTTGTTGGTTTGTGGTTTTAGTCTGATATGTTTTTTTGAAAATGATATCAAAGTATTCTAAATGCTTGTAAATCCATGCTACAATGTTTAAGCTAAATTCTAAATGCATCAATGACTTATTGTCATCTTTTTCAATGCACATATATAATTCCTCTATGAAAGATATGCCTTCAAAGAAGTGGCGCCTATGCTCCTTATGCCTTGGCAACGCTCCCTGATTTTTACTTGAATTTATTTCCACTTCTTGCTTGAAATCGCCCCTCTAGCTGGGTCGCCCCTGTCACTATGATTAGACCTCAAAAGAAATTATAAATGCCACAATGCTCCTCCAAAATGCATGTAAAATCATCACCCTCTCTCCTAGCATGAAGCGCTGCTATCTCCTTGATGAATCAATGCCAAATAGAAGAGGTATGAGCAAAATCGTGGCTCTCCCAAGTTGACTAAAAGTGACTGAAAATGTTTGATATAAAAATCAGATTTCTCCTATGCCAATCAACCTTTAAAAATACAAAATTTTGATGAAGATGAAAGCATCAAAATTGTCCTCCAAATCGAATCTCCAATCAAATAGCAAAATTGGCCCTTGGCCACAAATTTTGTCCAAGTGGGATGACTGAATTGTCACCTCCAACAAATGCAACAATATCAACTGATAGTTTCACAGCCTCAAAGTTGCCAATCAAGGAGAGCTTCCGATCCTAATGATCGAATATAGAAAACCATAGGCTTCCCCAATGAAATCAATCAAAGCAATATTCAACAACTGGATGATTAGAAGCTTAGCCAACCCCTATATTTATTCTTTTTCTCCAATCCTTCAAGAAGCTTCTAGAATATTATTATTATTATTTTTTTATTTAATGACTTTATGATATAATATTTATTTAAGTCGCTTTATTAAATTAATTAAATATAAGGTCACCTTATATTATTGATTTATTTGATAACCTTATAAATAATTAATTTAATATGACTTTTTAATTTAATTAAAATAATGAATTAGTCATCCTCATGAAATATCATTATTTAGAAAACTTAATTAATTAATTTAATTAAATTACTCTACCTCCAAAACGGGGACATTACAGTGCAAAACTCTCTTTGGTGATACTCTCCCTCTCCCTCTGGAGGACAAGAAAAATAGTCTTGAATTTCACTTAGAAATCATTCAAATAGTTAGCCGTTATTATTCACGACATCATCATAATCTTTATTTAAAAATAATAATAATCATCAAAATTAAAATACTTTGTATTGCATTTAATTTCACCATAATGTTAAAAACATATAATCATCATGAGATATCAACCTTGCCTATCAACAAATTTTTTAATGACGGTTATTTATTTAAAAGTGCCCTTAAAACATTATGATATACCTTAGTGTAAGTAACTTATATATAAATCAAATATATATATCATTATAATTCTATATAAATTTTGACAATCTATCCAAAATCTCTCCTTTCATCTCATACAATCTTTTTAAAATTTTGATTGTATTTTATGACAAAAGTCTCTATATACGATCATACGGCCATCAAATTTAAGCCCTAGATGTAACACATACTTCTTCAAATATGAAACTTCATGAATGTAATCAAAGAACACATCATTACCATTGTAATGATAACAACAAATTGAACTACAACCCTTGATTAAATTTTAAATTAGATTCCGCTACTACCTATTTAACCTGCATGATGGCTTACGTTTTGAAAGAACCACCCACATTAAATTTTATCTTTGGAAAGGTTAAATAGGTTTGGTAAGGATATCATGAGATTTGCATTAATGACTTCTAATTGAAATTTTAAACCTGTGCAACCCGAAGTGCATCTCGTATAAAAAACACCTGAATGGCGGCAAACGAGGGAGAGCTTCTCACGAACAAAACGAAACGTTGAAGACAGGTTAACGAGCCCGAGCCCCGTGTAGGGGCACCCAAATTCGAGGGGCGGTCAAACATGGCTGAGTGCTGGGCAACGCGCATGGCTAAGTATTGGGCAACCTGCGCAGCAGGTTTAGAGTTCACGGTCTGCAAAGAGGTACTTTCTTTCATACATCATCTTCATTGCTCTTAAATACTATATATATACAGGAAAATTAAATTCGAGGCCAGTCATTTGCCCTTCTCTGTAACATAATTTGTTGTATAGCTACTTTAAAACTAAATTGGAGCATTTGTTGTAAATTGACATGTTTATTGGATTTCTTTTTCTGGTAAATTTTGGTTGAGGTTATGAACCAGACCCACGTTCTTGTATTTGTGGCTTACACGTAACCTCGCTGTATGTTCACATCCGTTGGAGTAATTGTGGGCATTATTGTGGTGGGGAGGTTGCAGCCAACATATCACATGACGACTATACCTCAACGAAGTTAACATATCCCATTACCGTTACACGTCACTAAAGTCAATCATTTACCTGCAATTTGCAACGATTTATGCTTAGTTTCCCAATATAACATGGATATGTTAGGTTTAATAGAGCTCTGTATTAACAACTAAAGAAATCATAATCTCTTATAATTTTGTAACCAGCCAAATATTTGCATTAAATCAAAGTTTTGTAGTGTTTATGATTTTTATGTCTATTTTGCTATATTTTTGAATTACACTGCAGGAGCTTTTTTCATCTTTACGTGATTAACAACAGAGTCAAAGTGACTTTAGAGATATTTTCTCCGTCAATTGACGGTTAAGTGAAGAAAGATATTCAGGTCAATTGATAAGAATGCTGTCCATGGGTCATTTCTGGTAAATGTCTGCTGGTCAAGAAGTTGGGTGTTTTTAATGGGCCATTTTTCAACAAATGCTCAATTTTTCACGAAGTTTTTAAAAATTAGACTTGCCGATTAACAATTTTTTTAAATGAGATGACTAGGGTTTTAATAAAACATATTTAGAGTTGTTAATTTCACTAAACTAAGCATTTGTAGTAGTATCTACCATGTTTTATTTTTCAAATGAGAAAGAATTCCCAACCATAACATGATTGTAAAATAGTTTCCATCCCTTAAAAAATTTCCATGAATTATTAAGATGAGTGTAGATATTTGTATAGATTAGATTTGGTATCTATTAGTGTAGTAATTGTAAGGTTTTCTTTACAGTTGAAAGGGCTAGAGGGGACAGGTGTTATATCATATTCTTTGTTCAGCGGGGGTGTTCTTTTTGAAACAACGTGTCCTGCAGAGGTAACTCTTTTTACTTATATTTACAATTTATAAAATAGAGTAATGCAGCGTTTCTATTACTGTCTGGCAATTGTTCAAGACGATTCTCCTGTATTGTGTTTCTTAGAAAGGCTTTTTTAAATAATTGCTGACTTTGTTTTGTAGAAGCTGCTAAGTCTGCGGGCTGTGGACAACATATATGCATTCGTTGGACATTTTCAAGTGATTTCTTCCTCTTTCTACCCTTTTATTTCTGTATACTACACAGTTATGCTATACTTTCAACATTTGCACTGAATTGATTGATTCTCAGATGCAGTCTTTATTAGAGTAATTAATAATGGTCATCTTTAGTTTATTAGGTAGTTTCTATTTTATAGGTCAGTTTAGAGTTTAGTATGTTTCTATTTTCGTTCTTTGTTTTTCTCTATATAAGGAGACTACGTCTCCATTTGTAATCATCCAATCTTGAATATCAAAAATATTTACATGGTATCAGAGTGGGTGACAAGCCTTTAGAATTTTTTCGTGCCCTAGTTACCTGGAATTATTTCCAGATTTTTTTTTGAACGATTTTTTATAAAAAATTGCGCTGTTTTTTCGAAGATTTTTGTGAGTGCTAAATTTCGAAAAAAAAAAATTCGCATTTTTTTTTTTTCGTGGCTCGTTTGAGAAAAATTTGAGGGCTTTCTTTGCAAATTTGTAAGGGTTTGAAGGTCGGATTTATTGCTGTGTTTGCGTGTGTCTATGATACGCGACCTCCAGTAAAGAAATTTCTCAATCCAAGGTGTGCACATTTTCTCTTGTGGCTGTAGAAAAATTCGAGGGCTTTCTTTGTTTGCAAAAATCGTGTGGAGGCTTTTAGATTTCTGGGCGCGCGTTCTTGCATTTGGGCGTCGCGTTCTGTGAAAGAAGTGTTTGGATCATGTGTTTTTCCTTTTAGCTCCTGGCACGATTTCTATTTGTCACAGCATGCGTTTCTGTGTGGGCGTGATTCCTCATCAAATTTGGCCGTGTTTTGACAGATTAGGGCCACGATTTTTTGGTTTTTGAGGACGCGATCTCCATACTCTCTGGTGTGCGATTTTCTTGAACATGTTTTGCAATTTTTTGATTAGTATCTAGCTGTGCGACATTTCTTTCTGGTCGGGTGTTTTTTGTGGCGCATTGGTGCATCATCTGGTATATTTTGGGTCACGATTTTCATTTAATCGTGGTCGCCCTGGCCTCTGTAAATTTTGTGCCGTGTTTCCAGAAGAATTTCTGCATTTTTTTGCAAGTTTCTGGTTCTTTAATGGCGGTCTAGGGTTCCAGATTTTTCGACTAGGGTTTTTACCCTCTTTTTGAAGGCGGAAGTTTTTACCCAATTGAGCTCTCGAAAAACCCACCAAGAATTTGGCAACTATATTAGCTTGCTACGCGCAAGGTCAACATCCTAAGGACCATCTACCCAAGGTGTTCCAATTATTGATAATTTAAGATACCAACACTGTATTAGGTTGTATGACTTCAATGCTACGAGGTATGTCTAGTTTACTACCTACTTAAGCTTCGTTAGAAAATTCTTTTCCTATAGTCCAACGGATGGCTAAGCAAGCAAGGTGGTCCATCGCTAGCATGCTGCTGGCTCCAAGGCCCACATGCTCCTTGTGGAATTTATCCCACTATCCAAGGGTATGGCTAATAGTCCACCGGCATAGTATGCTCCTTGACTCCTGTCAATCTTGAGTATGAACAAACTTATCTTTGAGTGGGTCATAGGATTTTTCATTGGTGATCGCCAAGGATGGATAGGAATAGCCTATGTGTTAGAGGATTACCACCTTGACCTATGCCCTCATTCCTCCTCCATTCGTTGCCGTAAAAGTTAGCACCTGCATCTAGCTTAGCCCTATAACTGAAAAGAGTTTCCTAACTTGGAATAAGTAGGTTCTAAACTTGGCCACATCAAGGTTCAACTACCCATTTTGGTGTTGAGGGGTTCAAATTCCATTCATTCCCAATTTGTCACGGTTTTTGCTCAACCAAAGGAAGATAACTATTCTCACCTAGCAAAGTCAAGAAGGTAGCCAACTCGCTACTTATTTAGTGATGGTTTGCTACTACCCTTTCCTAGCTTAAAGGTATTGCAGCTGTTCTGAGTTAATTACATTGCTGGTTGGGAAGCTAGAACACTAGGAAGGAGTTGAAGAGAGGATTGCTTGCCCCAAAGATTCCCAGGTGAATATAAGTTAATCAATTCTTTCTTAACAAATCGGTTTTGGTAACTCCTCTCACTTCCAACCTTAATTTTAGTAATTCCCACATAATGTTTACCCTTACAGACCATTCTGTAATGTCCCCTTCTCGAGCATGATCTTTTCTGTTGACCGTTGGCCTATTCTGGAGACCCGTAGGCTACTTGGGGGTGAAAATTAGGGTTTCATGGTTGGTGGTTTCTTTTGCTCACGAATTGGTGATTGAACTGCGGATTCCTTCTGGGTTTTTCGTGAGCTTCGCGGTGATGTGATTTTCTTGGCACTCTGAGCACTTTCATGAATTTACTATTTTTAGTAAATTCTATTTCTGGCAGTGGTCCTGTTGGTTTTGGCACGGTTGGCTTTCTACTTCAGACTGTTCAGTTGGCTTATTCATTTTTGGCTTGGGGGCACAATTGGAGAGATAAGTTCGAATTATTTTAATAAAGTCATGTATTAATGTTATATTTTGCTGTTGACCCCCCCCCTTAGCCTAGTGATTGAACTTAAGTTGTTTTAAAAGGTGGTCTTTATGGGTGGCATCATGTAGATGATTTAATATTTTCTTAAGGTCAAAAACAATGCTTTAAAAGTGGACGCCTATCTTATGATGGAGATTATTTTAAATTAAAAGTCAAATTTCCTTGAAGAAAAAGGGACGCCATCTTTGGAGGGAAAAGGAGTTACTTAAAATTTGAAAAGTAGGGGTTTCTAGAAGCTTCTGGAGGGTCTTCACTCAATTATAAAAGGAGGTCTTGGTCTTCTTTTGCATTATCGGATATCTTGAGTAATGTTATGTTGCCGAAATGGTTTTGGATTGCTTCGAGGAATGAATGCCTCCTAGCTTGGCTCAACTTCGTGCTTGTGAGATAGCACCTAGTGGAGAGGTTTGCTTGCTTTTGAGTGATTTTGTAGTGAGTTTGCTTTGTAGCTGTTATCTCTTTATTGTAATCCTTATATTTGAAAAAATAATCAAAAAATCTGGAGTTGCTGGTTTGTGTTGCAGATTAGAGTTTTGCCTCATAAGTTTTTGTGTGATTTTATTCTGGTTCTGGGTAGTTTACCCATGCATTTGCTAGGCAAGGGCGCCCCTTTCAGTGAAGTTTGAGAATTTTTGAAGTCTACAATTTACTAAGGCAAAATCGCCCCTCCTTGCAGCGGTACCATCTGGAGTTGTCTTGGGAATTGTGTCAAAAAATATTAAGGGAATTTTGTGGGGGTTTTTCTATCCAAGCTTGGTCGCCATCCTTCTAAGGGTGCTTTGCATTTGATTTCATGTCAATAGGGTTAGAAATGAGTGAGTTATGAGCATTTTGATAGGAGTCTATGTTGCTGGTTCTGATATTCATGTTGCTGGTCTGTCATACCAAACTTGAGAAAATTGTGTATGAGTGAAGGGTGGGTGTTAGGAGTTCATGTTTGGTCAAGTGGATGACATATTTACCATTGCAGCACTTTGTGGAGCTCTAATCCTTCATCTTGCAGGCATTCTTCAATATTGTTACATCCCGATTTTATAGCTACTATTGCATAGGGCAATTGAATGTAATGTTTGAATCTTTATGATGAATAAAACATGTTTGATCGTGTTATTAAATGAATGTGTCCTATTTGAATGATGGTTTCATTTGATTGTTACTTCTAATAATTTAATTCTTAATTAAAGTTATGGATAATGTTATTCTAACTTGTGAGATGTTTTATTTTGTTATGAGCATATGACTGCTGGTGTCATGTCATGGTGTGCAGGTATGAAGACTGTTCCTCCGGACAGAGGAGAGACATCATTCGGGGAGGAACTTGGTCGGGTAAACAGTAACGATTACCAAATTGAGCATACACACACATACTATAGATTGAGTAAACCAAGTCTGTTTGTCGAGATAATGGTAAGTCATCCATAGGCTTGTTTATTGACATTAAGGTTTTGAATTCACTTCTCTATGCTTTAGGAGATATGATTGTTTAAAATGCTAGACTTGCTATACCATGACCCAAGTATGAATGATGTGAAAGTTGTGTTAATGATTGATTGGGAACGCACGTACATCTATACATTGTGAACACGTATTTATATGTACAGACATATCAATACATGTGTATGTTAAGCAGACGGATATGCTCATACACATGTGTCGACATGTATGTAAACATACATACGTATACACAGGTATATATGTACTCATTTTGCCTGATATCTGTAGTGAAAATAATATTTAATAATATTGCCTAGCAAAATTACATAAATATTTATGTATTAATGTATATATTAGCAATGTGATTATATTTATGGATATAAATATACATAAATACATAAATACATAAATACATAAATACCTATGTAAATGTATTATATATTTATATATTTAAATATATGTATTAATATTAAGGTAATACATATATATATATATACATCACGATGTAAGGAAAATATATATATTTATATATTTAAAATATTACACTTAATTGAAATACATATGTGATAAAATATATAAATGAATAATATTGAAATGTGAATTATATCAATGACACATAAAAATATTTAATAGAATAGAAATTGAACACAAAGGATTTAAATCCTTTAGCAATAGTGACATATTTCGATAGAGAAAAATAACCTCAAAACAAAGAAATCGAATTCTTTTGCTGGAGATATTAAAAAAACAAGAGAAATCGAATTTATTTCTTAATAAACATTTGAAAAGGCAGAAAACACGTTTTTCTTTGAAAAGCTCATAAAAACGAACTGAGAAATCGCGTGCCTGGTAAAAATGCATCTAAAACGCAAGGGCAAAAAAAACTGGTCTTTGAGGATGACGCGAATGCTGATCTTGAGGCAAGAAAAATGGCAACGTGGGAACATTTTAAACCTTGACCTTTTCATTTGGAACGAACTTCCTTATTTATTGCAACAAAATAACCTAAAAACTGAACACGCCTTGAGCTGTCAATCCGCCATGTGAGAGTTGATTTATTCCTCTCTTGCTGGCTTAAAAGGGAGTCGAATCACCTTTAATTTCGATGACTTAGGGTTTAAGAATCCCGCCAAGTATCATTTTGACTAATTCTGAGCACTTAGATGTCAATCCACATGCCCCCATTGGAGGAATTCGTTGCATTTCGGGCCTATATATACACGCCCTTCTATTCATTGGATATACACATTAAGCAATCTGAGTTTAGTAATTTTATTCCATATCCATTTCATTGTACTGCCTGAATTTCTTGTATCGCTGTGTTTGATAAGTACAGTGAATTATTTCCAGCATTTACCAGTCACAGTGAATTAAGTCTTTTTGAGTTTAAAGTGAGGTATTTGTATAGCTGAGTAGGAATTGAGTGTTGGAAACACGTCTGAGAGAAGAGATATAGGAATTCACTATAGAGTGAAATACTTTCATTAAAAGAAGCCATATTTAGCTGAAACTCTGGAAGCTTATTTGAAGGAGAATCTAGAAGAGCAAGTTTGGAAGGAGAAGCTTTAAGATCAGGCATGAATCTTCCTAGTATATAACTTTTATTAAAGTGTTGTATCCTTTTGGGTCTTGTGATTGTTGCTTTCAATTAGCTCTAATAGTAAAGAACTAATTTGATGAATAATTAAAGCAATGCATTAAAGGAGAATATGTGTAAAGGATTCGATGATTAGGGAGAATTGTGAAAAAGGGATTATTTGAGTAAAGAGCTTAAGGGATTAGATTATTTATCTTGCATACAAAAGAAATAATGGAAAAGATAAAAGGGAAGGATTTATTTTCATTTTGAATGGTTTTTGCATGTTGTGTATGATCTCTGTATATGGAGAATATGTAGATGTACTTATTATCTACTAGGATCGAAATGATGGCAAAATCAAGTAAAGTCTTTTAGCTTAAGTTATTAGGATAACTGAGACAAGTTAAGTACTCCTAGGATAAAGAATTCCTAGTTAGGAGGATTGATACAAGACACTTGGAGACTGTTTTCATTTCTAGTAGGTGCGTATGATTGTAGGATGTCTGGGATGACAGATTTTCCCATTTAAGGACAAACCTATGCGTAGAGTAAGGAAGCCTTAAGTCAAATCGGCCCTGAGTAGTGTTTATGATAGATGACCTTCATTCGAAGTACTGAATGAGAATACTTTGGCCAAAGTAGTGAAAGGTACGACATCCACCTAGATGTGAGATAGTTGAGACTACACTGTCAGTTCATTGTGATTCGAGTACTAGATTGAGATTGTGAAATAGCAAGGTTCTAGTTGTGTAGGACACAACACTATGCTCAGTTGGTAATCGTTAAAGGATACCCTACCAATCTCTTCTTCGAAGGGAGGGCCATCTATCTAACGATAGGTGTGCGGGGACCGCATTATAAGTCCGTGGTTGGCGGAAAAGCGCCAGTGATGTTTCTCTCCTCCTGCCGATGTACCAAGATTTGAAAGGATGAACTCCTGGACCTTCTTACTTCTATTTGTGCAAAAGCTTACGAGCTATGTATGTAACTGTTTTACTTTTTAACTCTGATTTGTAATTTCAATGAAAATGAAATTCATGTGGAAACATAATGTAACTTGTACGTATTTTCAATAAAGAAAGGAAAATTTTTATTGTATTGTCTTTGTTACTTGTTACCTTTACATGTATAAAGTGAGAATTGGAAAGTTTTTAATTTACGCAAGGAATAGGTCGTTACAAATATATTGTAAGCTGCACAGTAGTACTGTCAACATCTCTTCTAATCTTGTTTTCATGCTTTGTAATTGCCCACTGAATAAGTGGAAGAGGCTGGCTTGCCGCTTGTTTACTTGAATTGCATTGTAATTTCTTAAATCTCCGCCATATTGTCGCCTCATCTCCATCCTGGATTGAGTAGCACATACTTGGTGTTGAGTTGCTTTCAGTATTGCAATAGATAGGGATCCTCTGACCATATGCACGCCGTCATCTGGCACATTCTTGGTTAGGGTTATTTCAGTTCATGTATTGCATTGAGATCCTCTGACCACATGCTAACACCTTGCCCATCTTGGGATCCTGGTGTACATTCTTGGTTAGAGTTGAATTCTGCATTGTTTAGTTATTTGCTAACCCTAACGGGTGTATGTTGTTTGTAATCACTTTCAAAAAGCAAAAAAAAATTTGGCTCGGTATATTTCACATTCCCTTTTAACCCATTATCCAGTTAATTACTTATTTTGTGATTTCACCTTCCTAACAGCAAGTAATATATTCATTATTTATGGTTCCACTACAAGGAGTTATATAGTTTATTCCTTTATCTCTTTAAATGCTCTTTTCTTTAGATGAATAAATAGGGCTGTTATTAATTGAGTTTAAGGCTCACATCATCCTAGTCTGATATTAACTAATATGTAGAATCCCAACACCCATAAGAGCTAAGCTTAAGCTGTTTTGGTATTATCTAAGGGAGATAACGATAAAATTACTTCTGCTGTCACTTTATTACAGTTGAGTTGCCCATAAAAGTGTGGAAATCAGCTGAGACCGTGATACTTGTGGTAGTTACATCAAAACAATATAAACAAAGGAGAGATCTGCTTGTCATAAGGTTCTAATTACTAATGAGTTGTAGCTTTAAATTTTATAAGGAAGCTATTTGTTGCTTCAGCTTGCTATGAGTATAAAATGATTGAATGCTAAAGAATTGGAGGACCTATTATGCAGGGTTTATTTAACCAGCAGAAGGTAATGAAATATTATTATGATTATATCTTAGGTAGCAAATCATTGCAGGCCTGAACTCTTCTATTTAGTTAACGAGATCTCTTGAAGGGAAAGCTAAAGTGCTGGGTAGAAAATCTTCCACTGTTCAACAACTAAGCAATTAGTTATTTGTCATTTCTTCAGCTACATTTTCACCTATAGCCCCAAATGTTTCATCTGAACACTTTCACTTTTTGAATAGAGGTCAATGCATTAATGGAAGGGAGATCTAATAGTTAATATATATTTGTAACAATTATTGCATATCTACATATTATCTAACCATATCAAATCTAATCTGCTTAGAAATGAAGGAGACCTGAAAAATAGGCATCTAGAGTTTCAAGCTGCATAAAGGAGGATTATACACAAGTCTCAACTCAATCCTTGACCCCTATTGTAATGGTGTCCAAGACAAATTTTAAATATGATGTTTTACATATCAGAATTTCAAAAGATGTGAGTGGGTGAATTGAGCCAAAGGGACAATTTTTTTGGAGTTGGCTAGGGTCGTCTTTTAACAGTCCCTTCATGTTATTAACTATGTATTCAACAGCAAAATCATAAAATGAATGGAAGGCACAAAAAAAAAGACTTGGAATAATGGTGGTCCAAAATGGCAGGTTGTTTTGGAAGTCAAGCTGCTGCCTCACACTTGCTAACTTCACCTAGAGACTCCACACCTCTGTTACACCCCTTCTCCTTCTCTTCTGATTTTTTTTTTCTAACTTGAATGAACTTCCAAATTGCCGTTTTAAAGAAATAAGGGTTTCTTATATATAGGCGCGCCGTTTTGGGTCAAATCAAGCCATTCTTTTGTAGAATTTGGGGTTGCCATGCCTTCTAATGGCACAGTCGCCCCTCTTTTCTTATGCCTGCCCTCTCCTCATTAATCACGCCTATCTCCTGGCTGTGGAGTGAGAAAGTTGAACATTAATGGCAGAAAATTATTCATTCCTATAGGCCACGCCTCCCTCTAGCTCCTTCACATTTTGTTTTTCTTTTCTTTCGCTTTTTTTTCTTTTGTCTTGCCATTCAATGGCTTTCTAAGGTTATTTTAAAAAAAATTATTACCTTCTTTTATGAGACGCCTCCAAACTATGGCTAATGTATTTAGCCATTCCATTACGCATGTTTTGCTTATTCTTCTATTTTCATTTATTTATTTCTAGTTATTATTTATCGGGATTTCTATTTAATTGTATTTTATTTCATTGTTATATACTGATTGTTTATGTAGGATTATCAAGTATTATATTTATTTTTATACATGTCTACCTATAAATTTACATTATCGGCAATGTCTTCAATGGACCAGAATAATTTAACTACCACTTATGTCTTCCGAATAGATGGTGGCAATAGCCTCAATGCCTAACATTCTATGGTTACAAGAGAATTTAATATCCTCAAGAACTCAATTCATGGTTGTGGAATTATCACCTTAGACAACCTTGTGTGTTTTACTATAAAGACCGTCTAACAACATTTCTTACTCAGTCCCAGATCCGATAAATCTTAGGTTAAGATGAAGTTACCTACGAAGTTCATCATTGGGGTCTGGCTCTAAGTTAGTTTGTCCCTCATCACTATACCGGAGAATCCACTTCATCTTGCACCTCGCGTACTTGCATCCAACAACAAACCTCACACAAGTCCACCGGTTAAGTCATTAGTCTGAGTCAGTATAAATAAAAATCAAGCATTTAAATTTCACCAAAACATGATAAGGTTATGCATACATTCATTATTAGTAGCATGTTCAAAACATAATCATCACACTCATAGAAGTTCATTTAACATAATAGGCCATAAATCCTCCCCTAGTCCAAATTACCATGGGTCTAGGGGTCATGCAAGAAAATTACGAGTCCTAGGGGGTTATGACAACATCCTTCTGTAAATTCTTGAAACTATTGCCTGTAGACTGGAAACAGTAAATTTCTTTCCATTTTGGAAGCTTCTGAAAACTCATCGGGAGGGGCTGCAATCTTCTAGAAATGTTTTAGCTAAGGAAAAATACCAGCTGTTTTCCATGAGTTCCTATAGGTTTGCTGCACTGAAATGTACCTTTGCTGAATATTTGTTAGATTTCTATTTATACCATTTCTACGAGTTTGTTTCCTGAACCGTTTCCTAGAGTTTACAGAAATTTCTGTTGTCTGCCTGAATTTTTTTCTCATTTTCTGACCTAGCCATTCCCACTTCTTGTAATCTCATAGCCTTAACTTCCGGAAACCCCTTCTTGATTCTTGGTGCAACACGATGCTTTTTTTTGTTTTGAGTTAGTTCATTATGGCATGTAGTGAAATTGTGTATACCGTTATTCTTATATGTAGCATCACATATTGATGTAATGTCTTGGTAATAAATTTTTTTTGGAATATGGCAGTGAATGCATTCAAAAATTCTTGGAACCACTTAGCAATATCTCAAGTGAAGATCTGCAAATCTTAAAACAAGAAAGAGAAGTATCGAGCCAGCCAAGATCCCTCTCAAATACATATTAGTCTATATACATATTGCTTCATGTCACTTGCATATGAATCTTGCTCAATAGAAGCACCAGTTCCTCATAGACAATATGGATCAACAAGCTTCAAATTTCATCCTCCAATACGTGAATCTGTGTCAAGACTCAAATCTTTAATCTACTAACTATTAGACTATAGATAGACATTGGCATGCCATATGTAGAATTAATATTTATATAGATATATTAATGAGGGTCACAAGGTGATCACCTTTTGGTAAGCTTGGATTTAAACCCAGACTTCATTTGCAGCTTCTAAGATAAAATGACAGACTACCATTTTGTGTCCACACTTCATTTCTATTCATGATTAAACAATGCACAAGATAAGTCCAATAAATATGTACAAGATAGTTCCATGATGCAATAGATTTTTTTTTTTACCTATAATCACAAGCTAAAATATATAAAGAATTTTAACCATTTATGGTATGCCATTTACTTGCAAAATCCTCAGGATAACTTAGATTTGTATTGCAAAATTAACATAGAACAATGTCATAGTGTAGCGCTAGGAAGCATCACAGAAAAAGTATTATAAGTTGAAGAAGCCTATATATAAATGATTTATCTCTTGATTAAAAACGCTTTGCATATAATACTAATCAAGATTCCACGTAGTTTTAAGTTTCTAAAAAGAAACTGTCAGGTTTCATATGGAGCCAACCCAATTTTCATTCAATCAAATACTCTTCTATCCAATCATATCAATTTTTTTAAAGCTGCATGAAGCTCACAAGTTGAATCAGTAATGAATTTATCATATAGAGTTCTATCATGGCCCACAAATCCTACTACAAGAGAATTGCAAGCTTTGTTCAACAGGGTAGAAAGCACAGTTAAAACTTTAAACATTTGTTTAGTCTTTTAAATGTGTAATTTTGATCTGAGGAAGTCCTATTCAAAACTGAAAAGTGAAATGCTGTACTGTATTTCATTCAACTTCTGTTACAAAAAGTCAATGTGTCATGTCCCCGCCATGAGCAAACTACCGTAGACCTTTATTTACAATGTAGGCCGACTCAGAATATTTACCAATAGGAGGTCGACTTAGATTATTAAATTTAAATAATAATAGTAACTCCCTTTAGGATGCGATCGCCCAAGTTAATAGGAAGATTAAATAAATAATATGTAAGCAACGAATATGTTCCAAGGAGAATAAGGATCTAAGTGCCCAGTTTTAATAGAAGCATCGATTAGATCATAAAAGGCAGAATTAAATAAGCTGCGATTAGTTAAAGGTAGCGGTTCATAGCAGTTAGGAAAGGTGGTGATGATTAAGGACTAATAAATGTAAAAAGGCATCGCTTATGTCTAAAGAAGAATAGCAAAGGGACGTGCCTCTTTATGGAGTCATCTCCCTCCATATGGTCACCCCTCTTGGACTCTACAAGTATAAAGGGAACATCATCTGAATATAAGAGGGGCATCACCTACAGAAAGTATATCTTATATTCAAGCAACAGAATAATAGAACAGGAGGAATATAGAATCAGTAGATTGAACAGAGATACATGGAGATTTACAAGATATATAACAGGAACATTACAATGGAGGAATAGAAATTGATTTAGCAATCTGAATAGAAACAACAGAAATTCTGATGGGAAAGAGGAAGACAAACAGATTTAGACGCAGACATAGGGAACAACATTTCCTGAGCATAGCAGCAGAAATATTAATATGATATACTTAGATTTAATATATGGGAAGTTGGCTCAAGAAGAGATAAATGAAGACAAATGGTAAATCATTAAGGGAAGTAAGTTGAATAGAATTAATTATTTATATATACATTATATATGATTATTCAATAATTATCCTTGCAGCAATTATTAACACTTATTAATAATTATTCAATTGAACTAATCTATTGCTTCTCTGTAAGTAATATCTTATGAATACTCAAGACAGATCATCGATCAAGGATAAGAAACATACAGATCAGGAAGAAAAAGAGAATCAGACCCGTGTATCACCGCAGGTTGTTATTATCAAATATATCGATATAATTAGGTGTATTTTCTGCAAATCATTGTTTACCTATGTATGCATTTTGCTTATAAGATAATAAGAGTATTTAATGAAGGATTTCTTATGATTGAATCAGAATTATGTGGACTGTCTGAAACCCACCTTGTGGGAAGGGCTAGGGGTGAAGTGGTAGGGGCCAAAAGAGCCCACTTGTGACTTCCGCCCGATTCCTCAAGAAAGAAGGGCCAGGGGTGAAGTGGTAGGAGCCCAAAGAGCCCACTTGCGACCTTTGCCCAATCCCACAAGGTGGCAAGTGTCTTTAGGGGGCCGAGACATTGATGGGGAAAGTAGGTACAAGTCGCTAAGGGGGAGGGCTGTGGTATACACCCTCTTAGGCTTGGCATATGGCTTTGGGCGGACCCATCATCTCCCTTCTCCCAAAATCCTAATATGTTTGCATTGTTGATAATCTATGGATGTGAAGCAATTGTCTAACTCTAACAAGCATATATACCTATGTTCCACAAAGTTTTCGGTATGGGGGGACGAAGGAACGGCAGGACGTGTTTCGGGGACGACATTTTTTTAGGGGATTTTTGGGGACGGGGGGATGGCTATATATATATATATATATTAAAAATATAGGGAAATTTCAAATATTCATATGAGTAATGGTAATTATAACAATGAACATTGATAAAGTTGCAAATGTAATCACCAATCATATTGACATATACATTATAGAGTTGAACAAATTAATACTACAAATACTTAATTGCTTCCATAATTCATGTCAAACAATCAATGTGCATATGATATAAAATTTTAAAAATAAAATGCCCAAAGGCTACAAGTTTGCACTACAAATGTCAAAATGACAAAGTCACGAATGTCCAAACCATAGTAATAGAAAGTATGATGGCTGCCTCTACTTGACATTTGCGAACATTGCATCAAAATCAGACTAAGAATCTGAGTCACTGCATATTTTTCTCTTGCTCACTTTCCTCTTAGTTGCAATTTTGTTTTGGAATTTGAAAATGAACTCAAATGGCTTTGAAAGCAAGTTTTATGTTTCATTTTAGACTGAGGGTGTGGGGTCCACTTAGAAACAATAAAAAATAAGCATTTTTAATTGTAGAGTTTTTTTTTTGTAAAAACTTGTTGGAAAAAGGGGACGGCTGGCTGTCCCCGGGATGGTGGGTCGTCCCTTTGCAGTCCCTGAGATGTCCCCGCCAATCGGGGATGTTTCGAAAAAAAGGAAACTTTTTGGGGACGCCTGAAAAGCGTCCCCAAGGCGTCCCTTGTCCTCGGAACGTCCTGGGTACGGGTACGGGGGGAAAAATGGTAGGGGGCGCGTCCCCGTGTACCACTGATATATACATATTTGCATATATTGTTCATGTGGTGAATGCAGGATTCCAATCCAAGATTACATCATTAAAGAAATTTTTATTTGGTGAGATGAAACCCTAACCCTAGTTCGTTGCAATTTGAGATCAATAGGCAAATTCTAGGGAAAATCAGGATAGGGGACATTATGCAATGCTGCCCAAACCTGCAATATCCTCTTGGCTAGATCAGAGCACATGCTTATTTACTCAAAGTAGTGACTGATCTTTGTATCTGATGTAGGAGCATCCAGACAGCAAGTGAATGTGAAATTCATTGAAGTTCAAAAGAGCAAATAAAATACCATTTTAAACTATTCAAAACTTATGCAGAAATAAATACAAGACCGTGGAATAAAAGATAAGTTTTTGCAAAGGAATATTGAGGAAACTTGTAGGGGTGTGCAAGGGAGGTGACAAGAAGACAAATAAAAATGGATTCAAATAATACCAAGAAGACCAACGGATGTGGGAGATGTAGAAGGAAAAAAAAAAAATATATAAATCATATGATAGAATATAATGGGAGGGAGGTCATTTGCACACAACCAAAGAAGATGAAGGGCTGCATGGTGGAAGGAGTGCAGCCAATGATAAAGTTTAGTCAATGAAAATTGTAGATGGCAATGGTGCATAAAAGGTCGCGCCATATCTTGTGGCATAAATTAAAAATTTGACAAAACAAAATATGTTAAGTGGAGGCTATGTAGGAGAAGTGGGGAGTGGTGGCCGGGAGAAGAAAAATAGGCGGAAGGATTAACATTTGTGTGCAAAGAAAATATGAGAGGAAAAGAATCACGCCTTATGGGAAAGGAAGTTAGAATTAAATAATCCAAGCATATGCAAAAAAATAGAAAGTTGCAAATGATGAGGAGTTAAAGAAGAAAGTGAAGTCATGCTGAAGGAGAGAGCAGTGTAATTTGAAGGTAATAGAAAAGACAATGATTGCTGGAGATTGAAATGTCCAAGGTAGCATAAGATGTATGAGAGTATGTAATAGTTTGGGTTGAGTATGGAGGAACCAAAATGTAAACCGTTTGTGATGTAATTAGATGATTTTATTTGCTATCTTAGTTGGAATAAAGTTTTATAACTTGTGCCTAAATGTGGGTATCATTGCAATGTTTTTGTTTGTTTGTTTTGTTTTGTTTTCCTCAAGACTTTGAAATTAAAATTGCAAATTGGGTGGATAAAATTGACAAATGAAATTTTCAATTGGAGTGTTAATTGACTGCCGAGTCTTTGTAATTTGTATTTTGTGGAAGTTGTGTTGAGATGATGAGATTGGTGTTTTTTTCATTTGTATCAATTGGTATCAGAGCCAAAGGTTTTGAGTGCATAGGTAGAGCGCCAAACGTGAGGCAACCTATGCCAGGACCTACGGGTGGAGAGTGAAGAGTAGTAGAGAAGAGCTCATGTGAGAACTGTTGTAGGTTTGTGAAGTCTTGAACAGTTGGGAGCTGAAGAGCTGCGAAGAATCACAAATTTGCGAAGAGTGTGATGTGGATTGCAGCAAGTGAGATGGGGATATTTGTGAGAAAGAAGCCCATCATATGGGATGGATGGAGGCAGTACCAAAAGAGGAAGATCTTCTTGATAATGGTTGATATAACCATGAGAATGGATGGATTGGAAGCAAGACAACAAGAAGAATTGGTCAAGCATGATGAAGATAATCATGAGGTTGCAGCGAAGACATGCCATGAGGAAGGCATAGAGAAAAAGGGTGAAAATGAAGAGGTGAGTAGTGAAGAAGTGGAATTGGATGTAGTAGTGATTTAGGAAGAAAAGAATGAAGTGAGTAGCGAAGAGGTTGCAACAAATGGCGAAGGTGAAGAAGATTTGTTCGTACAAATTTCAGCAATAGAGAGTGAGTGGTTTGAGAAGATCGCAACAAAGAAAAGACAGAAATATGTTGCAACAGTTGAAGAAAACATTGCAGAGGAAGATGTCACAACAGTAAAGAAGGATGAGGTATTTTCTGAAATTTGTGAATTTAGTCATGATTTTTGTTTACCTTCATTTATGAGAGGAGAAGTTGAAGAGTATGATGAGGGAAAAATAGAAGAGGATATGGAAATCTTTAATTTCTATAAAGTCGATCATATCAACTTGTGTGTGGATGAGTGGGTAGGCAAATTTTGGTGGAGGTGGATGGTTAGAGGTGGGTTTGAACCCACTATAGAGGAGAAAGGTGAAGAGATTGTTTGGAGGAGGTCGATACATGGTGGACACAAGTCCCCAAGAGGAGAGAAGAATGGAGTGCAAAATTGTTGGCAGAGGAAGGCGAATGTTTCGGCAAGATGCTGGAAAAAGAGGAAAAAGAAGTAATTTGCAGGTGTCGGTTTCAGCATGGGAGCATGCTGCAAGTTGTTCGCAACTTGGAAGAGTAGTTCTACTACTCAGCTCCATTTTGTGAGCCTGCGCTCACAAACTTTTTACCGGATGCGTCTGATGCAAGAGCATCCAGACAACGAGTGAATGTGAAATTCATTGAAGTTTAGAAGAGCAAATAAAATACCATATTAAACTATTCAAAACTTATGTAGAAATAAATACAAGACCGTGGAATAAAAGATAAGTTTTTGCAAAGGAATATTGAGGAAACTTGAAGGGACGCGGAAGGGAGGTGACAAGAAGACAAATAAAAATGGATTCAAATAATACCAAGAAGACCAATGGACATAGGAGATGTAGAAGGATATATATATATATATCATATGATAGAATATAATGGGAGGGAGGTCATTTGCATGCAACCATAGAAGATGAAGGGCTGCGTGGTGGAAGGAGTGCAGCCAATGATAAAGTTCAGTCAATGAAAATTATAGATGGCAATGGTGCAGGAAAGGGCTGCGCCATATCTTGTGGCATAAATTAAAAATCTGACAAAACAAAATATGTTAAGTGGAGGCTATGTAGGAGAAGTGCGGAGTGGTGGCCGGGAGAAGAAAAATAGGCAGAAGGATTAACATTTGTGTGTAGAATAAATATGAGAGGAAAAGAATCACGCCTTATGGGAAATGAAGTTAGAATTAAATAATCCAAGCATATGCAAAAAAACAGAAAGTTGCAAATGATGAGGAGTTAAAGAAGAAAGCGAAGTCGTGTTGAAGGAGAGAGCAGTGTAATTTGAAGGTAATAGAAAAGACAATGATTACTGGAGATTGAAATGTCCAAGGAAATAGTATAAGAGTATGTAATAGTTTGGGTTGAGGATGGAGGAACCAAAATGTAAACCGTTTGTGATGTAATTAGATGATTTTATTTGCTATCTTAGTTGGAATAAAGTTTTATAACTTATGCCTAAATGTGGGTATCATTGCAAAGTCTTTTTTTGTTGTTTTGTTTTCATCGAGACTCTAAAATAAAAATTGCAAATTGGGTGGATAAAATTGACAAATGAAATTGTCGATTGGAGTGTTAATTGATTGTCGAGTCTTTGTAATCTATATTTTGTGGAAGTTGTGTTGAGACGGTTAGATTGGTGTTTTTTCATTTGCGTCAGTATCCCTCAAGATGAGAGTTTGCAAGCTATGTTTTATTACTGGAAGTTTAGTGAGGATAAGGGTAACTATTTCAATTTTCTGATTTAGTATGAGATTAGGGGAAACTACTTTTGACATTACATGGACGAGGGAAGAAGGGAGAGTGTGGAAGAGTGGCAGGCAAGGGTATTCTTGATTCTCTTACAAGAGCAGTATTCGAGGTATCAAATAATTGCTATTAGATGAGACCTAACCAAAAACATGAGGGTAGAGAATTTGATCCATTAGAGTAGGTTATGAATGAAGGGAACTTGAAGTTGAACAAGGCAGAATATGGATTGCTCAGGCCAGATGAAGGATTGGGAATTTGGATGTTTCCAAAAGTGCTGGAAGAGCAGAGGAATCTATTGGACAAACCTTCTTGAGGAGGATCCTACTAGTGCAGTTGCATGAAGCCCAATAACCAATAATAGTTACTCTACCACAATCCAAATTGTGAGAAGTAGGAGCTTGCAAAATTTATTTATGATGGGTTTAGATATCCAATATGCGATTGTTGAATTTGCATAACCACTTGGAACAACCCTGTGATCTGTGACCTTCTACAACCTTTGCTAGCTAGTTTTTTTGGCCACAACTTTCATAGATTTTTAACCCACGACTTATATTTTTAATTGCCTTTCACAATTTGTGGCTGTTCTACAAATCCATGTTTTTTAGTGACTTCCTACACGCTCGACGTACTCTTTTTTAACTTCTTTCAAGAGATTGAACTTGACTTTGATATGAATGTTAGTATGAACAAAAGAATGTGATGACATAACACATGTGATTTCTCTAGATATACTAGGCTTATGTTATTGAAGAATGTTTACTAATAGACAGTAGTTAGAAGAGGTATAATGATGACAGTCACAATAGCCTTAATGAAGGTAGTTACAAAAGACTATTATAGACAAGTGTAATAGGAGTTACACTATTGCACTATTATTTGATATTATCCTAATATTCTAGTAATATACTAATATAACTCACACTTTTTAGTCTATGCTTTTACTTAGAAAGAGTGAGTGCTAATTGTTTAGGTTTCTTGCATTCAAGCAAAGATATTAAAAAGCTCTTGTCTTGAGTGGAAGTGTTGATAAGCCTTGTGCCCTTATCTAAGAACAAAAAGAGAGAATTTCTTTAGTTTGTTTGTAATGCATGTTCAAAAACCCAAGATTTGATGTGTACACATTTTAAAAAGCTAGAAGTTGTTTCCTTAGGTTCTAGGGTTTAGTTTTGTTTTTGTTAGAGGGGAGCTACCCTTTCTAAGTCGAAGAAAGGTTCACCCATACACGTCTGTTTTTGTTGTATTGAAAGGTGCAAATAAAAATGCTAATAGAGAGAGTACCAATGTTCTATGGTGACATGTTTGCCCAAAACCCCAAATTATAGGGACTTGGACATCCTTGGGACATGAGGGCAGGGATGAGACGCTCCCTAGCCTCCCTAGCCATTGCTTGCTAAAGCGGTCATCCTTGGTATGCCCCTTAATAGAGGCAAATGGAGACAGGTAACCCTAAAAAAATCAGTTTTTAAATTTACATAAATGCTCTATAACTTTTTTTCACAAATTTTGGGAGTTTGCATTCCTTATCCTTCCGCTTTGATCTCTAACAATTGACAATGCTCTAGCCAAAGTCTAAATCACTAGTGGAATTCTCTCTTTATGACAAATGAATGGACATTGCTTCTATGAATGTTATTCCATTTCCAAATCTTGAGTAGAGTAGTAAAAATTATTTCTTTGGATATAAGAGGATAAAAAATAAAGATTTAGTTATAAGATGCATCCAAATTCATTTTTAGACAAAGACTCAAAACTAGGGTTCATGATAGGGCATTCATGATTTACAACAGCCATTTAGAGGTTTAAATTTTTTTTAGGTAGTATCTTTAACTTTGTTACAACTTGCTTTACAAAATAATTTTTATTGTACATTTTAATAAATAAATATATTTATAAATTTATGCATTAATAAGTTTATTATGTATAATAAAATATAATTTTTTGGCTATATAACCTTGGTTAGGCACCTAGGAATTGCAAAAAAACATCTAATTGTAGGTTTTGACAACCTATTGTTTATTAGATCCAATAAAAAATAAAGAAGCTTATTCTTCTTACAATTTGTTAGCTAGAACCTAGAAAATCCAGCCCTCACTTTCCACTAAGTTTTGATATAATAAGCAATAATCATGCATTTTCTTTTTTCTCCTTTTCCCTCCAAAATTTTATTTTTGAAAAGTGTTTAGAAAGTCCTTTTAATTATCATTACTTTTGGACCCCATTCCTAGCAACACTTTATGGCTCTCTTTTTTAAAACTATCTTTTGAATAATAGAACATAAGTTGTCTTTTTATGAATATTTCATAAAGTTATTCTTTGGACAACCTAAGTTAAATTATTAAATTATTTCCCTTACACCACTCATTAGCGTATAGGAAATTAAATAATAGGCTTAGGGTCTCCTTATGTTTATGCTTGGAAAGTGCACATGACATTCTTTCACAAAACAACTTGTTAACTAGGGATTTAGCTAGGTACATGTTCCCTGACTTTTCGAATAGTGTTTTTGTAGTGGACTCTTCATAGACATTCAATACCATAGAATAGGCTAGTAAAGCTTGATAAGTTTTCTTGTCTTTCTATCTAAATATTGTACAACGTATGTGACATTGCAACTAGTTTAGATCCAAATATTGTAGCCCATAGATCTCGATCTATGAACAAATCCTGAAGAATGTCACTAAATTTTTCCATCTCTAGTCTAGATGAGCTTGCCACCTTCATTGAAACAAAGATCTTTGTGCATACTCCACTCAAACTATTAAAGTATTATTGTAATATTTAATGGTCATCTTAGTCTTTAGTTAATTAGTAGTTTTGTTTTAGTTAAGTTTTAGTTCTTTCTATTTTTTCCTTTTAGTGATCGTTCCTTTTTAGAAACATGGTCTTTTATTGTATTATTTAAGGAGTTTTCCTCTCCTTTGTAAATAACAAATATCGAATATCAAATATCATTTCATGGTATTAGAGCTTAGGCTCATTCTTTTTTTAGTGAATTTTTTAGCAATAAAAAAATTCGTGGTTTCCTAAGGAATTCTTTTAATGTCTTAGAGATGTTTTTGCTCGAATTTTTTAAAAATTGAATGTTAATGGTTTTACCCAAAAAATTTTGAGAATTTATTCAAAAGTTTTTGTCCAATTTTTTAATAAAAATCATGAAGGTTTTCTGCTTAAAAAAAATCGTAGATTTTTTCAAGCAATATTTTTGGGTGTTTACCTAAAAAATTACAAAGATTTTTCAGAAGAAAATTCGTGGGTTCGTCTGCAAGAAGATATTGAGGGTTTATACTTGGAAAAATTGCGACGATTGCATTAGAAATTCGTGACCTGGGTTTGTGCAGAAATTGTGGATTTGTTTTGTGAGGGTTTCTAGGCGATTTTTTAAATAAATCGTGGCCATTTATTCTGCTAAAAATCGCGTTAGTTTTGACAGATTTTTAAAGTTTTTGGATGTGTTTTTTGTTCACCCGTGCGGTTGGCATTTTCGTGGATTTTTGAAGGTTTTTTCGCGCGACCTACAACACGATGTCTGTTTTGAGTGATGTTCTTTTTTTGTGATCTTTGTTTTTCTCTGCACAAGTTTTGTTCATCTTCTGGCCGCACGACCTGAATTTGCACACCCATTTTTCGTGGAAGGTTTCATTGCTTTTCTAGGCGATTTTTTAAAATTGCAGATCTTGCAATTTTTTGGGGCAATTTTTGAAAAATTGCGGGTCTATTTTGCTGGCTAGGGTTTTCAGTGACGGGTTTGCATCTCTAAAAATCAAGGGTTTTGTACACTGTGGCAGGTCTTCTGAAATCAATTTCATCAATTAGAGTTTCTTTAGATTCGTGGGTTTGAAGTTCCAAAGTTTTTTTCTGGGAATTTTTTTTTGTGGAGTTTGAAAGTTTTTTGAATTTTTTTTTTGCAAATTTTCTGAGTTTTTGAAGATTTTTTGAAACAAAATTGTAATTTTCTAAGCCTCTATTTTAGACGATTTTTAAAAAATCATGGGAGTTGTGCTAGCTGATTGTCTTGGGATTCATTCCAACTGAACACAAAATTTTACCTTGTTTTTTGTGCCTTTGGAAAACAGGAGGGATGGCATCTATGCAGTTTGAATAGGAGTCTATCTCTTATGCCTTGATGGCCAAACGATCAACAGATCGTGTCAAATCATCTGCATGGTACATTGATTCTGGAGTGTCTCCACATTTTACAAATAGGAGAGATTGGTTCACAAAGTATATGGCTTGCTTCAATTTTGTCATCTTTGGTAGTGGCGAAGAGTATACAGTTGTTGGCAAGGGCAATGTTCAGATCACATCTAGAGGGAGAAATTTAATATTTCTCAATGTATACTATGTGCCGGGCATGGAGATCAATCTGCTCTTAGTAAGTCAGATTATGTGACACTATTCGAAGTTGGACATCATCTTTAGTTCTCACAAGTGCTGAATTGTTGATAAGGAGTCCAAGAAAATTGTGGCAGTTGGGCTCAAGGATCATGGTTTGTATCGGCTGGTTGATATCGGAGATCCTTAGGAGCATGCGTTGGTTGTGAGGAGTTCATCTATCAACACTCTTTGGCATTAGCGGTATGGGCATCTCAACATTGCCTACCTCTCTTAGTTGGCTCGAGAGAATTTGGTAGAAGGCTTACTTGAGATTCAACAACAGACAAATGGTGTTTTTCGGAGCTTGCTAAGCAGGGAAGCAACATCGTACTTCATTTTCAGATGGAAAGTCTTGGAGAGCATCCAAGGTTCTATAGCTGGTTCATGCAGATGTTTGTGGATCAATGAATATTGCATTGGTCATTGGTGCCAAGTATTTCCTCTTGTTTGTTGATGATTTTAGTAGGAAAATGTGGGTGTATTTCCTCAAGACAAGTCACAAGTGTTTAATGAATTTAGAAGTTTGAGGCATTAGTTAAAAAAGAGTCCGGATGTCAAATCATAACTCTTAGGTCAGATAATGGGGGTGAGTCATGTTCCAACCAGTTCATTGACTTTTGTGCTAAACACGGTATTAAACGTTAGCTTACCACACCCTATACCCCTTAGCAGAATGGTGTTGTTGAGTGGAGGAACCGTACCATCACGGAAATGACCCGTTGTATGTTCGAGAACATAAATGTTCCCAAGAAATTTTTGGCTGAGGTAGTGTATATTGCAGTATACCTTCTTAACTGGTCTCCTACATAGGTCGTTAAGAAGATGACTCCAGAGGAAGCATGGTCTTGGAGGAAACCAAGAATCACCCATCTCAGGGTTTTTGGTTTGACTGCGTATGTTTGGATTCCAGATGCCAAGAGAACCAAGTTGGATTCCAAGAGCCAGAAGTTGATGCTAATAGGATATAGTGACAATCATAAGGCCTTTCGGCTGATTGATGTGGACATTGATCGTTTGACATTCAATAGGGATGTGTTTGATGAGGAAGGTGGGCCCTTTTTGCTCTCTTCTCCCATCAAGAGGCATGAGGATCAACCTCTGAAGACTAAGGATTTGGGAACTAAGCTTCCAGTAGCTCCACTTGAAGGGAGGGATTCTGATGATTCTGACATTGTGGAATCTCCTAGGCAAGATCCTGTACTAGCACCACCAGATTTCCCTCAGGATAACTTAGATCAACATCCAGATGGTATTATTCCAGGTAACCCAAGTCGTGATGATGATCATCCTAATTTGGAAGAAGATGCATCTCCTCGTCTTAAGTGGTGGGTGAAGCTCATTGGTGATGTTCACGATGATGAGCTTGTTGAGGGACGATGTAATACACTATTTGTTCTACGGTTAAATAAGGAAAGCCAACCAACTACTTTCAGCTGAAAATGAAACTAACTTGTTACAACTAGGGTTTTCACTTTTTATTTAAACGGTAAGAACTTCAAAATAAAGTAATTTACATAACATTTAGTTTTCAACTATTTTCAAACTTCAATTCAGCTAAAAAGAAATGACTAATTGAATTAACTGGAAAGAGCATCTATTGATTTCCAATAACATAATTGTAACAAACATAACTAACTTTTCATTTATTTCCAAAATAAAATTACAACTAATCATTTAACACTAAGTAATCATTGCAAATACTTTAAGAGAGAGAAAAGGGTTTCAAGAGTTTACAGTTAAGAAGCTGATGCACTTGATCTTGACACAGTCATCATGGGAAAAGAAGATATCATCAGGGGCTTTACTGCCCAACCAATGACCTACTGGTCTCCCGTGTTCTTTCAACTGAAGGAACCCATCCCTTCTTGAGGGTAATCAACAAGGATCTCTTTTTATCATCAACATGCCTTTGAGCCTGGTGTCAAGGACCTATACCTCTTGATCGAACCTTACTAAGGGTACCTCCCAACTAGAAAGGTCACTCTGATCAATGGTATATCCGGTACTTGATGGTTGACAAATGCTGAATCTAGCATCGTACCTTGGCCAAGGATTTCATTTATTTTACTGGCACTTCTGTGCCGTCAACACTTTCACCCTTGCTCGACATGATTACATAAGTCTCAAGTTTAATGATTAAAAGTCCATTTGTTTCTCTTTTCATAAGTTTCAGGTTATAACTTAACCCTTGAGTGAATCTAATTGAAAATGAGAGAGTTTCAAGATCTCAGTAAATATTCTTATGTGTTTGTAATTAGAAGAATTCTGACAGCAGATTGAATGAAAAACCAGGTCAAGAGTTCTGTTTGCTGATTAGACAAAGATTGTTTGGAAATATAACAAACTTTTTCCCAGATTTCAATTTGGAAGTTGTTCAAGTTATAAACCCAGCAAACCCATATACCAATTCAAGGCTTGAACACAACCAAGAAAAGATGAAAAACTCCATATTCATTTCAAGTTCATCAATAGCTACGAAATTCAGACTGTAATGTCCCCTTCTAGTTGACATTGACATATCAGCAGGATTAGCCTATTAACGGCTCTCGTAGGCTAATGAGGCATGGTGAGAGAGTCATCTGGCAGTCATTTGGTGTTTACTTGGCTTAGTATTTGATTGGAGTAAGGTTTTCCATCATATATCATTATTATTTCTATTTATGGAAACCTTATTTTATAATTTGATGTTGAGATGCACTTTATTAATATTATATTTTTTATATTTTATAAAGTGCAAATTAATTTAAAATATTCTGGAACCTTCTAGAAGTCAAAAATAATATTATTTTGTTAAAGCCGACCTCTAGAGGAAATGAATAAATAGACCATGAGGTCTCACTATTGGGCATCCAGATTTGATGTTGTTGAGTGGTGATTTCTTCTTGAGCATTTGTGGAGCCAAGTGGTCTGCAGATAATCAATTGATCTTTGGGAACGAAAACTCCCATTGATTGCATAACTGAGGGAGTGAAATATCTCTTGAAGGGTTGCAGATTGGAGGTGATAATTCAGTCACTTCATCAAGCAAAATTTGTGGCCAAGGGCCAATTTTAAGGAATACGATTTTGGGGAAGTATAGCATCTTTGGGCATTGGATCATTGCACTCTAGGGTATTAAAATTTAAAGAAGGAGATCAGATTATATTTCCAGAATTCTGAAGCTAAATCTGAAGCACTCAAGGATGCCATAAAGAGGGACGAATTTGTTTGTGGGAGCTTTAATGTGCATCGATTTATTCCTTGGCTTGGTGTGCCCTCATCCTTGGGTCATATTGATCTTATTTGAAGGGATTGGAATCTAGGAATATTGGAGATTATTTACTTTGAAGAATCAGATCAGAACAGGGGTGAATTGCTTGTGGAGTTCGAACTGGAGATATTTGATTAGTACTCACTCATGTTTGAACGATTTTACTTGCTACTTGGGGTGCTCACTTCCTTAGAAGCCAACAACAGTATTTGATGCATTTTGGAGGCTTGACAGACTGGAAATTATTTTATATAAATTGTTATCTTCAGAACAGGGGCGGCTGAGTCTGCAGTTCGATTTGGGCTTGAGGAGTCATCATTCCATTTGGTATTGCTTGCTTCTTCAACTAGAGGAAAGGATGACTTCATTTCCAGGTTCTTTTTGAAACAATTTTTGCACATACTTGTATACTCAGATTTTCTGTTGGGGCTGTGATTGTACTCAGACAAATATATTGATGAACATGAGATGTAATGCCAAGAGTCTTGGCTATTTGTTATTGTCATTGTAGTGATGCATACATAATAATAGAGGAGATATAAGTTGCTGATTACAATAGTTGTTCTTGCAATTAAATTGTAAATGATATGATGCATGGCAAGTGTTTAACATAATGTCTACTTGCTGTAGCTAAACATTGCATACCTAGTTTCTCATATATTTGCATAGAAAATCCAAAAAGAATTGCATATTGCATATAGATCAGATTGTGGGCATTGTAGGAGTGTTCAAATCAATCTTAGTATTCATTTCTATCAAGCAACATCAAACTGAAACTCTACATCAGCAAGTTACAAGGTTGCACATGAACTGTTTGACAAAATTACAAGCAGCAAATTAGGGCAAATTGTGATCAGTTTGAGCAAGGCTCATTACACATACCCACTATCATCTGGGGAAAATATGAAAAATATATAAATGAAGGCATGACTGATTACAGAGCTGACATTGTTCCAGGCCCAACAAGGAATGGGAAATGATTACTATAGACTTAATATTAATCAGTGTTAATAGACATAATAACCAATTCGATTTTCATCACTAAGGCAGCTACCATTCTTATATAAGCATAAATCGGCAAGGTGTAAGAAAGCATTTTGATTTAATCTTGAACACATTGGCATTCATTCGATGGCTAGCAGAGAAATTACAATCAGAAAAGTTGCACTAAAAAATACTCTGCATCTATACATCAATACAAAAGCAGTGGATTATCATCGATACTTGCCTGAGATGCTTAATTTGAAACTTGATATTTAAGTTCTTCCCTCCGCAATGCAACAAGCCGATAGAACCCTACTTTTTCAGACGTAGAAGATTTCCCGAGATGACAACTGATATACAACACCACTATTTCAAATGGAAGAAGAGCAACAGACTCCCAATGCAAGCAACGACTCAACAGGACTTCACTCAAGAAAATAAAACTTAAGGTAGCCGACCCCAAAGATGAAGATGGATTAACGAATAGGCTCGATCAACATTGCCGAAACATAGAGAGCTTCCAAATGCGAGCATAGAGTGAAAGAGGAACTCAGGAAGAAGCTAAAATCAATAGGACCAAAATGAAAACTTGTACGAAGCCACAAAAATTCGCATGAACTAGAGAGAAAAAGGAATGTGAAATGCAGAAAGATGATTAAAGAAAATGATGAATGAAAGTCTTCTTTTCTTCAGAAGCCGACTTTCCCAGGTGTTTCCCAAGAAACCATTCTTTTGCCCATTCTTGGGCGTTTTCCAAATGTGGGTGGTGAGCTCCAAATCCCGCCACAAAGCCCGATGCCAACCACAACCATTAAATTAGGAGAAAAAAAAATAAAACATTCAATGCCAAAGGTTAATTTTTAAATGTTAACATTGCATCGCTCCTCAAACAAAATTATAATATTTAATTATATTATTTATTTATCAATTGAAATCTCTTTAAATTAATTAAAGGTTTATATATATATTTAAATTGACTTATAGAATTATTAATTTCTTTGAATGTTTTATAGCCAAGTTACGACTTAGATATCTGTCATACACTAGCTTGAGGTAGATGATAAAATTGATCCTTGTTACCATATCCTCTCCTTGATGACATCACCTTTTCCATCGAGGCGTCGACAGTCCTGCATCCACTGACAAGTATTATGGTTAGAATGTTCACGATGGCTATATAAATACGCATTTAAATATCAACTTATGAACATATTCAATTTCGCGTGAACTATAAATTCACTTGCCATAAAAAGATCGTTAACTTCATAGTTACAATAAAGAAATCATATATTCTATTCTCAATTTCACATTCACATGAAAACAGTTATTTGCAACCGACTTTGCATCCAAATATACATAACCAAATTCATAATCTCAATGTAAGGGATGTAACAAACGATTGTCTAGAGGCAAGAGCAAGAAGAACATAGTAAACTTTTCTCTTATGGCCAACATTCAGAGTGTTTATGAGCCCCAACACTATTCGGAGGCGAAGGGTAAACTTGAATGGGAAAAGGCTATGGATTCTGAGCATCATAGTCTTTTGAAGAAAAATACATGGGTTCTATCAGATCTTCCAGCAGGGAAGAAACCCATTGGCTGCAAATGTGTCTACAAGGTGAAATACAAAGTTGATGGAATACTGGATAAATACAAGGCTCGGTTGGTGGCTAAGGGGTTCTCACAGAGAGAAGGTATTGACTATGAGGAAACCTTTGCTCCTACAACAAAGATGAGCACCATTCGACTTGTCATAGCCATGGCAACACAGTTTGGCTAGAAGGTCCACCAGATGGACATGAAGAGTGCCTTCCTCAATGGAGATTTGGAGGAAGAGGTCTACATGATGTAGCCTCCTGGCTTTAAGGTTGTAGGAAAAGAGCACAAGATATACAAATTGTTGAAGGCGCTTTATGGCCCAAAGAAGGCACCTAGGGCTTGGTACCTGAAGATTGACAAGTACTTGGTTGCACAGGGGTTTTAGAGATGTCCCTCAGATGCAAATTTGTATGTCAAGAACACTGGTGGTGATATCATCCTTCTTGTCATCTATGTGGATGATATCTTCATTACTGGCAGTGGATTACATTTGGTTGAATAGATCAAGTCGAATTTGTGTTAGGCATTTGAGATGACAGACTTGGGTCTCCTACAATATTGTCTTGGTGTAGAAGTTTGGCAGACAGGTGGCAGTATCTTCATTTCTCAATTGAAGTATGCCTGGAGTGTGGTGGAGAATTTAGGATGGAAGATTGCACAATCTCATCCACTCCTATGGAGAAGGGGTTGAAACTTTCAGCCAAATTAGACTCACCAGTGGTGAATGAATATGTGTTCAAGCAACTAGTGGGCAGCCTCATCTATCTTACTGCCACTAGGCCTTATCTTAGTTTTGCTGTGAGCTACATTTTTTGTTTCATTATTGCCCCCTAAGGTGGAACATTGAGTTGTAGTGAAGCGAGCGTTGAGATATGTGAAAGGGACACCTGGCTTTGGCATTCTGTACAACGAATGCAAAGATCCTAGGCTGGTTGGTTTTACTGATTCAGATTGGGCAGGTATAGTTGATGAGAAGAAGTCCACTTTTGGGTATGTTTTCAGTCTTGGTATAGGTGCAGTCACATGGACAAGCAAGAAGCAGTAGGCAATAGCTCTTTCCTCGACAAAATTAGAGTATTGGGGAACAATTAAGGCAACATGTGAGGCAGTATGGCTTCGAAGGATGCTTGTTGATATGCAAAGGTCTCAAGCAGGGCCTTCACCCTTGTTTTAGCTCTTTTCTCGACAAAAGCAGAGTATTGGGGAACAATTAAGGCAGCATGTGAGGCAATATGGCTTCGAAGGATGCTTGTTGACATGCAAATGTCTCAATCAGGGCCTTCACCCTTGTTTTGTGACAATCAAGGGGTGCTAAAGCTTGCCAAGAATCCAGTCTTCCACGAGCGAACCAAGCATGTTGAACTTCATTGTCATTTCATTTGCCAACTTGTTGAAGATGGATTTGTGATGTTGCAGTATGTTCCAACTGAGGATTAGACTGTAGACATTCTCATCAAGTCTCTCAATTCGGATAAATTTGTAAAATTTCGGGATAAACTTGGTGTAGTTAGTAGAATGACCATTAAGGGAGGGTATTAAAGTATTATTGTAATATTTAATGGTCATCTTAGTCTTTTATTAATCAGTAGTTTTGCTTCAGTTAGCTTTTAGTGCTTTCTATTTTTTCCTTTTAATAATTGTTTCTTTTTAGAAACATCGTCTTGTATTGTATTATTTAAGGAGTTTTCCTCTCCTTTGTAAATAACGAATATCGAATATCAAATATCATTTCACAAATCGATATTAGTTAAAAAATCCTTGTTCCTATCACCTAAGACTCAAGTTGATCAAGCTTTGATAGTTGATACCAAATGAAAGGAAGCTAAGGTGCATAAACGCTTCCTATGTTAATTTAATAGGAGAGATGAACAAAAATATGATTGAAAATAATTTACAAGAAGCAAATATCACAATAAAATCATTCACCATAACACAATTTTTTACCTTGGGAAAATCCCAGCCTCCAAACTTTTGAACCAATGTCAATTACAATACAATCCAAGCAAGGATTCTTCACAAGAGACAACACCAACACTCAAATTTGGAGTAATATTGATAGCATAACAATATCTACAAAATGCACCCTACAAACTCCATTCCAAACACCCAGTAAGTAGAGAAACCAATGCATTGATAGCTAAGGCTCATTGAATAAAAAAAACTATGAGATATAGATATTTTTAAGGATTTAAAACTTGTAGTATGCACTCTTCTATAAATAAACTTTAAAGATACAATAATCTAATCAAATAGAAGCTAGTTCAATCACATGAGTTTAAAAGCATATTATAGTTGAAGGAAACAACATATATATATATATATATTGTCAAGTGTTTAAGGTGTACAAAACTAGCGGATTATGATATCCATGGCGTTAAAAAAAAAATAACAATACTGAGTCATGAACAATGGTAGAAACGAGCTTGTATCCTTCAACCTGACATTACTAGCTCTCTGTGGAGTCATGCGTTTGTATCTTAGACAAGTCTGCAAATGCTGCTACAACCTTAGGAGCATTACTTAGGATAGGGTTTGACTTAGCAAACTAGAAGTATAAATGTAATTTTATTAGTAGGAATTTAATTGATAAAAAGTTGAAAAAATAAAGAAGTTGCTCTTCCATCCAACATGGCCCAAAAAGGTTTTCATTTTTTTTTGTTTTCTAAAACTAGAGAGGAATGGGGGTCTAGGGGCAATGCCCCCAATGGGGTCAAGGGGCAATGCGGAAATTAAAGCCTTTGTGACCACACAAACCATTAGGGTGGTACAACTTTCATCTTCTTCCTTAGTGAAGGAATCAATCCTTCAATAAACCACCTTTTCTTCAATCCGTCAACAGGTTGGCTTTCAAGTTTCACCAAAAGTTTCTTAAGCCTACAATTATAAGCTCTTAGATTTTTGTGTTTTCGTTGTTTTGTATTGTGTATTTTTGCCATGATTTCATTGTCATCTCAGAGAAGTTTAAATTCTTCCTCAAATTCCTTTTTCAATAAATCCCATGTGGCTTTAGAAGCTGCTTCAAGCATTGTATATCAGTTTATTGCTATATCTTGCAGGGTTGCTAGGAACACTCTCATCCAGCAGGCCCTATCATGTTGGTCATTGGCTACCCATATTGTTTCACTTGTTTTGTAGTATCGTATGGGATCCTCTGATCCATTCCCTGTGAACTTTGAAAGTTTCTGCCTCTTGATGTTCAGACTTGTTGGGGGAGTCACCATCCTTCTTCCCTGGTCCGCCCTTTGTGGTCAAAACCTGGTTGGAGAGTTTTGGTTTATATGTTTTGGTGCTTCTCTTGCTCCCTCAGCCTCGTATGAATCCCCTATTTTTCCTTAGTGTTTGTCACACTCGAGTTACCCTCAAAATCTTGTCTACGCTCCCTTCATGTTGTGGTTTTATTTTCGGTTCCTCTGATTCTTGGTTCTTTTGTAAGTAAGAGTTCTTCAATATGGCATATGTTTTTCTTGTATGTTTCTGCTAGTACATCTATTGGCTCTCCCTCCCCTTCCTCTTTGTTTGACGTTGATGGTACGGATGGTTTTCTGGCTTAGTTGGCAAGACCTATGTATGCTTCGTCAGGGAGCGGTAGATGCCTTGCAATTTCCTCCCACTTCATATATTCTTTGGTTGTGAAGGTCTTTTTCTCTTTTTGACTACGACTTTGGATTACACTTCAACTTTTACTCTTGGATGGGCTCAAACTTTCCATTCGGAACCCTTCGGTTCCCTTGATTATTCCCTTTAGTCTTCTCCTTCGTTCCCTTTGTTCCTTTATCCTTATGGATCTTCTTTCTCTTCTAATGGTTCATGACCGCTTTGTGTTCTTTTCCTGTCCTTATTTAGGTATAGGGGCATTAATTTCTAGATGTGCTTCATCGGTTGGTATCACGTTCCTTTTCTTCCCTTTGGTTTCTTTCCTTGTATCATTGTAGTATTTGTTTGCAAAGCTCTTGTTCTTTCTCTGCACATAGGTCTGTAGAATGATAAATTGTCGTGCAAGGAGTCTTGGTAATTAGTTTAAGAGATGGTCTACTTCGTCGTTTACTTGTAGATTGTTCCAAATCACGTCCTAAGGGATTTGTCTCCTCAGGGCTTCGCTTCGAACGTGCTCCTTGATGGATATGTCCGACAAGTTCACAAGATCTTGTGTGAGATTTTCTTCTCTTTCCTCGTTGTCCTTTACTAGTTCCTCTACTAGTAGCCCCATTTATATTGCCATTTTTTTCGACCTTACTTTGTATTCTACCAGGATTCTTATAGGCAACAATGCCAATTGTTTACTGCCTAAGTCTACTAATTCGATTATCATAGAGTAAACAGTATAATAAATGCCAGAACTATAAGAATTCACAACAGTAATTGCACAATGATGTATCATATATTTCATTCACAAGTTTCTAGGGAATTCCATATGCATGCAGTCCTCATTCTCAATTACAATAGGTGTATATAAAGTGGGTGATGGTTGTTGAGAACTTCCAACCATCAGCAGCTTCTAATTGTTTACATTCAAGAACTAACTATTCCGACAATAACTAATACAATTATTTTGCTAACTACAAAGGGATCCAAAAAAGTGTTTGTAAGCACACTTTGCCATTATGTTAGTCAACTTGAATACACATGCTGAATTTGTGATCCCCAACACAACATTTGAGGCTCCAAGCTCCTTTGGGGCATCCTAAAAAAATCAAAATTGGATGTGTGCATCCTTCTGCTTCGTTGAACAATCAATAGCTCTAAGGAAATACAAGCCAACTACACATATGACTATGATATTGATGAGTGGCCAATGTCTATATTGGTTCAACCATCTATTAAAATAGAAAAACTTGTTTGCAGTCAAGTTTGTTTTGTGTTCGTCACAAAACTCACTTTAGAATACTCTCTATCAAGGAAGTTGGTGTGTAGCTTACGTTCTATTGGGAAGCATATGCGGTATCAACAATTTTTTAATTTATTTTTCAATGCTTGTTTGAAGTAGGGAGAATGTGCCACATGAAATGAGATGGCATTGACAGAGAAAAAATGGCGACTGATTAATTTGCCACATTATGTTATTGCATATTGAACATCTCTGCAACATTAGTAGCCCTTCTCTTTCCCTTGGTAGAACCCTCTCCCCTTTCTCTCAATATCCACAATCGGCTTGGCAATGACATACTAAATTGTGTAGTCTATATTGACATTCCCTTATTTCTTGCCACACCCTTCATGAACAACCTAAACACCTTGGCCTTCTAAGCTATAGTTATTTTTTCACATCCTTTTACCCTTTGTCCGCCTATGCACAAAAGATGACTGTAAATTTGTGTGTAGCTACCTCTATAATCCTTTTTGCACAAATGATATAACCAAACTCTACTCTCGTTTGAACTTTTTTTGTGTTTGTCTATGGCTGTTACGAATTCCAAAAGCATTTTTTAGGATTGAATGGGCCTTTTTTGTAAGTATTTAGGAGAGTGGAAGGGCATTCAAGTGGGTTATTTGAACCCATAATACTTGCAAATGCTGCAACACTCCCAAACCTAGAAGAACCCCCCATATCTCTATGACTTCTTTGTTGAATCTCAACCTCATCACCTTCATTGAGCTTGCTACTGCTCATATTTTTTGTTGTTGAAATCATAGCTGCAAATGCAAACATAAAACAAAAATTACTCCTTAAGTGTTTGAATATTTGAAAGAAACAAAAAAAAAGTTGAAAAGAATATGTGCAAATGAACAATGGACAGTAAACTTACCTCAAATAATATACTTTTGATGTTCCCTTGTTTTTTTCTCACTGCTGTTCTCATCTCAGTCTCATTGCTGTTCTCTTTCTTTGTCTTCTCACAAAATGCAAAATGGTAAAATGAGGATTTTTTTTGTTTTTAGGTTATAGTCTTTGTTTTAAGTTTCGGGTCATTGTTAAATTGTGTGGGAATCCTCCTGGCTTTCGCAGTCCCCATTTTCACTTATTTTTGTGTTTTTTAAAAAACTATTGCACTTTTTTGCAGGCTGGGCTATAGGGGACATCTTACCATCTCCTTCTGTTAAGTGCCATTGCCAAGGCATACTAGAAACATTTCCAGGAAAAGTTTTTGTAGGGGACAACCCCGGGAATGTTTTCTATCCAATTCCATCCCCATGTCCCCAAAACATCCCCTACTCAGGGATTGTTGGAAATATCCAGGGGGCACGTTTCTGTGGAACATAGTTTTGGACTGTGCCTGATGGAATGTCTATCTAGCTTTGGTTGGGTGGCCATCCTAGAAAGCTTCCCTCTTTCTAGAATGAACATGTTGTATTATTATCCTTTGAATGTTAATATATTTATCTTTGTTCTACAAAAAAGTTAAGTTGTCTATGTAGTTTTGTACTTGTTTGTTTTGCATAATGATAATAGGAAAATGAATGTATTTGTAGGATTTGCCAGTGGAAAAGGATACTGCAATCAGTTTTCTTAAGGGCCTAGCTGTGAAGGTAATGTATGATTTATATTTAACAAGATTTTGAAAGCAGCATGTGTTTGTTGTAATTTTTTTGTTTTACATTGACAGCTTTTATTTTGTATCTATCAAGGATGGTAGCATGACAGAGCTAGATATAGGATAGTGTTAATATGTTGCTTGAACCTACATTACAAAAACAGGGATGTAACGTGTCTAAGATATTATTTGGTTGCTTTTTGGGATAATTCGTCTGTGAATTTTTTTCCGTATGCATCAACTTTGAAATATAGTTATGAACTATGAATGACAGCTGAAGTAGCAAACATTTAATCATTAAAAGGCCAACAATTGACGTGGTTCATATTGCACATATCAAGCAATTAATTTTGTGTTTTGAGGGTCTAATTGTTTCATTAAGTTTATAACATTAAGTGCTAAGTCCCCAATGGTTCAGCACCCAAAGCTACAGTTATAAGGCTTGGCCATGCTTGGCCTTGGTCTGGTCCAAGGTTGAACTTTTGGGTTAGGTGAATTTGTTCAGGCTGATCCTGAACTAGTATTCTTTAAAATAGGAGTGCTTAATAAAAATGTTGGCAATACAATGGAAAGAAAACAAATTGTGCAGAGCTAACATGGTTAAATAGGATACTGAAAAGAAGAAAAAATTATAGATGGCATACTCATAATTTTTTTTCTTTTCTTTCTCTCCAGTTCAGTTTACAACTCAAACACTGATAATTTTTTAATCCCATTAGTTGCCATTTTTACTTGAGAATGTGCTTTTTATTTTGTTGACTATTGCCTATTTAGTCCTCTAAAATTTTGGCCTGTTTAGGAAATGGCTTAAAGAGCTCCCATTTTCATCTTCATTCTCTTGGGAACTTTGTTTTGAACAAATTTCTTTACATGACTAAAATTCTAAACCATTCTGTACTATGCTAATGAAAACATTTATTCAATTACATGTGAGTTTTATGTCCAGGAATGATATTATGATGGACAGTATGATTAAAAGATATTTTGCCTTCACGGTTGATTGGAATTATGCTTTTTACATCTTTAGAAGTTGGGACAGAGGTCAAGTTGATGATTCTCTGCTGAGACTTCATTAGATGGAGATGGTTCAATAGTGTTTCATTTGTCTTACGATAGATCATGCATCGAGACAAAGAGACATGAATTTATATCTGTGGACGCTGGAGGTACATTTACATACTTGTATGGCATTGACTTTGCCGCTAGCTTGGAAGTTCTATTGCTAAATAGTTATCTACAATTATATGATTGACAAAAATGTGTATTTGAAGATTGAAATCCTATTCTGTCTGTTAAGAAGGCCTGTTCTTTGTATAGGATGTTTAATATTGTGTGCCTTGTAATAGAGTATGCACAACTTTGAAAAGATCTATGCCTACAATTATGAATTATGGAGCTGAATTTATCACTAGCATTTACTCTTCTATGGAATTTTGTGTGTCCAAATGATTGCATGAAACCAGACTCTTGACCATAAAATATAAATTTGAGAATTGAACCCATATTCTGTCATGTCCCCATTTTTTGACGAGCATCAGAGTTCGTAAGATTGGCCTATCAGGAGACCCTCGTAGGCTGACAGAGTGGTTAGAGGGTCGTTTGGGAGCTTGGCTCAGCTTCAGATAGGCAGTGTTGATCAATTGGCTTTCGTTTGGGCTCGATCGGAGGCTTCTTGCAGAGTTGCTATTTTTAGCAGTTCCTGGCAGGCAGCGTGGGACCCCTGCTATTTTTAGCAGTATGAGATTGGCAGCGTTCAGAATCACTTCAGTGTTCGTCAGCTTCAGACGGAACAGTAATCGGATGAGGAACGAGAGAAATATTAATATTTAATTGTATTAATTAAATATTAATTATTTAATGTTTATAATATAAAGTTATAATTTTTAATTATAACTTAAGTGATTCTTCTTGAGGGGTGCGCCATCATCTGGAAAGGGGCCCGTTTGGCAATTAAAATTATTATAAAATATTTCACTGAGAACTATGGAGAAAATTAAAAGATTTAAAAGTGAATATTTTAATAAACCCTATCTTTAAGGAAATCGCACTTTTCAGCATATTAGAGGATTTGCCTTGGGTTTTGAGCCATTATGATATTTGTGAATTGAAAATTGATCAGTCTTTGCCAGAGAACAGAACCTTAGGGTTTGAGTCTCGAAATTCATTGGGGAACGAGCCATCTCCATTGAAGCGATTCAGAGGGTGTGAAATAACACCTGATTTATTGCCAGTTGTGAGATTTCTTCATCCAGAAGAAATTACAGAGTCAGAGATTATTTATTTACAGAGCTTCAGCATATTAATCCATTCAGAAGGCATTCATTCAGTCAGGCATCCATATTTTGGAGATCTGGAGGGTTACAGAGAAAGCCGTACAAATTATTTATTGCTGCTGTTTTTAAAAGGCCGTACTTTCCTGTACCTGGCCGTACTATTCAAGGGGAGCCAGACTTGGGATTTCCAGAGCAAACATCTCATTCATTCGCAGTTAGATTTCATCTATCAAGGCGCACTATATCCAGAGGTCCAGACATAAATTTCAAGGAGGCCGTACATTTATAAATTGCTGTTTCTGACATCAGGCCGTACTGTACCAGGCCGTACTACATTATATTGAGGCGTCTTTTTGTCTAGAGGAGAAACGCCTACCTCATTGGCATCATATCTCCACTAGAGTGGCGCCTCTGCATCTGGAACCATACGCCTTCCATATTCTGAGGGAGAGGTCACTTTACTTGCAGCCGTACTATCCAAATATCAGATCAGATCGCTGCTTTTTACCAGGTTTTCATTAATATCATTGTATTTTCATTTGCATGCAACTGGGTCATATTGTAATCATCTTCAGCAAACTTTATATTAGACAAGCTTCAATATTTGCTATAGATTCTGTAGTTCTCAGAGTTACATTATTTTATTGCATTTATTTTGTATTACTTGCAAAAATCGCCATCTTCATTTATTGCTCAAAACCCTCAAAAACGACAAAAGAAATCAAAAATTGCAAAAACAAACCAAAACTCAGTCAGAATCAGAATCAGGGGAAACTAGGGTTTCTACATATTCATTCTTCTGAAAGGATTTTTTCTTTGATGATCAATTTCTTTTAAAACCCTGTGATGCTTTAGGCAGCATTTTACTGCTATTAGTGCTGATTGGACTTTTGAGTCCCATTGACTGGCTTTGATCATTCTTGGATATTAAGATAATTTTTCATAAAAGAAATATTCTCCTTTTCTAGCACAATATGTGATATTTCTGTGGGAAGGTATGTTTTCTTCTACCTGAAATAGACGAGGTTGCAACTGCCCTTGAATTGTTTTAGGGTGCTAGGTTGTACATATGTTGGATAGAAAATGTTTGTTTTAGCTATAAGGTTTGTGCAAAGAGAGAGATATATACAACATTCTAATAGGAAGGAACATACAACTGGTCAGCTTTCAATAAACAAATAGGAAGAAACATACAATGCAAAGATAACAAATCTGGCAGAGTCAAAACCATTGCATAGGATACTGAAACTATAAAAAAGATATGGATGCCGTACTGATATACTTTGTGTTTATTTCTTTCTTTCCAGCTCAGCCTATAACTCAATTAATGTAATTTTTTAATCCTATTAGTTGCCATTTGTCTTTGTTGTTATTGATCTTGCTTTTTTGATTTTTGCATATTTAGCCCAATGAAATTTTGATCTGTTAATGCATGACTTAAAGAGTTCCTGTCATCATCCTCATTCTCTTGAAGATTTTTGGTTTGAACAAATTTTTGTAAATGCCTAACACTCTTAGCCATTATGTGGTATGCTTTTGAATTTCACGTGCAATGTTATGCGAGTTTGATGCTCCAGCAATGACATTATGATGGGCAGTATGATTAACACATATTTTGTCCTCTAGGTTGATTGGAGTAATGCTTTTTATATCTTTAGAAGTTGGAACGGAGATCAAGTTAATTATTCTCTGCCCAGACCCTCATTAGATGGAGATGATTCAATATTGTTTCGTGTGTCATGCAATAGAACATGTACTGAGATGAAAAGACATGAATTCACATCTGTGGATGCTGAAGGTACATTTAAATACTTTTATAGCATTGAATTTGTTGCCAGCTTGGAATTTCTACTGCTAAATTGTTGTCTTGAAACGTATCATTGACAATAAATATGTATTTGAATATTGAAACCTTATTCTATCTGTTATGAAGGCCTATTCTTTTTCTAGGCTATTCAATATCTTATGTTTCTTGGAATAGAATATGCACAGCTTTGGAAAGATGTGCATCCACATATTGTGGAGGTGAAGGCACTATTAATATTTGCTCTTGTCTCAGAATTTTTTCTTGCTAATTGATCACATGGAACCCCTCTTTACTATAAATATATATTTGAAATTTGAACTTTTACTCATTTGTCCAACAGGTTTTGTTCTTTGATTATTAGTTTTTTTAAAATGTTTTTCTGCCTTCACGGGTGGTGTTGATGCAGCTTTTAGGCACATGAACAGGCATGGACTCACCTCTTATTATTTAGGCTGGAGCCTTCCCTTTTAGGATATTGTTAAGCAAGGAATGGCATACCATAGTTGGAATACTTGGCTTTTGCAAGTGCTCGGCAAGTCCGAAAAACTCGGAAAAAACTCGGCAAAAAATTCGGGAACTTAAAAAATTGCTTAAACTTCACTAAAAACGCATTTTTGTTGTTGCAAAATTCAAAGATAAGATGCATCCAATGAGCCAATAAATGAGTATATATAAGAAACAAGCTATATTTGATTGATTTGAAAGAAAATTAGATACAAAATGGCATCCTCATGTGGAATGCTCAATGCACTGATATGATAATAGTTTGAAACAAAATGAAAATAGCAAATTGTTTTTGTAAAACTGAAAGTAAATACTACATAAACATTAATATATTTCAGTTTTTACAAATTCACATGAATCACATATTCCTCTTCCCATATGTAGATCTCACTAAGGGACCGGGAGAGGGTGTAATCGTAGGACTTTGCTCCTGCGGTGCCTGTGGCTCCTCAACCTCCATCCTGGATGTAGATCCTCCTACAGCTGCTGGTGGTGGCACTGGCAATGACTCCTCCTCAGGGTTATCCTCAAGGTCATCCAATGAGAATGCAAATCCACCCTCCTCCATTGCTCGTCGCCCTAAATCATAAATCTCATCCTTGGTAAACAATTGAGGCTGCTCCCCTCACCTTGTCCAATCACTGTATGGATCTATCTCATCCAAATCAATTGGATCATCATATGATATTTCCTCTGCCTTTCTTCTATGCAATTGAAGATTATATTGCACATAGACAAGGTGTCACATCCCCTTTGACTCTAACATGTTAATGACAATGGAATTATGGTCGTTATGTTAGTTGCTATAACTGCTTTTCGTGTGAATGTGAAAATTGTGGATTGAACAATTGTTTTATTTGTTGCATCTTGTTGGCGTCAAATCTAACACCTCTGGAGTGCAAGTTTGTACGGACAGCTATGTACACTACGCAATGAGTGCTCTTCAAATTAGGAGGGGAAGCTCCCTCGTTGTGCTGGAATGCATGAAAAGAGAAGTAATCTAAGTCCTATCTTTTTGTTCTCAGCTGGAAGAGGCACAAGGTTAAGAAAACCAAGAACGTTGCAGCTAAGGATTTTCTGGTTTCGCAGATCATTAACTACAACTAAGCTAACTACTTTAAATCTATCCAGTTTCCTCAAGAAAACAGAGCATGAGGAAATGGAGCAGGGTTTGACTATCGGACGATAAACGAGTTTAGACTCTCTACTTGAAGGCAAGGTGGCGCAACTATCATCTCAATCTAAACAAGTTTATTGGGCACAAAACAGATTTAAGAATTCACCAAGATGATCTTATGAAACCCTGTGTGGCATAACACTTGATCAAAATAGTAAAAACTTCACAAAACAGCCTTTATCATTACAATCTCACGAAACCCTATGTGGCATAACCCTTGATTATAATGATAAAGATTCACGAAACAGATTTATCACCGTAATTTCTCGAAACCCTATGTGGCATAACGATTGATCACAATGGTAAAGATACACAAAACAGATTTATCATCTCAATCTCTTGAAACCCTATGTGGCATAACAATTGACCTCAATGGTAAATATGTTCAAACAGATCTAACTATGGGAGGAATTTACCACGCCAATCTTATGGAACCCTATGTGGCATAACACTTGATTGAAAGTAGTAAAGACTTCACAAAACGATTTTATCATCACAATCTCACGAAACCCTATGTGGCATAACACTTGATTGAAATGATAAAAGATTCACAAGACATAAAGAATCCACCATTACAATTGCATGAAACCCTATGTGGCATAACACTTAATCATATGGAAGACACATGAACAAATACCAAAAGAGCAATATTGAGGGCAAGGTAGGCGCAGCATATATTTCTCTCTCAAGCAAAAGTTAATTACAAATGAGCAAAAGCTCTTATTTATATACATCAAGGTGTAGGGAACCCTAAAATCACCTTGAGTCATCTACAGTTCTTGCAATGCATGCAAGATTTGCTGCCAAACCCTAATGAAGTAAACTATACAGTTAACTGGAAAACTACCACCAGTTAACCGAAAAATCTAAAAATGGACAATTGTGCGAGCATGCACGTCCTTATTGAAAGCGAGTTAACTGGAAGACTACCATCAGTTAACATAAAACCCTAAATAAAACTCCAAGTAAATAAGGCAAATCTCAGAATAGATATGCATGTGATGACAACATCGAGTTAACTTGAAAGGGTAACACCAAGTTCAACTCGTGTGTGTAATGTCTATCCTGAGAGGTAGGAACACTGAAGTCTACTGGGTGATCTCGAGCAACCAATCCCTTAAAGATTGTTAACTGCGTCAACATCTGAATGTCAGCAACTTGAGCAATCTTGGCAATCTTTGCACATTCAAACTAGCATTTCACTGACTGGTAACTTTGGCGGCTCCGTAATTGAAGTGATGAACATTATCTCCTCTGCAGCTTGATACAAATCGGTCTCAGCTTTTCTAATCGAAATCATGAATTAAGACCGATTTGGTCTTGAATTCAGTCTGTGTGTAATGTACTCTGAAAAACTCGCCTTGTTGACTGTGAACACGGCTATGTTCTGACAAGATTTCTGAAAGCTAAAAATAGCCTGCTGAGGCTAAAAATAGCCTTTGGAAGAGTTATTTTCGGCTAGTAATCTGAGATATGGGTTTTGTCCGAAAAGAATTCTAAGACAACCGAAAAGTCAGATTTGCGAAAATTCAACTTCTACTTCGATTGTACAAAGATTTTCACTTGAGAAAATTAGTAACTCAAGAACGAACGTTCTGAAGTTAAAAATTCGTGAAAAATCAAACGCACGTTTCTAACTCGAGGAAATTATATGAGAATGATCCAGATACTGAGACTTGCCAAATTCGCCAATTTCAGGAACATGCAATTTGTATTCTGTGAGAAATCTGAGATTAAAGGATGAAAAAGACATTTTTTTGATGCTCTTTTTCTGTGAAAATCGCCCTTGAATTCTTCAAATTGCTGAGAACTGTGAACTTTAACCTGCAAAAGAATGTGATTGGAGAAATCGCCTTTGCAAATAGATGAGAAATTTGCCTTTGTTTGAGAAATACGAATCTCCCTTGAAAATATGCCTTGTGAATGAAGAAAAACGAATTTTGCTTGAAAATACGCCTTTGCCTTGAAGAAAAACGAATTTTGCTTCAAAATTGTGAATTTCCTTTGACAAAATTCGCCTTTGAGAATTACGATTTTCCCTTTGAAGAAAATATGAATCTCCTTGAAAAATACGAATTCTCTTGAAAATATGAATGATAAATGAAGAAGGCGCCATGCTTAAAGAAGATGAAATTCGCATCAATCTGACAACTGCAAGATTTAAAACCTCAGCTGAAAATAGAAGCCTTTCAATTGGACCATTTCAGTTGAACTGCCACTAACTGGAAGTTCAAAAATAAATAATAATAAAATATTTATTATGCAATAGCAAAGGCGCCAAAAATAGAAATCGCCACTCAATGCTAAAATATGCAAAATATTTGAAACTCCAGTTGACAATTGAATGAAGCTTTAGGCTTCACCGTTGGACTTCACCGATTCCGAAAAGTCATCATTCGAGCTCATAGGCGTCCATTTGCTCAAGATATTTCATTTTTTATTAACTCCCTATTTTATAGCTGACAACACTGTTACGACTAGCCAACTTCGACACTGATTTCCGGATGACCGGGTGATGCTGAGATTGTTCTGAGATATTCATCGGAAAGCCTAATGAACAAGGAAGAAATGTCTGCTGGGAGACACTACTGCAAAATCGATCGTTTAACCCCTTGAAAAATTAGGCGCCCCTGATTAAATTGCTTTAACGGGTTCCAGACTTAGCCATTTCTCAAACTACCATCTGACACTTCAAACGGCTGCCGATGGTGAACGGTGAACCCTGCTGATAGGAAACGAAGCTCACTGTGTGACTGGGGATATTCTGCATCCAACGACTGTATGCACGACCTTTGAAAAGTTCATTAAGGGCCTCAAAAGTAAAAGCGCCCCTGGCTCTGAGTTGCACTGATGTCATTTTGACGAAAGTCGAACTTTCATCCAAGTATCCTACTTTGACCTCTGATATCTGGAGCTGGGATGACCCGATTCAAGCACTATCTGTTTTAATGGACAGCCAGAAGGGCCTACAAGAGAAGTCTCTGGAGTTGACGAAGCAAGAAAACTGCTTCTAAGACCTCAAAAACTCCAGTGCGTATTTTAATTAAAATTACCGCTCCAGACTTGGCCATTTTCCGGATATCATCACTTTGCAGTATTACACCAAAAAGAGACCCTCGCCGCGTCACCGACGCCTTGCGTCGAAGGCTAGCATTGCGACGTTGGAAAGATAAAATGATAGCGCTCAATAGTCGGTGAAGACTTGACGAGCGGGCTCATCACGGCGGGCCACAAAGGGCTAGAAGCCTCACGGGCTAATGAAAATACTGCGAAATCATTTTGTTAGTCCTTTGTGAAATTACGTGCTTGGAAGAATCTACTCGACCACTTAGACGTCAGTTGACAAAGCGAGAATGGTGCGTTCTTGAGCTAGACCTAAATTATTCTTGATGTTAGGAAGACTCACGTAAAATTTTACCATCGAAGGATCTTTTAAACCCGGCGCCCTTGGCATGCCTGCCCCAGGAACAAAGCGGGCTTCGAAGCGTGAAAACTCCATTTTAAGCTGATCTTTGGATGACGCAGACTCACGAGTTGGATATGAAATTTGCGCTTGATATCTCGTGGGATAAAGCGGACTGGATTTGTGAACAAATTATTTGCATCGGCATCAAAAGCTGTCGAGTTTACGCAGCAAGATGAAGCCCTTACACTAAGTGGCGCTTTATAAAGGTAATTTCTCACATCTGGAAATTTAGGGATTTCAACTTCTGTCGCTGATAGCCGGAGCTGTGGGTCTCGGAAAGTTAAGCTGGATAGCTTAACGGATAGCCAGACTAATTCTGAAGAGATTGACTGGATGCTTGAGCATTTTAAACAAGATCTTAACCTTCAACAAGCTGGGCGCCCCTGAGCCATACTTGCACTTTCTGATTTTCCCTTTGAGAAATCTTCATAAATTGACCATTAAAACTCTGTTTCGATCATTGAAATGACCGTGTGCAATATGAAACGCCGTCGTGAGATGTTCCTCCATCGTGAAAAGCTCCATTCTGAGTCTCTGCTTCAGGTTTTGATCAATATAACTGACTTTGACTGACAAACTATTGACAAAAACTCCATGCTTGATATTGCCCAAAACTGCGTTTTACATCATTTTAGCAAAATTTAGACTATTTTATGCAAAATGCCTTGATGAAGCAAAAAATTTGGTTTGGGTACAACACATCTGTAAATGTGAATGTCTTACTTTAATTTGCAAAATGTAAATGAGGATGATGAAATTATATTTTAAATGTGAATATACACGTCGAGAATGGTCTAACCCTAGTTTTTCTTGCTCAAGTGGTTGCAGGATCGACAACACTCAACGGGAAGGGGACTATCATCAGGGAGAGGATGTATTTTGGCAAGGATCAATTTGTCATCAAACTTTGAGTTGGTGTATGACAAAATGCTAATTTATAACCTTGGCCTTGGTAAAATTATATAAGTATTGATTAATATGGTCAAATTAAATAATATGAATACCTATAAAGGGAATTTCAAAAAAGTATTAATGTTATAATAATAATAAAAGGAAAGGTAATATTAAAACATAATATATGTGATACTTGAAAATAAATGAATACGTTGGAGAGTTTGGCGTCGGTTTTTCTTGGCAGAGACGTTTACTGCCATTTTCCCATCGTGTACCCAGTGAAAACATGGGGAATGGGAGCCAAGAAGTCGAGGAATTCGGGAAGTCTCGAAAGGGAGGTTTCATGAAACTTTGGGTAATAATTTGAGGATCGTCCATTATTGCCTTTCACTTTTTTTTTCAGCTCTCACATTCTTTACGGGGTTCTTTGGATTCATCTCTTTGGAAAGCGTCACTCTTTCTTTTCAGGGAAAATTGTATTGAATGCATTCAGGGAAAACGGCGGCTGGTGGCATTATACATTATGTTAGACTTGCTTCATTCTCAATCATTCTTTAGTCATAGCTCAGTTTCCTTCCAGTTGCGGGAGACATTCTCTATCACCGTTTTCTTTAAATTTTCTACCACCCCATTCTCCCGTCTTTCCACATTCTTGTTTTCCGTCACCAGTAGCTTTCATTCTTAATAATTCTCTCTTGAAGTTGTACAAGGGGGAGTTTGGTAAATAATTTCGCATTTCAATCTCTCGGGAGGTGGCAACATTTAATTCTTGAAATCACGGTTTTGTCTCTCTTGTCCAAAAATTCGGTGGCTTCATAGCTTGTCGCAGTCTGCAGAGGGAAGAGCTTGGACCTTTCAAGTGCGTATCTTCTTACTCAGGCAAGTATCGTATTGAGTCTTTAGTGTTATTTGAATCAACGAATCCTCTTTCTGAGTATCCCTTGTATAGAAAGGTATTCCTGGATTGTTCTAATTTTTATTTATGTAAAAGGGAATCGGGCATATTCTTTACCATTCTGGAGTTGGTTGTCAGGGGTATTTTCTAGGTGAACCAAAATCTTGTCTTTCCTTGAGTCTGTTTTTAAATTCGTCTGGAATGAAAGATATATATATATATATCCTTAACCCCTGCAGTCTATGGGCTTCTTTGGATCATGTTAAATATTTTGGCCAATTGTTGGATTAAATTCGTATTGAGGGTATTCTTTAGCTGGAATAGTGTATATACGTATTTCCTAGCCTTCAAAACAAGACATAATGTTTACAAGTTGTAGAAGAGAAATATTGTTTGTGCCTCATAATCTCTGTTTTCATCTCTGTAACCCGGTAAAGGGAAACTTCACCTAATCAAAAGCTTATGCTGTAAGTTTCGAGCATCTTTCTCTGTTTATGTTTTTAGTATATGAGAAAGACTTGATCTGTTAGTCACATGTAGTGATGGAAATTGATGAATATTAAGTCCTGATGAATCTCAAGATTCGATTCTTGCCTTTTCCAAACATAGTCAATGGAAGATTTTCCTTGATATATCTTGGATAATTGTTTCGCAGCTCGGAGTTCCTCATCAGTCAACATTTTGTTTTGAACTAGAGTTTGTGATTGCATCTTCTTTGGGGGGTGAAGTCTGCTAATGATCTTGCCGTAGCATTCTTCCTTTTTGTTTTGAAAATTCTGAATCATAAACCGCCTCTCCTTTACATTTTGAGACCATTAACCGTGTTGGCGTTTAAATTCGCACCTCTGGAATGCGGATTTGAAAACGGACAGCTATGCACAGATAAACTGCTCTTCAAATTAGGAGGGGAAGCTCCCTCTTGCTGATGGTGTTTGAAAGAAAGTAAACTAAAACTAAGTTGCCTATCTTTTGGATCAGCTTAGAGCACAAGGTTTTTTAAACACAAACGCCGCAGCTGAGATTTTTCTGATAAGAAGTTCAACTACGACTAACTTAGACTAAAGACGTTCCTAACCTCTCAAGTAATAGCAGAGCAAGAGAAGTTAGAAATTAACAAGGTAGATTCTCTGACAAAAATACTTTCACAATCTCTCTCTCAACAAACACCTACACACTTCACTGTAAGCTGAAATAAAGATCATGAAAGCATAACATAGATAACGGAAATCTGAGATTTTAGACCAAGGCAAAAGAGCCTCATGATTTTATTACTCAAATCTCTAAAACAAAACTCCCTTCTAACATGCCTTGAATAAGAAATTGCAGCTAAGGAGGCTTGCAAACTTATTCTACTAATAATAGAAAAAATAAAGAATCTCAATTAACCTCTTTGCTGGCTAAAGAGGCTCAACAATTTGCTTAATATCACAACACAACCGAATCAAACTCCTAATAACAAATAGAAAAGAGGCTCTCAAGCTTTTACAATACAATAAACTTCTAGCAACTAAAATGAGCAAAGGCTCTTATTTATAGAGAAGCAGAGGAGTAGGGAACCCTAAAATCTCCTTGCTTTCACAATCTAGGGCTTGCTCAGCAAGCAAGCTTTATTACTAAATCTAGAAACAAGATAACAACCAAAACCCTAAAAAGCAGAAAAAGCGGGAAACGCCAACTATTACATCTTATCTTCTTTCTATCCTCAAAGAATGGATAAGGATGATTCCAAGAATAGAAAGAAAGCGGGAAAGAAAGCTTCTAGAAGAAAGCCGCGAAGCTCACTGGCATCCGCTTAGAAGTTCAAGACTGCCCCGTTCGTGCATCTATACCATCATCAAAGAAAATCGCTTTTCAAGAATATTCAATGATCCGCATAGATCATTATGAATTGGTGACGAACCCCGCCAAAGGTATGAACATGTGTTGATCTGCAAGTTCTCCCGCTTCATTCTCGGTAGGGGCTCGGCCAAGAGGAACTTCCGAATCAATCAGGGTCAGTTCTTCAGATGACTATGCCCTCGAACTAACCTTCTCTTTACACTTTTATTTGATCTACATCCTTTGACGCCATCTTGAGACTGACTTTTACCCTTTCCTTTTGACTGTGCTGTAGAAGAAGAGGGAATTATCCTTGGCGGCTCTGCTACTGGAATAGAGTTCTTCCTTTTAAGCACTAAGAAAACCTTACTATACTCAATGACTTGTCTTGTTCTGTCTTCACTGAAAGAGATTCCTTGTTTGCCCAATTAACTTGTGAAAGAGGCTGATCCTTGATCCTTTTCTGAGTGTACATCGGTAGAAGCACATCTTCATCATCATCAGAGAGTCCTTCAATGTCTTCATTTAAACAATCTTTCATCTGATGGAGAGTCAACCTGCTGTAACTACGCCTTCGCACTTCAAACTCATCTGCACAGTTAGCCCAAAAATCGTCAAGTGCGGGTATATGATTGTAATTCTTTTCCAACCGGCCAGCGTAGACACCATGAGGATCAAATGACCGCCTCTCACTGTAGGGTTTGAGACCGAATTTATCTAATTCTTCTCCAATTGTCCTGGCATCTGCAGCAGTCCTGCATGTATAAATACCCAACCCTAATGGAAAGTGAAGAGCGGGTTTCTTTCTATTTCTCAAGACTGTGTGGACACCGTGAGCTTGCCTCAAGAATTCCATGAAGATGACCTCGTCTGACGGATACCTTGGCAACATGAGCGGGGCACCTGAATAACCATAACCCCTGAGATAGGTAAAGGTAGGAAACTGTATAAACCAATCTGCCCATTCCGCCATTGCTGCCCTAGCAACTGAAGAGATGCGGACGTGCAATTCATTGTCTAAGTCACGCACCGTGTACATCAAGAATGCCTCGTTCACCCTTTTGTAGGGGTGCAACGACTTTGTGAACTCCAGCTGAGGATAATAATTATATATGTGTTGAACGCTCAAAGATCCCTCGGTGTTCAATCCTCTGAATTGACCTTGATAGGCCACCAAGTAGACTAGATATGACACCATGTGAAATACATGAAACTGGAAATATTCTGTTATTTGTTGATGTAGGCAGTCACTTATCAAAGTAGGCCAGTCATAAAACTCGGTTTTCTTCATAATGTGAGGTATGGCATAAAACATCCAAGGTTGGAACTTGGTGGCATCCTCGGAACCAGTGACCCTGTTGAGCAAAGTGATGATGATGGCAACCTCGTCCTTGAACTCCCCTCGTCCGACATTCTTGGGCAATGTCTTATGTTTTTCTTTCATCCATCTCTCGGCAATCTTCTTGCTGTATTTGTCCTTATGCATATTCCACATCTTTTCACACTCATCCCTCGAAAGAGTTACACTTTCAGGCCATGGGGGAATGGAAAAACACTTTTCAACCATATCAGGCTTTAGACTGCAAATCAACCTGCCATCCGCTGACTGGATCTCCCTAGTAGCCGGGTTGTAATGCTTAATGCAAGCGATTACGAACTCAAGGCTCTGAACTGATATAGGAATAGACGCTGCTGCGAGGAGTCCAGAATGACCCAGGTTCTTGATTGAAGTGTTGCTTGCTCTCTCCAAGGGATATAGATCGAACACCGGCTTGATATGATGCAAGTCTGTCTCAGCTGTTTTGATGTAATTATGAAAAAGTGTTGATTCGGACTTGAAAACGTTAGGAGTGTACTCCATTTCAGAAAACTTGAAGAATGACTGTAAACTCGCCCTGGTTCAGACAAGTCTTGAACAATTTCTATTTTTAGAATGCTGATTTTTGTGCTTCAACGGACGAATTCTTTTGAGAATTTTTTCTGAGATATGGGTTTTGTTCAGAATGACGATACAAGACAACCCAGATCGTCCGTTTTTTGAAAATCTTGAATTTTGACTGAAAAAGCAGCAAACCCTAATTTCTTCAATTTTTCCCCGAAAAAAGCTGGCATCTGGGTTTTGTTCAGAACATCGTTAGAAATGGACCCAGATGATTGGATTTGCAAAACTCTGACGTTTGATTGAAAAAGCAGCCAACCCTAGGTTTTCGAAAAAAGCTGCGATATGGGTTTTCTTCAGAAGACTGATTGGAAAGGACCCAGATGGTTGAATTATGAATGCACTAAGGTTTTCACTGACATGCAAGATAAAAGCACTTGCTGCAACTTGATGAAGTTCTTGAAAAATTCTTCAGAAGATAGAGGCAAAAAGACCCAGATGACTGAAAAAATTGAAAGCCTTGGCCTCCTGCTTGAAAAACTTGATCTTCTGGAACAAAAAGCTTGAAAGAACAATGGTTTATGCTTGCTGGTCTGAAAAATCTGATGTAAAACCAGCAACTATGAACTCTTTAATCACAAAAATTTCTCAAACTTGCTGCTCCAACTTTCTCCTCTGGATGCTACCTGCAAAAATAATGAAAAATACATTGAAAAGAAGTGTTAAATAGACTTAGGGTTCGATTTTAGGTTTTGCTTTTTTTTCTGCTTTTATTTTCAAAACCCTAAATCTCAGCTTCTCAAGTTTGGACGCCATCTTCTTCTCAAGCAAATTTTGAAATTTTGAAAATCTTCAAAAATCTTCTAAGGCATGAAGGTTTGGGCGCCTTTCTCCAAGAGGGGCGCTCAACTTCACCAGTGTTAGTCAAAATTTCAACTTTTTCAACTTTTCTCCATTTTAACATGCCACTTCGCCTCTGATTTCTCGTTGATTGGTGTACCCGACAGGCGAGCTGAGTGGTTCACTGCGGAGCCGGACTGATTCTGAAGAAGATGTTCTGGAGGCACCTCCTGCTAAAAACTTGATTTCGACCTCCGAATTCACGGGAGGCTTTTCCTTCTAGGGGCGCCCAACTTCTCCAGTGTTAGCCATTTTCCTGCCTTCCAAGTTCTTCCTTCTCCCTTTGATCTTCTGGTGAATCTTCGATTCCGGGAGCTACGTTGATCGGACTGACTGCCTGAGTGTTTCGTTGGATAGCCAGACTGATTTTGGCGAGGCCTTCTTGGACGTTACTTCTGCAAATTCCATCATCTGGAGGCTTTAAAGCTTGGGCGCCTTTCTTCAAGGGGGGCGCCCACTTCCATCGGACTTAGAAAATTTTCCAATTTATTCATGTCTTTCACTTCTTCGGGCGACCTTGTTGGATCTTAAGCTCCGAGTGTCGGATCGCTGAACGTTTGTGCTCATCGCGAAGCTGACTGAAAATGAAAAGGGGTCCTCTGGAGACACTTTTGTCAAAAAGTGAATTTTCACCCTTCAAAAGGTTGGGCGCCTATCTTGACTGGGGGCGCCCAGTTTACCAACACTTAGTTTATTTTTCACCTTTTTTACTTTTGCTTTGAATTTCTCTTTTCACCTCTCGTCGGACCTTCTGTTCAGCCTTTTGAATCTGATGACTGCGAGCTCCGTTTGTCGTGCTGAATAGCTCACTGCAAAGCCAGTTGAATTCTGAAGACATCCCGTTATAGCTTCTACTGCAAATTTCTCTGTCTGCATCCTTGAAAAGTTGGGCGCCTTTCTCTAACTGGGGCGCCCAGTTTCTCCAGACTTAGAAAAATTTTCAATTTGTTCATCTTCTTCAAGTTCCAGATTTTCATTTTATACCTTGACTTCAACTTGAATTTGCCGGAGACTGGATCATCTGATGCTCTGACGGGGATATCCATCTCGAAGCCGACTGAACAGTGAACAACTTTCATTGGAGACCGTAACCCTAATTTCTTCATCTGATGCCCTAAAAAGGTGGGCGCCTTTCTCCAACTGGGGCGCCCAAACTCAGCAGACTTAGAAAATTTTCATGACTTTTCACTTTTCTTCCTCGATCCTCGTGCATGTTCATCGTTTCACTTTCTGCTGGAAGTTTTGAATGCTAAAACTGACGCCTGGCAGTCGGATGACCTCCATTGGTGACCTCAGAACTCCAGATATGCTTCTGAAAAAGCTGAATAGACCCAGTAGGGCAAAACTGAATATTTTAAGATTCTGACTGCACCAGCCTGATACGGACACATTTTGAGCCAATCAAAATCGGGCTCGGACTGCCGACCAACTTATTTTAGAAATTTTCTATTTTGTGTACTCGCCGCATCCGCTTCTCGAAGAAAACCTGAAAACCCGTAAAACTACTATTTCGGTGAAAAATTTCTAAAAATAGCAGTTTTCCTAAAATTTAGGGATGAAAAACCGATCCGGGTTTTGTAGGTTAAGCTGCTCTTAGCAGACCCAGATCGTCAGAAATTGAAAAATTTGTGTTTTAACCCTCCATGCAAGACATGCACACCCAAATTTTGACCTTTTTGACTGATTTGACAAGACTATTACTCATTTCTTCAAAATGTCTAAGTGTAACAAAAATTTTAATTTTGGGGTACAACATTGGGCGCATATGACCTCTCAAGCTTTCAATTTCAATGCCTTAGAAAATTTCAAGGCTTTCTCCTTCAAGCTAAGGCGCATATGAGGTTAGGAGTTTTCATTTTGCCACACTCAGAAAATTTTCAACTAACTTCAAGCTTGTAAGGGTGCATTTCACCATGTCTACTTCAAATTTCAAGGACTTAGAAGAATTTTCATCAAACGTAAGTAGCCAAGGCGCATATGAGGGTAGGAGCTTCAAGTTTTGTCATACTTAGAAAATTTTCAGCCTTCCAACCTTCCAAGGGCACATTTTCATGTGTGAGCTTCAAATTTCAATCACTTAGAAGAATTTCCATCCATCTTCAAGTTACTAAGGCGCTTTTCAAGGGTCAAGCTTCAAGTTTTGAGGACTTAGACAAAATTTTCCAGCTTCTTGTTTGACTTAGGGTGAATTGTTCATGATGCCCTCAGCTTGTCCTAACCTGCTATTTTTAGAAAGTTTCTCAAATTTTGCAATTCAAGCTGATCTCAAGCTCCAGAAGGTTGGATTTTTGCTTTGCCTCAAACCTCGTGACGTGACTGAGCTGTTGGCGCCTAATGCCTATATGCACCTGCTATTTTTAGCAACTTACTAAAAATAGTAACTATTCAGAATGAGCTCAAACTTTGCATGTAAACTGCCTGAAGGACGTTGATCGTGATTGGATGTTGCTTCTATGTGATTGTCGTGTTTTGCCCTTCTTTTTAGGAAACCCTAATTCCTCTGTATGGACCTGCTAAAAATAGTAAGTGCTTGATTTTTGAGCCTCTGCAACTCCGTTTGATCTGAAATTTGCGCCATGGGGTCCTCATCACTTGCTTGACCTGCTCACACTGGTGCCTCGTGCTAACCTGCTATTTATAGCCCTATTTTAGAAGTGACTTACTATAAATAGTAAGTGCTCAAATCGCCTTCAAATTTTACCAACGGGTTCCTTGGAAGATACTGATCATGATGGGATACCTTGATTTTTGGAAATTTTGGCGTTTGACCCCTCATTTTGGGTCCCGAAGCTGGAAACCCTAATTTGACTTGCATGTTGCTCAAATGGTCTCTGTTTGACCCCGTTCTTGTTGCATGTCGTTGTGTTCGTGATGTTGAAGTGTTGGGCAGTTGCCGGAGTGATCCTGCTAAAAATAGTAAGTGTCTGAAAAAGTGACCAATCAGCTGCCGAATGAGTTTGCATGTCACATTGCCCGAGAGATCTCAAAAAACCCAGAAAAACCCAGAAAAATGATCAACATGCGAGCACTAGCTAAAACTAGCAAGTCCCAAAAAAGTGATCAACTCTATTTGCATGTTACCTCGTTGTGAAGCTCTCGGAAAACCCAGAAAGATTATGCAAACATGCGCCGAGAAATCTTGCATGCAAACCCTAAAAATAGCCTCTAAAGCCTGAATCGCTGAAAGTCATCATCTCGTTTTGCATGCTATATCACTGCGAAGGTCTCAAAAAACCCACAAAGAATCTCCAGACATCCATCTAAAAGTCCAACATGTAAACCCTAAAAATGACCCCCGAAGGCAGAATTGCTAAAAATAGTAAGTTGTCTGTTTCAGCTCAAATTTTGCAAGCAGGCAGCTCACAGTGTTCTAAGTGCAATGCAATCCTCAAAATTTGAAAATCCCAAGAAAATAGGCCCCAAATTGGTACTTGCTAAAAATAGCAAGTTGTCAGAATTCAATGAAAATTCAGTAGGAGCCTGCTCGAAGTATCCTGATAGCAGTGCTAAGCTCGGAATTTGATTAGCCAACTCAATTTGACCTTAAAGTTGTATGAAGATTGTAAACCCTAATTCACCAGAAAGCCCTCTAGGTCAAATGATAAGTACATCGTTAGACAAAAGAACCAACAAAGAGAGACAGACCAAAAACCCAAGCCAAAAGACCCGAATGGAGCAAAAATTAGGGGGTCCCCATTTTGAATGGGGTGATGTGTGAAAAGGTCACAACAGATACGAGTTTAACCTAAAGATTTCCTGAGATTGGTATGTTGACCATACAATCTATGAGGAGTTGAGTGCCTCGTTCCAAGGTTGGCATGAGTTTCTACAGAGTTGACTACTGGTTGGACACGAAGGATATTCCATTTCATTAATCTATAGTTGATCAGGTTAGGGAAATATATATGTATTCCTTGCACTCAATTGCTGGTTACAACAAATAGTTAATGTTTCATTTAAATATCCAATGTTGTTGGTATAATATCAATGTCTAGAATGTTCTCTTAAAGTATTGTGCCATGTTATTTTATGTCTGAATATCAAACATTGAAAATCTTTTAAGTTGCAAGTTGAAACCTCCCATAATTACTTTCAGACAAACTGTTTGACAAAAATGCTCTTTGGAAAAAGTAGACAAGTTTGGTAAACTTTTTGGAAAGGAATATTACAAAATAGCAGCATCAAGGATTTGATGAACAAGACACAAAACCTTTTTGGCACCCACAAATCATTTTTCCCAATCAAGGTTTTAACCTATTCACAAGAATTTTAGAAAAGATTTTATAAAAAGTATTACAAAGGCTGATGGGTCTAAAATCAAACATTTTTGAAGGGTCAGACTTTTTAGGAACAAGAGCAATAAAAGTATTATTTAGTTGTTTTAGCAGTTTCCCTGATCTAAAGAAATCTTTAGCTGCCATAAAAAAATCAAACCCAACAATATCCCAAAATTCCTGGAAAAAGGTAGGGAGATCCCATCAAGACCAAGAGCCTTATAAGCCCCCATGGAGAAAGTAGCAGCCCTAACTTCCTCCTCAGAAACAGACCTCAAGAGAAAAGAGCATTTTCTTCACTAGATAAAGTTGAAGGAATGTTGTCCAACAACCTGATCTTCAATGTCAGTAGAATGGTTAGTAATCTTTCCATCATAGCAGATTGAAAGTACTCAGAAGCAATTTCTCTGTAAGAAACCAGGTGTCTCTCAACCCGACCACCGGCTGATAATGCTAAGTTTTGTTTGTGTTTTGATATTTTGTGATTTTGTGCTGTTTTTGCAATAAGAGGGTTTATGCGATTTTTTCAATAAATGCTTGAAAATCATATGAAAATATAAGGATTGATAATTATATAAGCAAAGAACTTTCAGAATGAAGGCGAATAGCTTTATTTTGCTTGCTGGAAGATTACAATGCTATATCAATGACATGCATACAAAAAGGCAAGTAATTTTTATTCAAAGAACCTGATTTACTTGCAGCCGCCTGTATGAGAAGATAGGAATGGTACGGCCAATGAATGATGGTGATCTCCCTCTCATAAATCAATGCAGAAACCTCAGAAGGTCTAGGCGCCACTGCTGGAAGAATGATTGACCAAAAAGGCAAGGCGTTTTTGGCTGTGGAAGAGGTATGGCCTTGCTGCTGTAAAGTACAGCCAAAAAACCAGCAAGTACAGATTTCGTACTTCCTTGAAATGTGTGCCAGATGAGGGATAATGAATGGCCACTGATAGAGATTTCCTTCTGGAAGAAAATCGATCCAAACCCCAATCTGAATCTTCACCAATAAGCTCTGTAATGACTTCTGAATGAAGCCACTCAAATGACAATCTTCTGATTCTGAAGAGTTGACGTTCTCCAAAACCTAATTGCAAAAACCCTTGTTTCTCCAACTCCAAATGTTCTCAGAGAGAAAAGACAAAATTCGAATAATCATATCATAATGAGTTCTATTCTATCTTTGAGAAATAAATACCTCTCTCAAAAATTCAACCCCCCCTTCAAAAAAGCAATTTAAATGCATTTAATAATATAAAATTTGCCTCTTTTGAAACTTAGGCAATTTCATTAATAAATGGCATCCTTTTTAAATGAGTAATAAATACTCATTTAATATTAATATTACTCCACTATTATAAAGTATTAAATACTTTATAATTCGCCATTAATTAATATTTTAATATTTCACTTAAAGTGACTTTATAATATAAAGTCATAATAATAATTATTTAATTATTATTAAATGCTCCCTTATTCACCGTTTGCTCATCAAACTGTCAAACTGGGTCGAAACTGAGATGACCAACTGAACCAGGTGCCCTGCCAGAAATAGTAACCCCTGTCTGCCTGACTTACTATGAATAGTAAGTACCTGAATAGCACTTTGTAAGTCTCCACAAAGGCCCAAACCTGAATCAACTGATGGAGTGATGTCTCGAAACTCTAGATAACTGCCATGGACGACCCTCTAATCAAAACTATCAGCCTTCGAGGGTCAAAATGATAGGCTCACTCCTGAACAAACAACGTTAGCTAAAACGGGGACATTACATTGTCCAACCCGTTCATTAGAAGTACCCACAACTCCATTTTCTCCAACAAGTCTGGAAATAGTATTCCTCTTCTTGTGTTTCAAAGCAAATAAATGGAAGAAAACAAAGTTTTTGTTCCCCTCTTTTAGCCATTGGATTCTAGATTTCTACTTCTAGAAGATCTCTTCTTTTTTAAAAGTATTTGTGTGTTCCAAAACATCCCCAAAGATCAGCTTTTTCCACCTAACTTTATTTTTAATATTTTTAAGTTTCAGATTCACCCTATACAGAGTAGAACCTTAGATAGGGATACTCCACCACTTAGAGATAAAATCCCAAACATTAGGATGAGTAGCCCACATTATCTCATATCTGAACAAGAAAGGGCCAGTGAGAATGTTATCTTTCCAATTTAGCAGCAATGGGTTGTGGTCTGAAACAATTCTAGGCAAAGAAAAAAGGTTCATAGTGCTAATGATGTCCTAGTTAGAGGAAACCAAGAATTGGTCCAGCTTTACCAGGATAAGATGGTCTCCGATTCTCCTATTAGTCTATGTGAATAGTTCATCCTGAAGGTTAATGTCCACGAGCCCAGTTGAACTAAGTAGGTCAACCAAATCAGCCATGTTTTCCGTGTAGTCTATTACGCCCCCAAGTTTTTCTAAAGGAAAAGGGGGGAATTGAAATCCCTTGCCATCATCCACTGTGCCACCCTATTACTCAGGATTTGAGCAACCACATCATTTTAGAGAGCTTTTTCAACATTTCTCACATGAGGGGCATAAATATTTACTAAATTCCATGATAACACTATGGAAGTGAATCTAACTCCCAGACTATTTCTAGATTGATTGAGGAGAGTACGAGAAAACTTAATAGGGTTCCACATAGTGACCAGACCTCCCGAAACCCCAGCACCTCACAAATAAAGTATTAAGTAGTGGTCCACAAATATTTAACAATGTCTTGAAAATTGTTCTTATTCATTTTAACTTCTTGAAGTAAAAGGATGTCTATCTTATTCTCCACAATGCAATTTTTTAGGGAGAATTGCTTCTAAAGCCTATTAAGTCCTCGAACATTCCAAGTTGTAAAATCTTCATTTACAATTCTTTATGGGGGATGTGTCCAATGTTCTTTGCCTATCGATGGCAATTTCTTTTGTTGCTTCTCTTTGTCTTGTATGTTGTTGGGAAGGCTTGCCAGCCTTAGTCTCAGCACCAATATTTTTTTATTTTTTTTGCCTTTCTTTTCAGGGATTGACCATCCTTCCTGATTTGAGGAACATTGACTGTTAGTTGGCTTATTTGAATCTTCTCTTGGAGGGAGTGAAAGGCTATCTTTCATAGGGGTGTTGGTTGTATTTTTATTTATTCCTATTACACACTACAAAGCTTCATTAGGTTAAGGGGAAGCCGTCTTTGAGATCTGACAACTATGGTATTCACTAGTTATCTCCCCCTTTTCTTTTTCTTCCAATATAGAGGGTTGGGGGGGGAGGCTTAATCCTTAAAACATTTGGCTGCAAGCTAGTTGGTTGTCTGGCTCCCATCACATAGTTTTCCCTTCCTAACAAGAGATGGAGCTTTAAAAGTCTTCTTCTCAAATCGACCAACCAATCTTAACTCCATTAGTGTTATCATGTTTCAAAGGGGAGTTGAGGATATTTAGGATGTCATCTTTGAAGGGATAACCCTCAGATCCATCCGCTGTTGTAACCAAAGGCTCTTTAAGTTTTTTATTTTGCTTCAAGGGGGCTTTGCAATCAGTGATTTAAGTGTCCCATTTTTGAACAATTTTGATAGAAAGCTGTAGCATTTTCATACAAAATTGGTTGGGTCCACTTCCCAAACTTAGAATCTAGAATGATTAAATTCAGAAAAAACTTATGAATATCAATATTCACACAGAAATGAGCAAACACTAACCTAGACTTTTTTTTGTGATGTTGTCCACTAAAATAAAATATCCAATAAAGTTGCCAGTCCAATACATTGAAACACCACTTCATCCTAGAACTCGAGAGGGAGCTCAAGCAACCTAACCCAAACAAGGGTTGTTTTAATCAAATTTGCAACAAGATTAAATCCGTGTTTCCATCTGCACAGAGATAAATTGTGTTTTCCATATATCCAAAGACCTGTTGTGAGAATCAACAAAAGATCATCCTTAGAAGTGAATATGAAGAGGAACAAGCCACCAACCATAACACTCATCTCCACGCTGCCTTTTAGACACCATTTAGCAGCAGTCCAACACTAAACCATATCGACAATGGGGCAGAAGGAGAAAAATTTACCCACCAAGGAATTCTCCATTAAGGAGATGATTCTTTTGTCTATGGAGTTAGGAATTTTTATTTCCGTTCCATTTTCAAACTCAAAGAGCTCAGGTATAGCAATTATTTGCACATTGTCACCTCGGGCGTCACCCACAAGAACACTTTTGTAGGCCTAGAGATTCAAAACAGCAAATGAGTTCATAGGATCTAGAGGACCGTCCAAAACAGTGTCAAGAGCTGAAAGAGGGCCCCTTGAGTCCGAAAGACCAGCCAAAACAGAGGCTTTAGTTGTTTGGACTCCCATAACTATCGAAAGCCATGCACAAGGAGGATTCAAACAGGGCAAAGTGAGAAAAAGAAAATTATTTTTCTTGAAAATTTGTTGTCTCACCGTAAAGCTTAGGATAACTGCTTGCATTGTCTTCCTCTTCATGAAGTTGCAATAGATGCTTCATATCAAAGTTTGGGAATAAGCACTGAGGAGAGACCACTATGGGGGTGGGGTCGTCATGAATAAATTAAGTTTTAATGAGAAATTTGAAGATAGAGACTTTCATACATGGAAAATATAGATGCAGTTACACCTGTTAGAAAAAGATCTTTGGGATGTTGTCAAACCTAACTCAGTATCTCCAACTGATGCAAATGAACTTGCCAAGTGGACTATCAAAAATCAAAAAGCATTGGGGATTATTGGCCTCGACTTGTCAAAACTGTACTTACACCATGTGAATTTCACAAAGTCTACAAAAGAGATTTGGGAGTCACTAAGCAAGCTTTTCAGATCTAAAGCAAAAAGTGTCAAGACGACATTGAAGCATAGATTATATGGATTGAAGATGTATAAAGGTTCAAAAATGGCAAACTGTTGGCGTAAAATCTAACACCTCTGGAGTGCAGGTTTGTACGGACAGCTAGGTACACTACGCAATGAGTGCTCTTCAAATTAGGAGGGGAAGCTCCCTCGTTGTGCTGGAATGCATGAAAAGAGAAGTAATCTAAGTCCTATCTTTTTGTTCTCAGCTGGAAGAGGCACAAGGTTAAGAAAACCAAGAACGTTGCAACTAAGGATTTTCTGGTTTCGCAGATCATTAACTACAACTAAGCTATCTACTTTAAATCTATGCAGTTTCCTCAAAGCGAGCATGAAATGGAGCAGGGATGATTATCGGACGATAAACGAGTTTAGACTCTCTACTTGAAGGCAAGGTGGCGCAACTATCATCTCAATCTAAACAAGTTTATTGGGCACAAAACAGATTTAAGAATTCACCAAGATGATCTTATGAAACCCTGTGTGGCATAACACTTGATCAAAATAGTAAAAACTTCACAAAACAGCCTTTATCATTACAATCTCACGAAACCCTATGTGGCATAACCCTTGATTATAATGATAAAGATTCACGAAACAGATTTATCACCATAATTTCTCGAAACCCTATGTGGCATAGCGATTGATCACAATGGTAAAGATACACAAAACAGATTTATCATCTCAATCTCTTGAAACCCTATGTGGCATAACAATTGACCTCAATGGTAAATATGTTCAAACAGATCTAACTATGGGAGGAATTTACCCGCCAATCTTATGGAACCCTATGTGGCATAACACTTGATTGAAAGTAGTAAAGACTTCACAAAACGATTTTATCATCACAATCTCTCGAAACCCTATGTGGCATAACACTTGATTGAAATGATAAAAGATTCACAAGACATAAAGAATCCACCATTACAATTGCATGAAACCCTATGTGGCATAACACTTAATCATAATAGCAAAGACACATGAACAAATACCAAAAGAGCAATATTGAGGGCAAGGTAGGCGCAGCATATATTTCTCTCTCAAGCAAAAGTTATTTACAAATGAGCAAAAGCTCTTATTTATATACATCAAGGTGTAGGGAACCCTAAAATCACCTTGAGTCATCTACAGTTCTTGCAATGCATGCAAGTTTTGCTGCTAAGCCCTAATGAAGTAAACTATACAGTTAACTGGGAAACTACCATCAGTTAACCGAAACATCTAATCTAAAAATGGACAATTGTGCGAGCATGCACGTCCTTATTGAAAGCGAGTTAACTGGAAGACTACCATCAGTTAACGTAAAAACCCTAAAGAAACTCCAAGTAAATAAGGCAAATCTCAGAATAGATATGCATGTGATGACAACATCGAGTTAACTTGAAAGGATAACACCAAGTTCAACTCGTGTGTGTAATGTCTATCCTGAGAGGTAGGAACTGAAGTCTACTGGCCGTGATCTCGAGCAATCAACCCCTCAGCAGTGTCAAAACTGCATCAACATCTGAATGTCAACAACTTGAGCAATCTTGGCAATCTTTACACACTCAAACTAGCATTTCACTGATTGGCAATTTTGGCGGCTCCGTAACTGAAGTGATAACCAACATCTCCTCTACAACTTGATACAAATCGGTCTGCTTTTCCACGAAATCATGAATTAAGACCGATTTGGTCGCTAATTGAATACATTATTAATGCTTTATTGCTACGAAAAACTTCGCCTATTTGTGAACTTGACATGTTTAAAGGCAGAATTCACGGGAAGCTAAAATAACTTTCTTTGAGGCTAAAAATAGCCTATCGAAGGGCAATTTTCAGCGAAAAATCTGAGATATGGGTTTTGTCCAGAAAAAGATTCTAAGACAACCCAAAACGTCATAAATGCGAAAATCTAACTTCTACTCGACCATGCAAAGACTTTTCAGTTGAGAAAATTAGAAACTCAACAACGAATGTTCTGAAGTTAAAAATTCCTGAAAAATCAAACGCACGATTTTAATTCGAGGAAGCTATATGAAAATGATCCAGATGTTGAGACTTGTCAAATTTGCCAATTTCAGGAACATCATGGCGAATTGTATACTGAGAGAAATTTGAGAATCAAGGAGGAAAAAGACGTTTTTTGTATGCTCTTCTTCAATGAAAATCGCCCTTGAATTCTTCAAATTGCTGAGAACTATGAACTTTAACCTGCAAAAAGATGTTTTGATATCTTCGCCAATGATTGTTGATGAAGAATTTGCCTTTGGATTGCTAAAATTCGCCCTTGCTTGAGAAATACGAATTTCTCTTGAAATTACGCCTTGTGAATGAAGAAAAACGAATTTTGCTCAAAAATACGCCTTTGCTTTGAATAAAAACGAATTTTGCTTGAAAAATATGAATTTCTCTTAAGAAAAACGAATTTCTCTTTAGCTTTATAAATAATAAATGAAGATGGCGCCATGCTTAAAGAAGATGAAATTCGCATCAATCTGACAACTGCAAGATTTAAAACCTCAGCTGAAAATAGAAGCCTTCTGATTGGACCCCTTTTAGTTCCACTGCCACTGACTGGAAGTTCAATTTTGAAATAAATAATAAAATATTTATTATCATGCAAGGGCGCCAAAAATAGAAAATTGCTATTTATAAATAAGCATATTTGGAACTTCAGTTGACAACCCGGGTGAAGCTCTGAGATTCATCGTGAGACTTCAACGATTCCGAAAAGTCATCTTTTGAGCATATAGGCGTCCATTTGCTCAAGATACTTCACTTTTTACTAACTCCCTATTTTATAGCTGACAGCACTGTTACGACTGGCCAACTTCGACACTGATTTCCGGATGACCGGGTGATGCTGAGACTGATCTGAAATATTCATCGGAAAGCCTACTGAACAAGGAAGAAATGTCTGCTGGGAGACACAAGCGCAAAAATCCATCATTTAACCCGCTGAAAAATTAGGTGCCCTGATTAAATTCATTCTGAATTGAGGGCTGCTCATTTCTAAGCGCCATCGACACTTCAAAGCGGTGGCGGCGGTGAGCGGTGAACCTGGCGATATGAGGCGAAGCTCTTTGCCTTGTTGGAGATTATTCATCCAACGTACGTACATGCCACGGCAATTTTGAAAACGTGTTAAGAACCTCAAAAGGAAGTAAAGCCACGGCTCATGGTTTGCACTTTTTGTTATTTTGACGAAAATCAAACTTCCATCCAAGTACCCTACTTTGACCTCTGATATCTAGAGCTGGGATGACCCGATTCAGGCACTATCTGTTTTAACGGACAGCCATAAGGGCCTACAAGAGAAGTCTCTGGAGATAACGAGGCAAGAAAACTGCTTCTAAGACCTCAAAATTTCCAGTGCGTATTTTAATTAAAATTCACAGCTTCGGACTTGGCCATTTTCAGGATATGCGTCACTTTCATTATTACAAAGACCTCGCCGCATGGCATTTGCCAAATCCCGGTGGCGGTGAGCTCGTTGGAAGAATAAAATGATAACGCTCAATAGTCGTGAAGACTTCGAACGTGAACGGGCTCATCTGACAAGCCTAAAGGCTAGGCGCCTCTGGACTGTGAAAATACACTGAAAATCATTTGTTGGTCCGCCCGTGAAATTACGTGCCTGGAAGAATCTCCGCTACAACCACCTGAAACGTCGGATTGACAAGCTGGATGGTGCATCGCGGAGCTAGGCTAAAATACTACTGATGTTAGGAAGACTCTGTCTGCAAATTTCGCCATCTGAAGGGTCCTTTAAACCAGCGCCCCTGGGCTGTACTTGCACTGGGAACAAACGGAGAAGCTCAGAAACGTGAAAACTCCATTTTAAGCTGATCTTTGGATGACTGCTGCCTGAACTCTGAGAGTCGGATGACTATGCTTGTTATCTCGTCGGATAAGCAGACTAGTTGTGAACAAATTGACTGCATCCGGCATCGAAACTGTCGAGATCTACCCCCTTCTTAAGATGGGCGCCCTCAAGCTAGAGGCGCGCTTTTGCCTGAAAAGGACAAGTTTCTCGCATCTTGAAATTTGAGGATTTCAACTTCTGTTGCTGATTGCCGGAGCTGTGAGTCTCGGAATGCTTCGCTGAATAGCTCGACGGATAGCCAGACTAATTCTAAAGAGATTGACTGGATGCTTGAACATTTTAACCAGAATCTTGATCTTCAATAAGCTGGGCGCCCCTAGGCTATACTTGCACTTTGGTGCTTTTTCCTGAGAAATCTCTATGATTTGATCACTGAAAACTCTGTTTCAATCATTAAAATGACCATCTGCAATATGAAATGTCGTCGTGAGATGCTCCTCCATCGTGAAGATCTTCATTTTGAGTCTCTGCTTCAGGTTTGACCAATAAAACTGACTTTGATTGACAAAATATTGACAAAAACTCCATGCTTGATATTGCCCAAAATTGTATTTTACCTCATTTTAGCAAGATTTAGACTAATTTATGCAAAATGCCTTGATGAAGCAAAAAATTTGGTTTGGGTACAACACAAATCATATAAGTAAGTTTTACTCCTTATTAAATCAGTTAGCTAGCATTAACAAGAAAGTAAAGGATGATGATGCCAAAGCAATACGTTCGAATAGTTTTCCTAAGAATATGTCTAGTATGGTGTTCACATTAAGCAAGGTAAACATTAGTCTTGAAGGAATAATATATACTCTACTTGACCATAATGAACACTCAGAATTCAAAGAAGTCTTATATGTACATAACAAAGCAAATTCACTTTCAAGAAAGGGCGAGTACAAATCCAAGAATGTTCCTTCAAAAGGAAAAATAAAATGCTTCTATTGTAATGAAATAGGACATGTAATTTTGAATTGTATGAAGAGGGGAAGGATCTACTTGATGAGAAACTAGATCAACATGCTTCCTTGGTTGAAGAAACAAATTGGAAAGACTATGCCAGTGATGAAGAGCTATCTTGTCCTAGTGATTAAGACTTTATGTTTTAAATAAATTCAAGCTTGGAGGCAAGAGGCAATGAAGGAAGGACACTCAATGTCCTCTCAGCAGTCACCAACAACGAGGCCGCTTATCAACTTGTGTGGGGTGTTGTTTTCTATTGTGGTGTGTGCTCCTATTTCTATGTTTTCTAGTAACTAGAAATTTCACATTGTGGGGGGGAATATAACACCAATATTCCATTTCTAGTGGCAGTGGAAATTTCCTATGCTATTAGAGATCAAGTGGCAACGATCAACAACAATGGTTATTTCTATTCCTGTGTGTTTTATTTCCTTATATAACCTTCTAGTGTATAATATTGTAGTGAACAAAAACACTAGTGTAATGCAACTCATGGATCTTGAAATGTTTAGTGGTAATCCAAAAAGCCATATGAGGTGAACAATTGAGTGTGTTCCTCTTCATCTCTAGGTTTGTGGTAAACCTGTGTGAAAACCATGAAAGGTTGATGAAAGGTGTCTTTCATTTGAATCAAAATCATGAGCCACAAGAGTTGGGCATACTGCAGTTGAAAGTGTGAAAGTTTTTACCATGTTCACACTAAGGGGGGGAATGTTAGGAAATATATTGTTAGTGCAATGGTTACAAGTTGTTTTAACAACTCACCATCTTAGAGTGGGTAGAACTGTATGGGAGAAATTTAAGGAAGACTCCTTCCTCTATAAATGTATTGTCTCAAATGGGTGGTGACAGTGAATATTCAAGCAATATTGTTATTTGTGTGTAGCTCTGAAAACTAACAGGTGAGATAAATTATACAGAAGTATTTCTAATTTGACTTTCATAGTTATATCTCAATGACCGACTGAAATGAAACAATTGGCATAATTCTTTCAATCTTTTGGTCCTCAATTCCAGAACTACCAGTAGTAAGGAAGCTTTAATTACATCAGTTATCCAGATAATCAAAGAAAAGACTAACCTGTTAAAAAATAGGACCGGTTATAATCTGATTCAAGAACAGCTATTAGATCATCCACATCAGCAACTGAAACATCACTTGGTGTTGCAGAATCTGAAAGAAAATCACTTCAGAAAGGTAGTCAAATACTGTTAGTTTCTTAAAGACATTCAAAAATGACCAAGAAGAACTGTCCAACACAAAAGAATCTGAAAGTTACTGAAAACTAAAATTATTTAAGACATTAAAAAGTAATTACATTCTTAGAACTATGGTAGCTCTTTTCAATTGTGCACTATTTTCTTTGTTATCTTGATCTCTGGTTCTGCCTTCAATGGCTTCTGGTAGAGGGTAGGGCATCTCCCTTCTCATTCATTCAGGGATACAATAGTTGGATCTGGCTCTTTGATTCAGGAAAAAGAAATTGATGCAATAATAGCAGCCGCTTTGGATCTACTTGACAGAGGAACAAACTCTTGCTTGCCCGCCCTTGAGGATTCTCCAGTAATTAATTTGGATGTTGAGGAATTCAAGAAAATGTCTCTACCTTTCAAGGTAGGAGTCTGACTTGTCAAATCCTAGGCTCTCAACTTTCTTTGGCAGAGCTGTATTCATGAGTCCAGGAACAATTGGAAGGCTAAAGGCGAGTATGAGCTTTGATCATGTGCAAAGGTTTACTTTATAGGTATTTTTGCTAGTGAATCTGATAGGGATGGGGTTTTTGGTGGAGACCTTTATTTCTTTCAAAATGCAGGCCTTTTCATGAAGTGAACTGCTGGCACCTATGATTCAACTCTTCAAAGGAAATACCCACTACAGCTCCTATTTGAATCCACATGTATGCTCTTCCCCAATAGTTTTGGTCTCCATATGTCTTTCAAATGATTTCAAAATCTCTGGGATTTGCAGAGGATATATCAAGACCAAATCAAGGAAAAGGCCTCTTAGTGTATGCAAGGATTTGTGTGAACTAGATCTTACTTCCCACTACCAAAAAGATTTACCTCAAAGGCAAGAGAATTTGAACGGGTTCAAGCTTTAATTTACAAGAGCCTGCCTTTCAGATGTAGAGGAGGTATGGATATGCTCATCTGATTCAAGAATGCCCCACTGTTCAAGAAGTGACTACGAAGGAAACAAAGGAAGAAGGAAAGCATAGAGACAATGACATTCATGAACCCAAGAAGAAACAAACTGCTAGGAACATAAATCTAGAGATAAAAAAACAACAAAATTATGGAGGAAAGGGTTTCTTCCCAAGACAAGGAAGAAACAGTCAAGGAAACCCAATTTCAGTTTCAAGGAGGGATGAATAAGAATAGAATGCTTGACGACTACCATTTCAAAGAAGACCTGGAAAAACTCTTTGAGCATCTAATGGAAAGGATCGAGCTCCAAGCAAGAACATAATAGAAAACTTCTATGCAAATGCAAAATCTCTGAGCAACATGGCAGGAGAATAAGAAGGCCAAATAAGTTTAATGCCTTACAAACAGCAGCCTGGGCAGTGTTGCTGCAGGAAATCAACCTCAGTTGGATGATATCTTGGCAGGCACCAAAGGATTTATGGTTTGTCAATGATGATTAGTTATTATCCAGATCCATAAAGAGGTCTCTCTCCAAGAAACCTTCTCCTTAGACTCCTGGTTGCCTTCTCTAGAACCCCTAGTTTACTTGGTCTAACAAAAGGTAAGGTAATACGATGCAGGTGCATACGAGTTCACAAGCAATTCGGCATCACCCAAAAAGATTTGTCTTTGCTTTATTTGTTCGCTTTTCTTATTTGTTTCTGTTTGCAGAAGTTGGTGATCAATTTTTGAGGAATTGTAGTTTGTCATGGCCAAGTAACTACATTACCTTGAAGAAGAGCCAAATAGGTGCTTGTATTTTAAATTTAGTGAAGGTCTGACTTAATTCAGACAAGATATGGAGTGTAGAGGTTTTGCCATCATCCAAACATTGCGGAGCTTTTGGGCCTATCCAGATCCTCGTAGGCCTCTCAAGTGTTAATCTCTGCTAAAGTCCCATCCTCTAAAGCCTTTGCAGAATTCTGACATGCATGTGGATCATGGAATTCTTAAGGGTTCTAAAATATTGGCTTCTTTGACACAAATTTGTGATAGCTAGAATTAAATCAAATTTAGTAAAAATAATTGGCCACTAAAAGTTCATTCAACAAATCATCAATAATGGTAATAGGAAATTTATCCTTGATGATTAACTTATTAAGTTCACGGAAATCAAGACACATTTGACAGCCCCCATCTTTCTTGGAAACCATAACTACAAAAGATGCTTGTAAGGACTAGTACTTAAGAGAATGGTACCTGCCTCTTGTTTAACCACTTCTCAAATTCGTTCTTTTCCTCAAAGGGAAATCTATAGGATTGAATATTGGAGGATGGCTACCAAGAATGAAGGGAATGGCATGGTCATGGTGTAATGTCCCCTGTCCTAGTTTTCCCTAGAATTTGCCTACGGGTCACAATTTCCACCAACTAGGGTTAGGGTTTTTCACCTCATCAAATGAATAGGCTCTTGATTGGTAGAATCTTGATTGAAACCTGCATTCACCACATGAAAAATATTTCCACACATGCACATATCTGTTAGCATTAGCATCATGGCATCACATTTATAGATTCATCACAAATGCAACTATTATGAACTGGGAGGAGTAACATGGATGGATTCGCCCGAAGCCATTTGCCAAGCCTAAGAGGTTGTGTACCACAACTCTCCTTGTTGGCGACTTGTACCTGCTTTCTCCACCCATGTCACAACCTCAGAAGACACTTTTCCTACTGGAGGAAGCCAATGGAGCTTACAAGTGGTTTAGGCCTACCACCCCTCCATGGCCCTTCCCTTCTTTGGTTCGGGCGGACTTGAGTGGGACCTCCACCCATCCATGGCCTATCCCTGCCTTCGGACAAGGCGGATCTTAAGTGGACTCTCCACTCATCCATGGCTCCTCCTTGCATTGGGAATAGGCAGATCTTAAGTGGGGTCTCTAGGCACCACTTTCTCAGGCCCTTCCTCACAAGCAGGTTTATCAAGCAGATTCGAACATTTCTAATTGATTCTTATACATATTACAGTATTCACGTGATAATGTGTTTGAACACTAGAATTGTTATACAGATTTCTTATTCCTTAGATACCTAGATATGATCAGTTTGTTACTGGTTAATAAACATGCATTCAAATAAAGCATAAGTAAAGTAAAGAAATGTAGACATATAACATTAGGTTCAATACAACGAACCCATGCGTGTAATCTACATACTATTGTGCAAGAAATAGAAGATCACTATAGATAATCTGATTCATAATTCATATCTAATCTCCAATACTTATGATCACATCAAAAAAACACAGATTGCAGATTTATGTTGGTTAGCAATTCAAAATGTATGGACAGTTGACTAGATCACAAATCTAACTAAATCAAGCCGTTGGATTAGTAGAATAATTAATATTTGGATGCCTACATTAAAGATATTAAATCGGTTCACATTTAGATTTCATAATTCACTAACCAGGACGCACAGCATCAAATCGGCAGAGTGCACAGAACGCATATCTCCAGACAAACAACTCAGCAACTAAAAATGTATAAACATGAAACCAGATTGCTTAATGCTAAGGTAAGATCACACCTAACAGGTGGTTTAGACTTCTTCTCCAGGAAGTATCGAATTCTTTGATGATTGTTATATTTTTATCTTCTCTATTTTTTACCTCCTTCCCTTTCCTAAATGGTTGCTAGCCACTATATCTATATTTATCAACGGATGGCACCCCTTGTTCCTGGCCACGTCTTCCTGAGGAGGCACCCCATCGCTTCCCTTAATGGTGGTGTTATACTTTTTTTTAAATATTGTTAGCAAGTAGCGCTCCTTTGAATAGTGGCGATTAAGGAAAATATTGCTCTTTTTGCATAGTAGCAATTAATTTATAAAAGACAATTAACACTTGTTAATATTGTCTTTTTCTTTATCGTTTAAGTATGTCTTCAATGCCTTGTATAAATGATGCGATGTTTTGAGGGGACATGACACATGGGACTGTGGGAGGACGACGAGCAGGTGATATCGAGGAGCCATTGCGAGTTGGATGGATGAGAAGGAGTGAAAGGAGGTAGGGCCTCTAGAGAATAGAACTAGGAAAGGATGCAAAACACCCTTTCTTCAACAATTTTTCCCTACACTAAGAGCTAACCATTTGAACATCACCTACCTTCAATCCTTATAATGTATAATCTTTGCCATTACGGTTGAATTTAATCCATAGCTAGGAATAGTCACAAGTAAGCAGTCCTAAGGCTTGTGAGCAGTCCTAAGGTTTGCAACCATTGGACGCCCAACACCATAGCTTCTCCACCGAAGGAAAGAGTAAACATATCATTAGTCAATTGATAGTCCCCCAAAGTAAGTTTTACATTGTGAACTTGCCCCCATAGGGCATAGTATTATCATTGACCACTATAATCTGAAAGTTTTGCAGCAGAGTTAATCATTAAGTTTAATGCTAATGAAGTCATGGGTGCTACCCCATCTATCAAGGCCACTACCTTTTATCATTTGACATAGCCAAGGACTTTAATTGTTTGGGTAAAAGAGAAGCTACCTAGAACATGAATAGAAATATGAGCATTAGGAGTGGACTCTTCTTCTGGGGGAGCCAACTCTTCATCGTTGTCCAAAGATTTTTCTAAATCACTAGGTGCTCCTATAGAACCAATAAGATACAAGCATTGCTCCCAACACTTGTGACTTTCTTCCCATTTTTTATCACAATTGAAACAAAGCCTTTTGGCCTTTTTCTCCACATCTCCCCTCAAGATGGCCCATGATTCATGGTGGGTTTAGTTCCTTGATCTATTGTATATTTTCTGGGTTAGAAAGAGGATTCAAGAAATTTTCGTTGGGCTGCAATTTTGTCCTCAACAAGCCTAGCTAAGGCAAGAGCTTCATGATAGTTAACCAGTTTAGACATGAGAACCTATGCCCTAAGATCCTCCTTTAGACCACTAATGAAACAATCTTTTAAAAAGTGTTCATTAAAGCCATGGGCCTGGTTAGCTAGCTTCTCAAACTTGACTTGATAGTCTCCATAGGTACCAGCACCAGAGCTAAAGTAGCTAAGGGATTCCTTGCAAAAGTCTATCCATGTGGGAAATGGGTGAGTCCCATCCAACCATTAAAACCAGTGGATGGCTACATTTTCTAGATGAGAAAATGCAACCTCGACCTTACCCTGTTCCTTGAAGTGCGCCAAACCTAGAATGGATGTGACAGTTTTTCCAATTAAACATTCAACATTTATACATACACCTGGCCACATTTGTAGGCCTTTGCCACACTTGGAATTAGAAATGACAGTTTACCCTATTAAACATTCAATATTTGTATATATGAGTAGGTAACATGTCTCTTGAAAATTTGAATATAATTTTTCACTGTGAAAGCACGGATGATTCATCACTTATGTTCATCCCATTTGACAGTTTTTAACATTAATTTCAAACCCATTTACATTTCAAGATTTCATTTAAATACTCAAACAAATTGTAGCATTAATATGAAACAAACTAAGTCTGGGTATTCGACATTTAGACATATACCATTGAAAGCATTCCATAACCTTTACCAAAGATTTTTTTATTAAATTTTCACTTTTAATAAAAACATCAGGATATTCAAGAATTCAACATGCCTGCTGTCTTTTCTGTTGAAGATTCTCAGGATTTCTGTGACCGCACCAACAGCTAATTTTAAGAAAGGGTTTACCTCTTTCTTTTTCTCTGCGCAAATTGCAATGGGCATCGCTACATTTGTTCTAAGAAGCTGCCTCCTTCTACACCCAATAAATCTCAATTGTCTCTGCATAAACATAATTCTTTGGGATATGAATCATGCCCATCTGAATAATTATGAACTTAAGTGAGTCTAATGCGATTTGGGCTTAAAGTAGAGGTCATAAAAAGAACGAAAATGATGTGCATAGAAGTCTTACAGATAAATTGGATGGCAAAGGTGACATGAGAGGTGTGGCTGGGCAGTGTGTAGGCAAAGCTACAACACTCGTCATTGTGAATCCTTCAGTTTGAATGCGTGAGGCACAATATTTTATTTGAGCAAAATGTAATTCAACGGATGCGATATTTTTAATAGGTTTTACCAATTAAGGGAAGAATGAAATGAAATGAAATGAAATATTTTAATGACGTCCACGAGGCCAAAGAAGCCTATGGGACCCAAGAGCAGCACCGGAACAACCCACAGCACAGCCCTAGACAAAATGGAGGCGCCGTTCGAGATCAACCCTTAGAGAGTGAATTTTGATGATGAAGTTTGCAATTTTGTCGAGTCTTGAATCTTCAAACAAGGTATTTAAATTGTCAACATGCACCGTATCCCCATCGCTGGCCCGAATGTCTTTATATGCTGAACATTCTATGATAAAGTGTCATTCTGTCTCCACCATACCTTTGTTATAGAAACGGCATATTCTATTTTCCCACTCTTCTTTAGGAACCACCCACCTACCCGTTTCACACCTAAGATGGTGTGAACTAGTTCGCAATTGAGCTATCAACATTTTTGCTTTCCATTTGATATTCGCTCTTATATAAGCTTTTTTTCTTCATGGTCCTTTGTGGGATTGAATTCTTTGATATAATAATCCTTTTTACGCCCTTTTTTTTTGTCCATATACCATATTTAAATTGTTCTCTCACATAATTTTTTATTTCTCCATTTGTATTTTAACAGTTAGTAACAGCCTTATGGCTGTGTTTTTTTCTGTTTTATCTTTTTTCTCGCTCTTTCTTCCAATTAAAAAACGTTGTAACGGTCAGTAAGCTATTCTCCATATATTATGTAAGTTATTTTTTTCATTTATTTGGTTGTGTTTTAAACTAATTTATTTATCTTATTAAATAATTTATATAAATAACCGTGTGATATATAAATTAAAACTGAAATAGTATAATTTATGTTATTTTATATTTATTATTATTAGTACTTTGTCTTATAGTACTATTGTAATGACTTTGGCTTTTTTAAGTTAACTATTTATTAATAATTTAGTTTTCAACCAATCAAAAATAATATTTAAACAAAAAATTAAAATAAAATTCAATTTTGTAAAGATAACTTGTATTAAAGTTATTAGATTTCCACAATCCATAAGAGTGTGAATAGTTGTTTCTGGATTCGATTGTGTAAGCTTTTTTGAATCAACGTTTCGAATGTGATCCATTATCAGGATAGAGAGCTCAAGGATATGAAAATTTGTTGCAGACCTAACAGGTATAAAAAGAGGTAGAAGAATGTTAGAGAGGTAGGAGGCACAAGGCCCAAGGGATGGCAAGCTAGAAAATGTGTGGTTTCCCTTCTCTTTGTTCTCTTTTATTTTTAGTTATTTTCTGGAGTGCTCTTATTACTCTTCTTCTCTTGCTCGGCTCTTTTTTTTGTTCACCCCCTTTTTTATTTTTTATTTTTTTTTTTATCATTTTCTACCTTTAATCTTTTCAAATATCTTTTTTCCTTCCTTCTTTATTAATTTCTTTATTTTTCATTTTGTTTCTTACCCTCCTTCGTTATTAATATATCCTTATTGTCACACTATTATTGATTTTTATCCTTCTTCTTTATTAAACTATTTTAATATTAATATTGAATATTAATATATTCCATCTTTATCAATTTTGTTATTGTTACAATTTTTTCCCATCTCTATTAAATTATTTTAATATTAACATTTAATATTAATATACTTACTATATTAATATTTTCCATCTTTTTTAATTTCTCTTTTGTTTCATGTTTGATTTTTTTATCCTCTCTTTATTAATATATCTTGACACCAATAAAGATATATTAATATAAAAATATATAGTTGGTTTTTGGTTTTTCTTCTTTCTCATTTGTTTGCATTTCTTTATATGGTCATTGGTTCTTTTAATTGTCAATTGTCTCCTTTATTTTTAATTTCTATTTTATTATTTTTCTAGCTTGCCATCCCTTGGGCCTTGTGCCTCCTACCTCTCTAACATTCTTTTGTCTCTTTTTATACCTATTAGGTCTGCAACAAATTTTCATATCCTTGAGCTCTCTATCCTGATGATGGATCACGAAGTGTGATTCGAAATGTTGATTCAAAAAAGCTTACACAATCGAATCCAGAAACAACTATTCATACAACTTATATTTACAAATTATAAAAAATACTTTTTGTGCATTTGATTGGTTTAAAAATAAAAAGTTATGTGTGTTATTGGCGGATAAAACAAATTAAATATTTTTTTAAAGAATGATTTTATTTTTTGCTTTATAAAATCTTTCATTAAATCTTTCTAAAGTAAATAAATGTTACTTATTTTGACTTTCTTTTTAGAATGATTTTTTTTATGTACGTAATTGTTATTTTTTTATTAAAGAAAATCTTAAAAAATCAATTAACTATTTTATAAAGATTTGGATTCATACTATTATTATTTTATGGTATAGTTTGATTATATTATTATAGGTAATATTTTGTAGGTAAATAAGTTAACCTATATTATGTAGGTAATATATTAATTTATATTATATATAATATTAAATTATATAATATATAATATAGGTTATTTTATGTTGTAGGTTCTCCTTTCATATATATTTATATATATTAATAAACTGTCTTAATTAACTAATATGTTAATTATAATATTAATATTATTATATTATTATTATTAATGATTTCACTATCAATTTCAAAATCAACTAGAATCAATTAAGAATTATTTTTAATAATAAATCATTTGATTATTTAATGTTTAGCAAATATTTATTCTAAAGAACAAACTCAACTTCAACTTTATTAGTCATAGTTATGTCTAGTACAAATAATTCAAATGTATTCAACATTAATTTTATTCACATTAATTAAACTTACATTTATTTTTATTCCAACTCTACAAATCTTTAATTAGAATACTACAAAGGCAAGTACTCGCCACTACGTGGCACTTGTGACATAATTATTATATGAATTTAATTATTTAATCAAAAGTTTATTTATTAAATTTGTATTATATTATACATATTATTTAACAAAATTATTATATAAATTTTATATTTGAATAATTAAATATTTTTCATTCTTATGTTTAAATAGATGTTCATAATCCAACTATTGAGTTCATAAAAAGATTTTGAAAAGATAAACTAGATCAAGACCATATGTAGGAGTTCCTTGGAGGAGTCAAATTTATGTTCATCTTGTGTGTTTTTTCTTTGCATTGTGATAGAATTTTATATGTATAATATCTTATTCATTAATAAATAGAAAATCTATTTTACTAACTCATATTCTATATGAATATAGAATGGTGCTTCCAAATTATTTTCTCACATGTATCTCTCTCGATTTGATTTGCTAGACCTATTTGTTAGTTATTCTAGAAGTTGTGTGCACAACTCTTGAATTTGGTTTTATAAAGGAGCTTAGTTGTTTCTTGAATCTCAAAACCCTAATTTTTATCTTACTCATGAAATCCTTACATTTGAACATATCTATATGAAACTTCCAAACTTTCATGTTCAATTTCAGTAGAGCAATTACATCATTTTATCACATGGTTTACCATTTTGAAAGAGTCTACAAAAATAATATTGAGAACCATTTAGGCTCAGTTGTGTTTCTATGTGGTCCTTAGATGGGGATTGTTGTATGAAGTAATCTTGGAAGATTACAATAAGGAACCACAAAATAGATTATGAGAATGTTACTTTCTAATGCATATGTATTTATTGAATATGGACATTTAACCCCTAAATGTTGTACATGTTGAACACAAGGCAATGCTGAGAGGGGGGTGAATCAACATACATTAAAACTAAAACATTTTCATTTGCAGATAAAACATCTCATCACATGAATTGAAAGAATGGCAGAAATGAAAACACGCACCACACTATAAGACTAGAATTTTTACGTGAAAATCACAGTGAGAGTTACCTCACAATATAAAAGCTCGTTATTTTTGCTGATAAGGTTCATGTTAGTTCTCCTAATGAGGACGTTGCTATGGGGAAAGGGATTGAGAACTTTGATAAGGAAGAGTTGTCTGATGTGTTGGTCTCAGCTCGTGATAGTGCTAATGTGTTGTTTAAACTTTTTAAGTGGTTCTTCCATGAGATTAATAGGACTAATCTTAGAATTAGAGGTATTGCGATTAAGGCTGAGTACCCTTATGTCCAAAGCCAAATTGATGATCTATTGGACTCTCTTAATACTATGGCTAATACTATGGTGGAGGAAACCATCAATTTGAAATAGATCTTGAAAGGGAGAATCTTATCCCTTGAGGATAAAATGTGGAATGTTGTGATGAAGAGTGGAGATGTCTCTAAGGTTTTGGGCATTTCTGACTCTGCCAAGGTGATCTCCCCTGTGATTACTGCTAAAAAGAGAAAGGATATTGTGTTTATTGATGATATTGTTGCTATGGGTAAGCTGTCGGATGTGGATTGTGCTGGTGAGAAGGGTGGTGTTAAAGGTAATGTTTTGAGTGGTGAGGTAAAAACTAGTGGGTTGAGGGTCAAAACTAGAAACAGAATGAAAGCTCAGGCCAGGGCCTCTGGTATAGAGGTGTCTAATACTGTGGATGATGTGCAGAAGGTGGCTGCTAGTGAAGTGGAGGCTATTTAGATACTGAACAATATGTAGTGTTGTTGGCTAGTTGCCTTCTTTTTGGTTGCTTTTTGGTTGTTGGTTTGCTATCGTTGGGTTGATTGTTGCGTAATGTTGTTATCTTTTTTTATCAGCTGCTTTATTTTGTATAGGGTTCTAGGCCCCTTCAAAACTCATTTTTTTACCTCCAATCAACACAGTATAAAAGCTCACTACTTAAAATGATTTACAAAATATTTTAAGGCTCACTGCCTATTAACTTGCAAACACTAAAGCAGAGACAACTTCGGGGGCAAGATACAGAGGACCTAATGAGACTCACTATCTTAGAGCAGGGTACATGAGAATTATGAAAGTAAACTAAGGTCCTAAACTGTTGAAGATGAGGCATCTAACTTATGTTGATATTGCAGTTCCTTTTTCACACAATCACAGCATCATATAGATTTTGGACACTTCGTATTATCATTATGCTTAACTTATATCTCACACACACACTATTATTCCATCACAAATGATTTATCCTTTTCAAAATATCCTTTGCAACTACACAAAACTTCTTGATTAAGTTGGCTTCACGATGACCATTAAATGAAAACACTTGATATGCATAGGTCAGCTCAAAATGGAAGAACCTTGTTTGTAGACTAGCACACGTTATATTAAGGCCTAAGCATTATCACACATCCATTAAAAACATATTAATTGATCAAGAACAACTGTAAATACATAAAACCAAACATGTTGACCCAATTAAACAAGTACCATCAACATTGTTACTGTATTGACTTCACACCACCGAGGAGATACCAAAAACACCATGTGGATCAAGATATGAACATTGAAGGTACTCCACAATATTCTTGTAACATTTTGTGGAAAGATTTGATTATTAAATGTTGGTGCAACTAAAGAGGTTTACTAAAGATGTAGAAACAGAGCATTCGAATCAACTCTAATACACTATTAATTGAAGATTAAGCTTGCAGATCTCAAACTTACTTGATGTTGCTAGATAATACATATTGATCACTGTTGATCATAACCTTAAGGCCGCAAGAGAAACCCTTCATTTCTAGAGGAATGTGAAGCATTCCAACCAACCTTTCTCTTTGCATTGCACTGTTAGGACACATATCGAAACATTGTCAACTATAACTTTGACTACAAAAGGCATGAAGACTTTATTTTTTGGATATAAGATCTTCAAAACATGGTCATCATTTCATTTGAACCGCAATACATAATCTTGCACAATGGATGGATGTGTACCAATAATTCATGATACTGCCTTAGGATATACACATTTAGTGCCTTAGCCAAAACTATACAGCTTATCTCATCATGCGATACATGAACTCTAATATCAAGGTATACATATTGTAGACACATTAGGACATGTGTATCATCCTTTGCGCCATACATAGATCACCATTCTTCCTTATACTACCTTGTAGGCTGCCTCAACACATAGCAACTAACTCTAGAGTCTGATCATACTTCAACAACACATTTGATGTCAATATGTACATATTTCAACAGCACATTTGACATCAATGATAGACCAAAATAGGGTTGACATCAATGACAACACTCATTTCCAATAGTAAAATAATTCAATTAAAGAATATTTTCAAAGTCCTCTCCTCTAGACTCGGATGAAGATGAGGCTAAGAATTTGCATAATATTGCACAGTATATGTATGCAAATAATAACATCCAACTAACAATGTCATGTTGATCCATTTAACTACTAATCAGTAGTTGTGCATGCTACTTGTATCTTCTCGGCTAAGGAAGAAAAAAACATAGAAGATTCCAATCACAAATCCAATAACACTGCATAATCAACAACATTTTGAATGTTTGGCTAGAGAGGTTGTGATTCAGCAGCTGTAGTTGTTAGTCATTTATTTCTTGTGGATTGTTTTCTCTTCCAAAAGGACCATTATAATCATTTGTAGTTTTTGATTTATTGACAGTGTTGAATTTTTATTTTCATGTTCAATAAAAAGAGAGTCAAGTCATATATGGTATTTATGTACCGTTAGACCATCATTAAGGGGTGTGTAATACCAATAGACTAACAACCACCCAAGGTTCACCTCATCAACTATCTCATGATCAACACATAAATGTATTGGTCATCCAGATAGTTCATGATTACAAACAAGTCATACAGTCAGATGTTTTACCAAGGCATTAATTTTCCTTTGAATTTTCTAAAAATGGGTATCTATAATTTACTAATTTGAGTAAGATCCCCAACCAATTAAAACATATGCCACTTCTAAAGATAGTACAATATACTTAGCAGTTTTGTATTTAAGATGCTTGTTAGCAAGCAATGGAACCTAGTTCATATCCTTATAAATTCAATACAATCATAATCTTAAATCTATATGGTATAATAAAAATAATATTTATCATGAATAAGTCCTCCTATCCACCACATTTGATTCAATATCCTATACAACCAAATTTTACAAAAAATTGATATTTAGGTGAAATTTAAAGCTTAACAGCTCAAAGAAGCTAAAGAAATAGTAACTAATACACAAAACCAAAAGAAATATTTTATCCCATACAATCATTCTCTATAGATGTTTGTGTCAGAATGTATAAACCTTGAGTATTGGCAATTTCAAAAAAAGCACAAGCATATTGAAAAAGAACATAATGAAGGAGATATAGAGATCTATAAAAGAGAATTTTCTTTTATGAGTTAAGAAATTGTGGTGTTTACCTAAATGGTGATGACTACTTCAATTCTTAAAGCAATAGCATGGGATTAGCTTCAACCAGAATGATGAATTAATTTGGATAATGCAGCCTTGTTTGCTCTGTGATCCAAAATACCACCTAAAAATTTGTGTATCCTATGAAAAAGAGAGAAGGCTAAAATTATGATTTTGAGTATCAGATGACAAGGAAGTATTGGCTTAACACAAGGATCATAAGAGTGAACAAAAAATGGCAGTATGCTTTCCCCATACTATTGTAAATAGGTAAATTAGCTCAGATGTGGCTACAAGTCTTAAAAACAAATATACATCCAAGGGCACAGTGTAGAAGTTTCTCATTTTGTAACTTATGTTAGCTCGAAATAAACCAACTACCATAACACATCTGTAGGATAAATCAAGGCCCAAAATTCAACAAGGAATAAGCTCTTTGCATAAGCAAACCCACATGTGTTAAGGAGGTTGTTACTTAAGATTAAATTACACACTAGAGGAAAGTCGTATAAACACATTTAAGACTTACTAATGCAATAAATCCATGTATATTTAGATAAAAATTTTGAAACATTTATTTAAGTAAGATACACAAAAGTATAGTTTAAATCAAACGAAGAAAGTGTCATGTCCCCAAAATTGCAACATTAAAATATAAAAATGACCAAACATTGAAATGCAAATAAATAAATAAAATAAATAACAAAATAGATATTAAAAATATAAAAATAAATATTAACAATTTAACATTATTATAATTATAATTATTATAATATAATATTATTAATATAAAATATATATATTAAAAAACTAATATAAAAATAAATATATTAAAATAAGAAAATATATATTATAATGTAACAGCGATTATGTTTATGATGAGAAGCCATAACATAACTAATAGTTTGGCAGCGATGAGAATTAAGTCTATGCTTTAAAAAAGCAACAATAGTATTCATTGATTAAAGGTAGCCATTACCCTTGACCCCCAAAAAAAGTGATTCATAAGGCATCAAATGGTTTTGAAAGGGCAGCAATCAATAATAATTAAAGAAGTTTTAAAAACAATGACCAAGAAGGGGTGCATCCTTTGTAAAGAATGCAAGGGAAATAAAAGGTGCGACTTTTCATCCCACCTTGAGGGGTGTATAAGGAGAAGGGCATCATTTGGTAAAGGCATCATGGGGATCATGGGATCAGATACAAATCTGGAAATATAGGGAATATTTTTTAATACGTCAACAAAAAAATAATATGGAAATCTGAAGATAAATATGCAAATCTAAGAAAAGATATAGGCATTAAAATGGAGATCGATGGGAATATGAGAGTTATATGTAATTGTAAACAGTAGAAAGAAGGAACCAAGGAAGGAGATAAGTTTGTACTACTATAGCAGCAGTAGAGATAATTGTAAAGAAACTAGAATAAGAGAACAGGGCAGGGAATTATGGAAGAATAAATAAGGAAGTTGGGAAAATATACTACAATCAAATTTAAAGACAAATATATTAACAACAAATGAGATTAGAAATACTAAGAGTAATCCTTGAGTATAGCAGCAAATACATTACAATCAGATTTAGAAATATATGGGAAGAAGAAGATGGGTCAATGAGAGATATATGAGGATAAACAATCAATTAGTAATAAGGGGAGTAAGTTTAATATAATTACATACAAATATATGTATAAATATATAAGTTATATATAAATGCATAAGTTCATTGGAAGATTGAAATCAATTGGAAATAATTATATATATATGTGTGTGTGTGTGTGTGTTATACGATTATGTAATAATGATGCTTGCAACAATTATTAATCCTTATTAACTTCATTATTCAATTGAAACTAATTTGTTTGTTTCTCTTTAAGCAATATCTCCTAGACATTGGGAGCAGATCGATTGAAGAAGAATAATATTTAGACCAGCAATCATCTACACCTAGAAAATCAATAAAAAGAAAATAGAGGTTTGTCATCGTCTCAATTGGAAATGATTGAAAAGTTGGCATGTGCACAATACTGATTTCTTGAATTAGTGGTATGAAATTTGGTTTGGAAATAATTGATCATAAAGGGATGAGGTAGGATTGAAAAGGGAGAACTGCTAAAAGGGCATCCTATTATGCAAAAGGGAGAACTGCTATAAGGGCACCATGTTATGCAAAAGGGAGAACTGCTAGAAGGGCACCCTATTATAGGGAGAACTGCTAGAAGGGAACCCTATTGCAGCCTCCCAACTATCCCCAAGTGAATTAAATGTTGAAGAAAATGAACAAAGGTCTTCAATCATAAGAGGAGAGGTTGGCATGATGGAGGAGAACTATGTAAAGCCTTCACTAGGTACACACCTCATGATGATGGTTAAGGACCATCAATTACGTACCACATGAGGCCATAGAGGATAAGGTCTCATTGTTGGACTTAGGGAAGAGGACACTTGGGGCACCTCATCATGTGCTCCTCATTATGGTTGAGACCACATAGTCCTCAGGACTTGATGTATTGATATATATAATCTTTATTAGACTTAAAACTAAATATATTTCATGGATTATGTCTATCATATCCATCTAACATGGTTGTAATTTTTGATAACCAGACTTACATCATCTCAATTTTAAGTAGGAAAATTATATCTTTAATTATAATCCGTTGTTGGTTTCAATTGGAATTATGATTTCAAGACAAAATATAAAGTGATCCAAAAAAGGGACATTATATAAACAACATTGTAAATCAATAATAATCATAAGATCTTTCGTAGTAAAAGAAGATTGATAAAAAAAAACTAGTTATAACAATAAGAAAATATATGATGAATACCTCTACGAAATGTATGAAGTAGTTGTGCTCTGCAATAGTCACTATATTGTTTAGTTCATTTTCTCAACATCACTTGTTGCAATTCTAATACAACTGTCAAATAGTTTAGTAGTTGTAAATAGTAGGGAAGCTTCATAATGCACCTTCTTTTCTTAAAAACTGGTTTTGTGTATAGTTACCAATGAATGTGTCTATAAGCCACTTTCTAATTGCAACACCAAATTAATCATACCACCCCCCACAACACTTATAGACCAACTATTGTATCAACCATATCAATTATCACTTCAAGTCTGGCTTAAAATCTTAAGCTCATTACTTAAGTAACAATCAAAATTTAAGGACGAAAGTTTAGATTTATTTGCTTATAGTTTAGGTTTCACATTCAAGGTCCAAATTTTAACATTAAGGGTTCAACATTCATTGTTATGCATTGTGATTTTTGGTCTATATTGAGTACTCATCATGTCATATTCAAATTTATTTGTTTATTTATATGGAGTTATGGTTGATCTCTTTGTTAAAATTTTAGCTTTCAAATTAAGGGTTTAAGATCTAGGCTTCACAATCCTAGGCTTATTACTTAAGGATTGTTCAAATATTAGGGCTAAGGGTTTAGACTTTAGGGTTCACATTGAAGGTCCAAATTTTAATTTTATAGGTTCAATATTTATTAATTAGCGTTGATATTTACTAGTCTACACTAAGTACTAATTATTTCATGTTCAAATTTAATTATTCATATGCATCCAATTGAATAATAAGTTTTATCCTTTATAGGTTAGGTATGAGTTTAAGGTATATAGTTTAGATTTTGAGTTTTTGAGTTTTGAGATTTTGGTTGAAATTTTAGTCTTCAAATTTAGAGTGTAATGTTTAGTCTTCACAATCCTAAGTTTATTACCTAAGGATGGTTCAACCTTTAGTATTGAGGGATTAGAGTTCATGGTTTAGGGTTTAGGTTAACATTCAATTTCCAAATTTAATCTCTAATTCTTCATTAAAATTTAAGGGTTGATATTCAATACCCATTAAATATGCTAAAGCTTATTTTTATTTAAAAGGTTCAATATTAAATTTTCATTCTTAAGCATTCAATAATTAAGGCAAAAGGTTCAACATTTAGGTGTTAAGGTTGAGTTTAAAGGTATAGAGTTTAGGTTTCAAGGTTTTGAGTGCTTAGTTCAAATTTTAACAATCAAATTTATGGCTTGATATTTAGTCTTGATATTGTGTTAGATTAAGGTTTCAAGGTTTTGAGTTTTGGGTTCTTGAATAAAATATTAATATTCAAATCAAGGGCTATGTGTTTATGCTTCTCAATCCATATCTTATTACTTAAGGAGTCTATGGGCTTTATATTTAAGGTCCAAATTTCACATTTAATGCTTATTGTTGGCAGGGTACAAGGCATAGATTAGAACCCATGACAACCCACCACAAATCATGTGTGGAGAATCAAGCTGAAAAAGAAGATAGGTTAAGGGGTGCCCTATAAGGGTCACATATCTATAAGATACTAGGCATGTATATACACATGTAATAGATAACAAAATATGGAGATATCATACATATAGATAGAGAAAGATATTGGAAACTTGTGTTTTCATTGATGCCAACAAAGCATTGTTGCATTGATGTCAATCCCTGAGGAAGCAATTGTGTTCAAGCATGTTGGTTGCATTATGTTGTCATTAGTGTTGGTGTCAACCTATAATGTAGCAATGATGAGTAAGTGCTTTTGGATATAAACCCCTTGTGTGGTTGATATGCTGAGAAGGTTTTGAAGATGTTGAGATGGTGTTGTGGTGCTTGGTTTCCAAAGTGCTTTTGAGAAAATTTGAATAAAAGAGAGTTCATTGAAAGAGTGGTGTTCTGTCTTTTTCTCTGCATTTCTTCATGCTTGAAGATATGCTCTTGTGATTTGGACTTGATGATAAGAGGTGTTATATCTATAGTTTTAGGTTTTGGATTGTAATGCAGTGGAAGATGTGTTTGACGGTATGTTTGTCTAGTGAAACAAGGTGTCTAGGACAAATGAGATTGCTCCACATTTCTCTGCAATAAAGGTTCTAGTTTTTTGGATCCAGGAACATGCTTATAATGTTTGCATCTACCTTCCCTTGAATTTTAAGGTTCTAAGTTGTTCTGCAAGTTTTTCTGATGTGTTGGGTTTTTGTGCCAGTATGTCTGGTTGCATAGAATGAAGGTGTTCTTGAGATTTAGGTGGTTGTAATAGTTGTGTAGTTTATTCTGATGGTGCTAGAGTATTCTGAGATGTTGTATGAATAGTTTGGAATGTTGTTGTATGGTTTGCAAGAAGTTTTTGAGCCTTGAGAAGTGTGTTTGGAATCACTTGTTAGTGTTAGTGCAGGTTTGGTCAACCTAGGATGCTAGCACAAATTAAGGAGGATAATTGTTGATTGAGGAAGTGTTGAGAAGTGTATTTGTCTAAATTTGGGTCCCAATTAATAATTGGTGTGGTTTGGCTTCATTTCTTTATACTATGGAAGTTTCTAGTGCCAACCTATTTGATGTTGCATGGTAGAGGTGTGTGCATTTCATTAAGGCCGACCTAATTGAGATTATTTTAGGTCATGAGGGGTATATATGCAAGGATAATTATTATTTGGATGAAGTGTGAAGTGTGTGTGGTGTGAAATATGTGAAGATGATCAAATGTGTTGATCTAAGTGTGAGCTTTAATGCGCATGACCTTCTAATGCAGCGAGCAAAAGGTGTCTATATTTTAGTATGTTTGATGGGTTGTTTGTGCTTCAATGGAACTGTACCTTCAACATATGAGAGATGCATTGTTATTAGTTCAAATTGGTAGTGAGCCACCCCTTCTTTCTTCTTTCTTCTGGACAGTGAGTCCTTTGTTAGTGATCCACCAACAATGAGCCTTTATTTATCGTTCTAGGCAATGAGCCCTTGGCAGTGAGCCTTATTGTATTTGGTGTTATAATTCATATAATAGTGAGCTAATCCTCACCGTGGTTTTTCCCTTCTTGTTTTTTCCATGTAAATATAGACTTCTTATGTGTTTGATGTGTTTGTATTACTGCTTTACATGTTTACATTTTGTTAATGAATGTTAAGGGTTTAATGGTGTATAAGGGTTTAAGAACTAATGTAGATATAAATTTTAATGAGGGTTTATGATGTTTTAAAAGTATACAACTGATTCACTACCCCCCCTCTTAGTTGCCATGTGCATCTAACAAAATAATTATAATAAAAATGTAGTGACTAAGACCTTCTTATGTAATGATTATCTGAATATATTTATAGTTATAAGGATTCAATAGATAGATGCATTATGGATAACTATTCTTTATATTTGTTACAAATAAGTTACTGTCAAATATAGTTCAATACCATACTTACTCTTTTCTACTTCTGTACCTTCTAGGGTATAAACTGACTACATAAGGGATACAAGGGTACAAATCTTCATACTGTAATCCCATGTTTCCTCTTACTAGCATTGGTTCCATTGGACCCTAGAGAGGACAATGAACAAATTTAGAGTAAAGGAAGGGATAAACATAGTAAAAGAAAAATGTCTCTGCAAACACTTCTCTAAGGTACTACCTTTGTGAGAGGGGGTAGGCACTTAAGGGATGGAAAATGGAAAGGGGGAGGAACCTGAAAAGACCCCTAAAAAGATGTAAATATTCAAAATTATAAAGCCACCCATGAGATATATAAGGATTAATGGAATCCTTGACCAAAAATACTCATGGGAATAGGTGATAAAAAAAGAAAAAGAAAGATAAATGAAAATATTAAGTTGGGAATGGAGATAAACATGGAAGAAATGATATTGAAACAAATTGAGAAAAGATAGCATAGAAGGATGGAAGGAGAAGAAAAGAGGGAAAAAAAGTAGAACTTAGAGTTTACAGAAGAAAATGGAAACACAAGGATGATTGCATTATGGAGGGTCTTGTTGACCATGCCACCATGGGTGTTTTCAAAGAAGAAGAAGAGTGCACCATTGAGGGTGTTGCAAGATAATGTAGAGAAAGGATTCTCCAACTTGGTTCTAACATAGATTGGATTGTCTAAAATCTAGAAGGAGAAATTGAATATTATGGAAACACCAAAAATGAAATGGAACAAGTGGTAGTAAGAACTATGACACCTCCTCTAAATAAAATGCCAACAACTCATTCGGATTGGGGAAACATTCAATTAAGGATAAATAAAGATTGGCTACTAGTAGGAACTCTTATACAAAGCCTTTGAAACATAACATTTAACGTCAATTATTTATATGAGTTAGTAACCAAAAGCATTTTGAAGATAAGAGGACAGGATTTGGTAGAAAATAAGGAGGATTATATGATCTTAACAACCCCTAACAAAATAACACTATCAAAGAGCCAAATGACATTTATTAACAAATGGATATCTCCAAGAATGAAATGACTATTTGAATAGACACAACCCCCAAACCTTGAGTCACCCTTAATGTTGTTAAAATCAAGGATAATTTTTATGAAAGAGATAGAATAAAGCATAGGAGAACAACAAGGAGAAGAAAATAATATATATTTAATCTAAGTGGATACAATTTTAACATGATATATAGGCAGTGAATCAAAAGAACCAAAAATGAATACTCCCAAGAAATCGTTGATGTTTGGAAAAGATACAGATGAAGTCACATAACACATCTTTATCCTAAAGTCCATGTGGAAAAGACAACATATAACAAGATATGATACAAAACTATTTAACCTTATTGGATCAATGTGTGGTGATACCTTAAAATGGTACTGGAAAAATTACCCTAACAATGACAAAGAATGGGAAGTAGTGAAACAGGATTTTCTACACAACTTTGATACTCTAGACTTACCTATAGAAGGAGTCAATAAGCTCCAAGAACTTACCCAAAATGAAGATGAAACAATAAAGGAATTTGATAAATGGTTCACATAAATTACCAAAAGACTAGAAGAGCCACTAATTGACAAACAAAAAATAGAATGGTTCATCTTTAAAGTGATACTAAAAATTAGAATAGCTTTGGATGGAAAACATTTTAATACCTACTTGGAGTTAGTTACATTGGCATTCTGGATTGAAAACCAATCCTAGCGAAAAAAAGAAAGAGAAAGAGAGAATAAGGAGATAGAAAAATTAAAACTAGGGATAAAACAACTGAAACTTTGGAAAGACATAATGGAAAAAAAAAAGATGTTTGCACCAAGACCCAATATCTGGTGCACTTACTATGGTAGAGAAGGACACATTAGAAACAGGTTGCCAAAGGAATTTGGAGAAAATAAATCCAATGGATTACGAGTAGACATACAAGCACTAACCCAAAGGATAAACTTAGTCTATTGCAACACTTGTAGAGAGTGGGGTGACCATGACACTAAAGACTGTCCCTCACATCTATTTTGATTAATAGAAGATCCTATCGCACTAACAAAAAAGAACCAATAAAAATTGGCATATGTTAAAGGACTAGCAGAGAGGTTGTTATACCAAAAAGATCATGGATATAAAATACTACCATGGAAAAACCATAAAAATATTAATTCTATATGAAATCAATCAAACCAATACACTTATAGTGACAGAGGCCAATTTTGTGGAGACAAAGGTCATGATAGAGGAAGGAGGAGACATAATGATGTCATATGTTTTAAATGCGATAAACCAAGCCACTTTGTGGAAGAATGTTGGGGGCATAGAAAGAATCCCTATGGATTCTACAGTAGTACAAAATATGATGTTTTTACATGTGATAGAGCCTAGACCTACTATAGGAATGTGACTTTGCAATCAATGAGCGGAAAATTACAAAACCTAAATTCATCTAGAGGGGTAAAGTTAGTAAGTAAATTCCAAAAGAACCTGTGGAGATAGATGAAAGAAGTCATAAGAGTAAAATGTAGAGACTAGTAACTTCGACGGGGAGGCCCCTAACCACAATGAAGCAATAGTAGTAAGAAGACAAGGAACTAACACTATCAATAATAAAAAATAGTTCAATAGAAGGTGAAACCACCATAGATGAGGAGGAATTCCACAACACTAAGAAAGAACACAATCAGATAGTGGAAGAAATAAATCAAGTAGTCACAAAACAACAAGAGGAGGAATCAAACTAATATTTCTCTAGACAAGAAGGATACTTAAGCAATTAATAAGAATGGATAAGCAAAATAACCTCATGAAAAAACTACAATTTTGTAAATATTGGAATAAACAAGGTTAAGTACCACAAATCAAAACTAAAAACAAAGAGGACAAATAGTGGAAGACTTGCCCAATCATGATGCAGGAGCATCCAGTGGTGTGAGGGCAATCTTGCATCACCCAAAAAGATGTTTTCCATTTATGTTCCTGTTGTTTGCTTTTTGTAGATGTTTTTACATTTTTGGATACCCTTTTGTTGAATAAGAGTTTCGAACTTTCAGAACTGCTTTTCTACTTTTTCTGCTCAACTGCTATTTTTAGCAGGTGTGAATATCAATGTGTGGGAAGACAGAAATTTATGGGAAGGTTTAAGATGGAAAAATAAGCAATTTGGTGAAAGAATCAGGTCAAGATCATTCACGGTTTGAAAGTTATTCAAGTTCCAGTTTCTACTTTTTGCCCTGAAAAACCTTCCGAGCTCAGTTTGAGGCACTAAATGGTCCCGAATGGGCCTGAAAATTTGCAGAAATCCAATGGTTGGATTAAAAGTTATGGCTTCCGAAAGTTGGTGCATATTTTATAAATGTGCTAATTTTCAAATGTGAATTTCAAATTGTAATTTTTGGTGCCAAATCGCTAAAAACTCATATCTCGAATGTTGTTTTGGCTCCAAACTAAAAAGGGGTTATTTATGGGCTAGTTTCTGATTTTTGGGTAGCTTTTTGGGGAAAGAGTTCGCATGGTGCAAAAAGGGGATTTTCTGTAATTTTTCTTAGACTTATGTAGCTTGCATGTATCGTAGAGCTTGAGGATTTGGGATCCTCTACATGCAAGATTTTCATTATTGAATAATAATAAAGTTTGCTAGTTGTGTGCATTATTTTTGTGTCTCGGGATTGCTCCCTTGTTAGGTGGTATCAGAGCAGGTTTTCTTGAGCGTGTGAACAGATCGCCGATCGTGAGGCAGTTTACACCAGGACCATGGTTATGGATTCAAGATATTCAAGATTCCTCCAAGAGTGATTCCTGGTAGGCGTGGTGGTGCCAGAGGTGGCAGAAATGCTAGTGGAAGAGATCTATTGGTGGCTGAGAGTTTCAAAGCCCTCTAGAGACAAATTGATGCATTGCGGGAACAAATGAGAAGAGGGTTAAACCCGGGAAGGAGAGGAGAAAGTGAGGATGAAGAAGAGGTGGAAGATTTAGACATAGAAGAGGAAGAAGAAGCAATTGATCAAGATCAGATGCAATTGATCAGGGCCATTTCAAAGATCAAAAAAATACCTAGAATAGAAGTCCCCAGTTATTCCGGAAGTCTGAACCTGGAAGAGTTGATCGACTGGATCAACGAGCTAGAAGAATATTTTGAGTATGAAGAAGTAGAGGACCCAGATCGGGCTAAGTTTGCAAAAATGAAGCTGAAGGGCCATGCCAATATTTGGTTGAAAGAGGTCCAATTGGAGAGAAATCAAGAGGAAAAGGAAAGATCAGCAGTTGGGATCGCATGGTGGAGAAATTGAAGAAGCAGTTCATACCAATAGACAACGAGTTAGATCTGTTGAAGAAATTGCAAGGGTTGAAGCAAGGAAATAGATATGTGAAAGAATACATAGAAGATTTTCACAAGATAATCATTAGAACAAGCCAATTAGAGGCCAACAAAGAGAAGGTAGCCCGTTATCTTAATGGGTTACAACCGAGCATTCAAGAGGAGCTAAGCCGGGTCAGAATGACCACCATTGAGGATGCATACCAGTTTTCTCTGAGAGTTGGGGAGAAGTTGAACAAAAGATTTGAGAGCAAGCAAAAAGGCCAAGGAGGTCAGAGCGGAAGGGGTAGTGGAAGATCTTTTGGGAGCCGAAATGAGGATGAAAGGAAAAATGAAGATGTGGGTACCAGTCAAAGCCAGAGGAATGATAACTTCTACCGCCCTCATGATCAAAAGAGTGGTGATCAAAGAGGTAGAGGATGCGGAAGATTTGGACCAAGGCCTGGAAGAGGTGGTTTTAAAGGAACTTGTTTCCATTGTGGTGAAGAAGGGCATCGAGCCTATGAATGTCCACAACACCAAGGAAGGATAGACATAAGACCAGAAGGTCGTGGAAGAGTTGCACATGCAGATGAGGAAGCTCAATCTAAGCATTCAGATGATTTTGAAAGGGGAGAAGCCCTAGTGGTTAGAAGAGCCCTGGTGACTGAAGAGAAGGAGCCAGAACAGAGGAAGAATTTGTTCTGCACAAGGTGCAAGTGTGAAGACAAATGTTGTGAGGTCATTATTGACAGTGGGAGCACCGATAATCTGGTGTCAAAAGAGATGGTTAAAAAGTTGAAACTGAAAAGGGAAAGGAATCCCCATCCATATCGGATTGCCTGGTTGCAGAAAGACCACAAAGTTTTGTTCAATGAGCAGTGCCTGGTGAAGTTCAAGATCGGAAGCTATCGCGATGAGGTACTCTGTGATATCATCCCCATGGATGCATGTCACATGTTGTTGGGGAGGTCATGGCAGTTTAATAGGCGTGTTGTACATGATGGCCATGCAAACACTTATTCCCTGATGAAGGATGGAGTCTGTCATAAGTTGAAACCCCTGAAGAAGGACAAAGAAAAGGTATGTAGTAGTGCTAGAATTTGCTTTGTTGATGGAAGGAAATTTTTAGAAGGCATGAAGCATGAACATATGTGTTATGCATTGATTCCTACAATGGATAAGGAAGATAGTGAGAAGGTGCCAGTAGAAGTTTATGGACTATTGGATGAGTTTCAGGAGATTATTTCTGATAACATGCCTAAGGGTTTACAACCAATGAGGAAGATCAGTCATCAAATTGACTTGATCACTGGAACCAGTTTACCAAATAAGGCAGCTCATAGAATGACTCCTGTAGAAAATGAGTTGAACAGACAAGTTCAGGACTTGTTGAGAAAGGGTTTGATTTGAGAGAGTTTGAGCCCATGTGCAGTACCTGCAGTACTAGCACCAAAGAAGGATGGGGAGTGGAGGATGTGTACAAACTCCTGAGCCATAAATAAGATAACAATCAAGTACAGATTTCCCTTGCCAAGGATGGATGACTTGATGGACTATTTGAGTGGAGCACAGTACTTCACGAAGATTGATCTGAAGAGCGGATATCACCAGATCAGGATTCGAGAAGGTGATGAATGGAAGACTTCCTTCAAGACCAAGGATGGTCTATACGAGTGGTTAGTCATGCCTTTTGGGCTAACCAATGCACCAAGCACATTCATGCGGCTCATGAATGAGGTACTGGAAGAGTTTCTGGGGAATTTTGTCATTGTGTACCTAGATGATATTTTAATATTCAGTAAGTCCCTGGGTGAGCATTTGATGCATATTCGTAGAGTCTTTGAAAATTTGAGAGAATAAAAATTGTTGATTAATCTGAAGAAGTGTATTTTTGTGAAGAAGGAGTTAGTGTACTTGGGGTTTGTTTTCTCGGCAGAAGGTCTCAAGAATGACCCAAAGAAGGTGAAGGCTATTCTAGAATGGCCTACCCCAAGAACTGCTACTGAGGTGAGATCTTTCCATGGTTTGGCCAGTTTTTATAGAAAGTTCATTAGAAAGTTCAGTAGTATTTGTGCAACCCTGACTGAAACAATGAGAGGGGATAGAAAAGAGTTCAAGTGGAGCACTAGAGCAACGAGGAGTTTTGATCTGTTGAAGCAGAAGGTGACAGAGCAACCATTTTTAGCCCTACCAGATTTCAATAAGGTGTTTCAAGTGGATTGTGATTCCAGTGGTTGTGCCATTGGAGCAGTGATGAGCCAAGAAGGTAAGCCCATTGCCTATTTCGGTGAAAAGTTAAATGATGCAAAGAGAAAGTACTCTGTATATGATCATAAATTTTATGCAATAGTTCAAGCATTAAAGAAATGGAGACATTATTTGTTACTAAAGGAATTTGTTTTGTTTACTGATCATCAAGCATTACAGTACCTGAGTAGTCAAGGAAAATTAAATCAGAGGCATATGAAATGGGTAGAATTTTTGCAGAGTTATACCTTTTTTTTAAAGCATAGGAGTGGCAAGTCAAATCGGGTTGCAGATGCCTTAAGTAGGAGGCAAACATTGTTGACTGAGATGCAGATTGAAGTGGTTGGGTTCAATGAACTCAAGTCATTGTATCCTGAAGATCCTGATTTTGCAGAGGCTTGGAAAGCTTGCAAGGACCCTGTTACAGTTGACAGGACAAAGTGGTTGGATTTCATAATCCAGGATGGCATGTTGTTTAAGGGAAGCCAATTGTGTATTCTGAGGAGTTCCATGAGGGAGAACCTGATAAAGGAGAAGCACAGTGGAGGAATGGCAGGACATTTTGGTCTGGATAAGACCATTGCCATTATCAGTGAGCATTATTATTGGCCTCAGTTATCACAGGATGTGAAGAAGTTTGTGCAAAGTTGCAGGATATGTCAAATGGCTAAACGAGTGAGCCAAAATATTGGGTTGTATCAGCCCTTACCTGTACCAAAGAGGTCATGGGAGGATATAAGTATGGAATTTGTTCTTGGTTTTCCAAGGACACAGAGAGGGAATGATTCAGTATTTGTGGTAGTTGATAGGTTTTCAAAGATGACACATTTCATCCCATGCCAGAAGACCCATGATGCAGTCCACATTGCTGACTTGTTCTTCAGAGAAGTGGTGAGACTACATGGTTTGCCAAAGAGTATAGTCTCATATTGTGACACAAAATTTGTTGGGTACTTTTGGAGGACCTTGTGGAAGAAGTTGAAAACAGACTTGAAGTTCAATTCTGCACACCATCCACAAACTGATGGGCAGATTGAAGTTGTGAATAGAAGTTTGGGTAACCTACTAAAATGCTTGGTAGGAGATAAACCCAAGGGATGGGACTTGATCTTGCCCCAGGCATAATTTTCTTACAACAATTTTGTCAACAGAAGCACTAGTAGATCACCATTCCAGATTGTGTACGGAGGCAGTCCCAGGACCGCTCCAGAATTGAGGAAGATAGACCAAGAGAAGAAGACTAGTGCTGAAGCCGAAGACTTTGCAGCGCACATCAAGAATATACATGAGAAGGTAAGAGAACATATTAACAAGATGAATATACAGTATAAGGCTAAGGAAGATCAAAAGAGGAGGTATAAGGAGTTTCAGATTGGTGATGAAGTGATGGTCCACTTGAGGAAAGAAAGGATTCCAGTGGGAACCTATAACAAACTGAAGATGAAGAAGTTCGGTCCCTCTAAAATTGTGGAGAGGCATGAATCAAGGAATGCATATGAGGTAGAGTTGCTAGATGGAGTCAATATTTCCCCTATGTTTAATATTTCATATTTGACAGAGTATCATGAAGGTGGCGCAGAGGAAGTACCAATAATAGAACAGTGTGGCATTCTAGCACCTACTTCAGAGAAGGAGCAGATTGAAGAAATTTAGGATAGTCGTGTGGGAAGGAGTACCAGAAATAGGAAATATGAAGAATATTTGGTGAAGTGGAGAGGAAGGCCTATCGAAGATTCATCCTGGCTGTCTAAGGTAGAGGTTGACTATTTGGGTTTTCCTCAACCATCTGAGACGTGACGGGGTCACTTCTCAAATTACCCTGGGTGTCTGATGCAGGAGCATCTAGTGGTGTGAGGGCAATCTTGCATCACCCAAAAAGATGTTTTCCATTTATATTCCTGTTGTTTGCTTTTTGTTATGGATACCCTTTTCGTCGAATAAGAGTTTCCAACTTTCAGAACTATTTTTTTGCTTTTTTTGCTCAACTGCTATTTTTAGCAGGTGTGAATTTGAAGGCGTGGGAAGACAAAAATTTATGGAAAGGTTCAGGACAGAAAAATAAGCACTTTGGTGAAAGAATCAGGTCAAGATCATTCACGGTTTGAAAGTTATTCAAGTTCCAGTTTCTGCTTTTTGCCCTGAAAAACCTTCCGAGCTCAGTTTAAGGCACTAAACGGTCCTGGATGGGCTTGAAAATTTGTGGAAATCCCAAAGTAGATGCGGTAGTCCCTACTTTGCAAAAAATCATCTTTTTGAGAGCTTTCTGAAAAAGGTATTATCATTGAAGATCCAACAGTCGGATTAAAAGTTATGGCTTCTGGAAGTTGGTGCATATTTTAGAAATGTGCTAATTTTCGAATGTGAATTTAAATTTGAATTTCAAATTGTAATTTTGGCACCAAACCTCCAAAAACTCATATCTCGAATGTTGTTTTTGGCTCCAAACCGAAAAGGGGTTATTTATGGACCAATTTATGATTTTTGGGTAGCTTTTTGGGGAAAGAGTTTGCATGCTGTGAAAAGGGGATTTTCTATAATTTCTATAATTTTTTTGAGACTTCTGTAGCTTGCATATATCGTAAAGCTCAAGGATTTGGGATCCTCTGCATGTAAGATTTTCATTATTGAATAATAATAAAGTTTGCTAGTTGTGTGCATTATTTCTATGTCTCGGGTTTGCTCCCTCGTCAAATCATGATCACAGTAAGTATAGAACATAAAAATATGACCAATTTCATGGTAGACCTAGGATTAGATATCAACAAGTTACTAAAATGAGTATAGAATAGATAAGAAAACAAAAACTATGACAAACTCCATACATCATCAATTTAGTAGGTAGAATTGGAATGAAAACCCTAGGTACATAGAAATATGTGGAAGTCAATGTGAAGGGAGTAAAACAAAAAGTAGACTTTGAAGTAGTTGCAATTAAAGAAACATTTGATTCATTCAACTCCCTACTAGGGATTTAGATGGTTTGTGAATTCCAATGGAATTTTAGATTCCCACAAAGAGGAGATATCATTTATAGATACAAACAAAATAGTCCATATCCCCCCAGGAAAAACCCCAAATAAAACATATATAGAAGAATAAACCCAAAAGAGTATAATGAATCTAATAATAAAACATATACAATTTTGAGGTTACCACCAAATGAAAATATAGAAAATCCAAACTCAAAAGGAGAATTTGGAATTGAGAGCATTGCATATAGCACAGACAATGATGAAGTGCTATATGCATAAATGTAGGAAAAACTAGAACTCCATTCCTAAAAAATTATTGGCTTTCACAAAATATGTATGATTAAGAAGACATTGAAGAATGATCCACATTCTATCGCATTTACAAATAATAAACCACACAACTCTTGTGGAAAAATATAAGGCAACACAAAAGCTCTATGTGAAAATACTTGCTAGATAAATAAGATCTCACAAGGAATATCACATATTAAATTACCCAAATACTCAGATGATGGAGACCTACTATCATTCATCTCACAAATGGAAAATATATTTCAAACTAAGGAAAGGACACTTGACATATTGAAGCATACACTTATTTGTAATACTGCATGTTGGCAGAATGCACAAAAAGAACACTTGACACAATGGACAATATCCAAGATCTTAATCACAATAAGATACCTACCAAAGGAAGGGGAATATAAGGAAATGTAAAAATACAATGGATAGATCCCACCAGATGGACACCTTGCCATTTATACTAATACATGAAGAGATAGAAACGAATATGATGACCAGATATACAAACAACTATTTTACCAGATACTAATATCGGTGGTGAAAACTTGGTACATCAACCAAGAACAAAGAGGGGAAACCAACAATTAGGAAGAGTTGATGAAATAATTTCTTCATACCTTCTCATTCTATAATGAAAATATAAACATACACACCACACTAATCAAAATGAAGGAGATCATATTTAGACCAGAGGAAATTTAGGAAATAGCAGTACCACAAACTTCCACACCGCCTCCACAATTAGAAGACATATGGAGATATATAGAATATCTTTATAAAGAGAGTAGATTACTAGAAAGAAGATGTTTCCTAACAAATAAGGATGACGAGGATGTTCACAATATAGACATAGAATTTCAACAAGGGGAGAGAGAATTAGAATCTCCCATAAAGGCCAAGCAACAATACTAGAAGTATCCAGTTAAGCTGAAAGAATAAAACATTGCAAAGGAAGGAGATCCTAGAATGGCTAAGATAGGATATTACTGGGATGACAGACTAGTGGCACAAGTTACAGAAATGTTATCTAAATTTGAAGATTTTTTTCCTATGAAGTTTATATATTTGAGGGGAATAAAGGAGGAAGTTGGAGTTATGAAAAGATAGTTGAAAGAAGGTGTTAAACTAGTAAGAAAAATAACCTACTAGCTAAACCCTAATATGAATAAGAAATTCAAAACAAAACAAGACAAAATGTTAGAGGTTGGGATAATCAAACCCATGGAGAATGCAAAGTGGATTAGTCCCATGGTAATCCAAAGTAAGAAGACATGAGAGATAAGGATTTGCGTTGAATTTAGAGAACTGAATAAAGCATACATCTATGACCCTTTTCCTACACCATCAAGAAATTTTGAATTCAGTAGCAATGAGAGAAATATACTTTTTTACCAATGGGTTTCAGGATATCACCAAGTAGTAATAAGTGAAGAAGACCATCTTAAAATAATATTTGTAATAGAATGGGGATCCTACATATATACAGTGATGCCATTTGGCTTAAATTATACTCCTGCAGTATTCAACAAGATCATGATAAATGCTTTCAAAGACTTTATACATGAATTCCAAGAGGTATATATAGACAATTGGAAAATTTATAGATTGGTCAAAGACCACATCTAAGTACTCATGATGATGCTCAATATATGTAGAAGAGTGCAAATTACCCTTAAATTGAAGAAGTGTATGTTTGTAGTACCATGTGGCACATTATTAGGTCATATAATATGTGACGAAGGATTGATGGTAGACCCTATGAACATCTCACTAATCATGACACTATCACCACCAAAAACACCTTCTAAAGTAAAAGCTATTATGGGCTACACGAGATATCACTATAAATTTATAAAAGGGTATGTTGAAATAGCTGCACCATAGTCTAGTAGAAGCATTGAATGGAATGAGGAATGCCAATAAGTATTTGATACACTAAAGAAAAAAATTGTGGAAGCACCAATAGTTGTCTTCCTAGATTAGAACACACCCTTCCATGCACATGTAGATGCCCCAAGAATTTCTATAGGAGTGGTATTAGCTCAACCCAATGGCAACAAATATTGCCCTATAGCCTTTGCAAGTAGGAAACTATATAAGACAAAAAAATCTATACCACCATTGAAAGAGAAGCCTTAGTTATGGTCTATGCACTACAAAATTTTAGACATGATCTCTTATCAACATTATTTACTATTGAACACCCATAATACTAAGAGGGGGTGAATCAATATTCTCTTAAACCATTCAAATATTAAACACCCAATCACCAAATCATATTCAATTGTAATGAAGAAAGAAAGAATGAAACATTCACAACAACATAACACATGAACACTGAGATTTTTATGTGGAAAACCCAAAATGGGGAAAACCACAGTGAGTGTTAGCTTACAATATATTATAACTGGTTATAGTATATTTATGGAAGTGCTCACTATAGGTGGACTCACTTCCACAGAGGAAAGGATAGAAGAGAGATGGTGGCTCATATCCTATTTGAACTATTACAATTGCATCTTTCATATGCATGAAATGAAGTTCTAATGAAGCTCAATAAACTAACTTTACATACTTCATTTGAATTAGATTCAACACTTTTTGTTCTGCATTCACACAACTTTGATCTTCAACTCAAAATTCACAACTTAAATTCACACTACTCAGATAATATTCACATGTATAATCTCCACATAACACATCATATGTTCATGTCATACATCCAAACACCGAAAGGATCCAACATATTTGTTCACATAAACTAGGTCGGCCTAATTAGATATAACACTCAAAATATAGCTTGTCGACTCCAAAAGTTTCATACATATCTTGTGCTATGATTCAAAACTAAAAATAACTTAAAATAGGTCGTGAGGACCTATATTAGATCCCAAAAAACACCAACACTTATTTTACCTTCACATACCCTTAAACTTGTTAAGTTGGCATGGCATAAGACCTAATAGTAAAATCCTTCAACTGTGTATCCACATCTTGACACATGGAACTCAAAACTCAATTCCAAATTGAATTCATACTTTACTACCATTTGGAAACTTATCCTCAAAATGCAAAGCCAAAAACTCATTTGCAGAGAAGTGTGAAATCTCCCACACACATGCACTACATAGAGAATAACTATAGTTTGCTAGGATGAATGTTATTCATATCTTTCAATCCACTTGTTAAAACATGATGAAATCTTGGAATTAGATACATCTAACATCTAGTAAAATAGTGTTAGAAGTGTAAAGTAAATTCTTCATTTGTGGAGAGGTGTGGACCCAAACACTGATGCACTATTACCCTAAATTAGCCAAATTGACACTTAATTAATTTCCCAGACAACTTATTTTTCCGGATCAAACCATCTTGCAAAGATGTCTTTATTAACAACTCAAAAACCTATTAGAACTTATTAGAATGGTCTACAACTAAAAATATTCACATAAGTTACAATGTTGGCATTAATGACAACACTGCAACACTTTACTTGTTCCTCATGCTCATGTTGCTAAGTTCCAAAAATCTCCCCAAAAATTCCAACAATCTCCCCCTTTTCCATTGATGGAAACATGCCAAAAATTCTTCAAAACATTCTCCAACATTCTCTCCCTTTGACATCAAGGGCAGAGAGCACATATACAATAGTTATAACTTTGACTGGAACTCCCCCTGAGAAATGTAAGAACATATACAAACTAAAAAGGATGGATTAACTCCCCCTGAGTCATGTATCGAAGCAAAAACCAGAAGTTGTACTAGAAAAATCAATATATAATCTACATATATACAAAGAATCTAAACATAAACACTAAAATCCATAAAAAGTGAGAAATATTTCAACCAGAGGTGGTTGATGCCTGTAAATTTTGCAAATGGTCCTGTCATGTTGGCCTACTTTCTTCCCCTTCTCTCTTTGCTTCCACAAGCAATCTACATTGTGTTTCAACCTCTATCAATAATTCTTCTCCTTCTTCTGGAGTATTAGGTACTGGATTCATCTACTTGGCTCTATGCACACTCAAAAGAGCTTTTGAAACAAGTATAAATTTGGGATTGACCAAGTCCTTTATTTCTCCAAACTCCAAGATTGTGCATTCTTTTTGTGCTTCCAATTGAAAGAATTTCTTTTGCATTTCTTCTATTATATTCCTTATTTCTCTAGTTAGGTCAATTGCTAGATCATAGGCACTTCAGGTAGTATTGATTTGAGACTCAATAGAGTCCATCTCCTTCCTTATGCTCTGTGTGTTTTTGGGCCACTTCATGCCATATTGATATAGAGCCTTTGCCTAATCCACACACCCTTGTGCATCCTTCAATTTTTATTTTTTTTTATGTGTAATGGAACATTTCTCAATAATTTCTAACATTTTCTTGTTGTTTATTCTTTTCTCAACCTCTTTCTCTTCTTCATCTTTCAATCTGGATGCATAAACCTTAAAAGAATCAATTAGCAATTTCAAATTTTCCATACCAAAGAGTGATGTGTCAATATTTGTGTTGGGTATGGCCTCTTGTATAGCTTTCACTACTTCCATCAGTTCACCACTTCTTTGGTGTGTCTTAATGATATCTTTCCTTGTGGATGCATGAAACATATCTCCCAATTTTAGCTTATGAAGGGGAGAGATCTTATCCAAGTCAACATTGGCTTGTTGCGTCAGTAATTGCAGCAGTTGTGATGACACAACAAGTTGGAACTTGGGCTACATAATCAATATATTTTACAAGGAATCTCCAGAGGAGCTGAAGGATTCACCAAAAACCTTTTTTGTTTCCACGGCCTTTCCTTTTGATTCCTCAGCAATTTTCTATTCGTTTTTCTATTTTTGTTTGTGCATCTTTAGATGCATCCTTGTCTTCATCTCTCTTTTCTTGCTCTCCTTCTTTTCCTACATCAACATTATCATCCTTGTTTTCTTCCTCTGTAGTGTTTTCAATGTTAACCAAAGGAGTAACTTCTTCTTGTACTAGAGGAGGAGTGATGTTTTCCTTTGCAATGTCTTCTCCAATCACTGCATTCTCAACATTTCTTTCTATCATGTCCTCCACTTCTGAAGGAGTGTTTTCCAATGCAACTTCTTCATTTGCATCATGCTCATGTTGAGCATCATCTGTATGCACATTTTCTTCTACATTTGGTTCCAAAGAAGGTGTACCAATATTCACTTCTTCCATATCTTCTAGTATCATTCCTAGTTTTGGTGCAATCTCCTCATATTTTTGTTGAAAGGCATAAGACAACTGAGAGGGGGTGAATCAATTGTCACCAAACTCAAACACAAAACTTCAAACACTTATCAACTTCACAACCACTTAATTTTGTTATTAAGTATGAACATGAAATGTAAATAACAGAAAGCAATATCAACACAAGAAATACCAGATTTATGTGGAAAACTCAATAAGGGAAAAACCACGGTGAGGATTAGCACACAATATAAAGTAATAGCAAAACTTATTACAAAGAGGCTCATTGCCCGAATACAAGGTTCACTGCCTATAGATACAAAAGATAATAGAAGGACCCACCACAGCAAATTACACACATCTGCAACCTTGATCAAAAGGATTGTAGATATCGTCAGCTCACTACTTTCAAGAATCTAACACATTAAATTACTACTGCCTCAATTCACTTTTGCACAACTTTGCTTCTCAAAATTGTGGCATACTTGATTGATTAATTCATAACATCTTGACTTGTATTTATACCTTCTTCAACCTTAGAAACTTTCTCCAAGGTCAGCTACACACACTTCATTTTACAAATTCAAATTAGGTCGACAACTCAACATTCCCGCGGTGGAAAGGAATGAGAGCAGACAAAACTAGCACTTAACCAAGACCCAAAACATCATCTTGGATCAATCACACACTTAATTAATTATTATCCTTTGTATTAAGCGTAAATACCAAGTCAGCCAAACCTAATGAAAAAATAAATGAACTTTGAGGTACATGCTTCCGAAACAAGAAGATAGCATGCAGACCACATAACATGCTTCACTAAACACTGGAACACATCTCAGATTCCTTTAGACACATCCACATCAGTTGCAACAACATTCATACATATAACTCTTCTCACTAGTCCATTTGGACTGTATAGACACATACAACAACTTCTAAAACTCAACTTCTGGAGCACCAAACTGCGAACACCTTTCCTAGAACACAAGCAACATCATTACAAGACATATTCTAGATACACAAGACCTGAAACGAAACAACGGAGGACTGGAGAGCAGAAAAATTTCTCCCAGTCCACATATAAGTAACCTTGTCAAACCAATTCACACACCGATGAACACAACTTTCACTCTCCATCAAACCAAAAGCTACAATCTAGGAGATATCACCAACAGATGCCCATAAACAATACTTCACATCCAAACAAGCATAGGATCAACACATAAGAAATGCAGAGCACAAACCATAGCACATTCTAAACACACACAACTCTACCTTCTCAACAACACTTAGCAACCTATCATATTAGCACATTTGCAACATCATAAAGATAGCTCCATGTACTCACAACATCTCATCAACATCTCAACTATACATGCACAACCTACAACATCTTGTACTATCTTGACATCAATGACAACACAACCAAACTTACTCATACTTGCAAAAATCTCCCCCTTTGTCATTGATGGCAACACATGATGTGAAAAACCATCAAAGAAAACATCTCAATACTCTATCCTTTTACTATTTTTCACACAAATCTCTCTTCCCCCTTTGGCATTAATGGAAAAGAAAAAAAACTCAGATCACTCCCCCTTAGGAGTGCACCTACACAACTCATTTTGTGACAATGAAAATTTCTACTCCTCCTGTAGAGTAGACCCATTCATCAATCCAAACAAATGAAGAATTTAAAGATCCACTGGACTGATGCACCTCCATGTACACCTAGTTCAAAGAAGGAGAGAAAATGACCCCCAACTTCTCCCTGAGATACTCAAAAGTATCCTTTAGAAGAACCTTATTAAATATATCTACAATCTAATCTTTTGTAGTCACATACTCCAATCTAACTTCATTCTCCATTATCTTTTCCTCCAAGAAATGATATCTAATAGATATTTTTTTTCCTTGAATGCATTATCGAATTCTTTGAAATATTTATAGCACTTATATTATCATAGAAGATAGGAATAGGCTCATCACATATCACTCCTATATCCTTCAATGTTTGCTTCATACACAAAACCTATGTGCAACAAGATGTTGCAACAATGTACTCAACTTTTTGAATGGATAAAGAAACCAAATCCTATTTTGCTTAACCATTAAACCAATCTTCCACCAAGAAAGAATGCACCACCACTTGTACTCTTTTGATCATCTACACAACCAGCGCAATCTACATCAGTGTAAGCACTCAAAGTGAAATCAGTATCCTTAGGATACCACAAGCCATAATCCAAAGTGCCCTTAAGATATCTGAATACCCTCTTCATAGTTGTAACATGTGCTTCTTTAGGTTCTGCTTGAAATCTAGCAACCAAACATACTACATGGATGATATCCGATCTAGTAGCAGTAAGATACAATAGTCCACCAACCATAGATCTATACTTGCTCTGGTCAACTTTAGTAGATTCATCATCTTTACTCAGCTTGCATCCAATCACCATAGGGGTACTAACTAGTTTGGAGTCATACATTCCAAAATTCTTCAACAAATCTTTAACATATTTAGATTGTGAAATGAATATCCCCTTATCAGTTTGATTTACTTGAAGTCCAAGGAAGAAATTCAACTCACCAATCATAGACATCTCAAACTCTTTTTGCATTTCCTTTGCAAATCTCTTACACATACCTTCATTTCCTCCAAAGATGATATCATCAACATACACAACTACTATCAAAATTTTGTTTCCTTTAATCTTGAAATTAAATAAAGATTGATGTTTGTGGATCCTTTGCTCAACTTTTGTTGTGTCAAATACCTGACCAATCTTGCATACCATGCTCTAGGAGCCTATTTCAGTCCATACAATGCCTTTTCAATTTACAAACCATATCTGATTTTTATGATAACTAAAAACCCTCTGGTTGTTCCATGTACACCTCTTCTTCCAATTCTCCATTTAGAAATGCAGACTTGACATCCATCTGATATACTTTGAAATATTTATGAGCAAAAAATGCCAAGAACATCCTAATAGCTTCCATTCTTGCTATAGGGGAAAATTTATCTTCAAATTCTATGCTTTCAACCTGTGAATAACCTTTGCATTACAAGTCTTGCCTTATTTATCACAATTTCACCATTCTCATTCAGCTTATTTCTGAACACCCACTTAGTACCAATTACATTCTTGCTTATTGGTCTAAGAACCAATTCCCATGCCTGATTCTTCTCTATCTGTTGCAACTCTTCTTTCATTGCTCTAACCTAACTTTCATCTTTACATGCTTCACACACAGACTTAGGTTCTATGTTTGAAAGTAAACACAAATTTACCTCACCTACTACCACTTTGCTTCTTGTCTTTACACCTTCACTCTTATCTCCAATTATTTTTTCTTTTGAATGATTCTTCTTTACATACTTAGGAGTCTTAGGAGCAGGTTCTGGAGTCTCTTCTTCCACTTCATTCTGTGCTTCTTCTTCCTCTTTATTCTCTTTTGGTATTGGTCTATAGATAGGCTTATCTAGTTCAACTGCACTTATCTCAACAGGTATGTGCATATCTTCATCAACCTTCATATTTGCACTCTCAACAATCTTCCTCAATCTTTTATTAAAGCATCTATAAGCTTTGCTACTAGTTGAACACCCAAGGAAAATTCCTTCATCACATATAGCATAAAACTATCCAAGGTTCTCATCATCTCTTTTAATGTAACATTTGCTTCCAAACACCTTAAAGTATTTCACAGTAGGAATATTACCAGTCCACAACTCATAAGGAGTCTTAGTGTTGTTACCTCTTATTTGAAATCTGTTAAGAATATAAATAACAATGTGGATTGCCTCTCTCTAGTATACATCAAGCACATTTGCTGCTTTCATCATAGTTCTTGCAGCTTCCTGAATAATTTGGTTCTTTCTTTCTACAACTCTATTTTGCTGAGGAGTCTAAGGAGCAGAAAAATGTCTCTTTATGCCATGCTCTTCACAAAATGCATTAAAATCATTGGAAGTGAATTCTCCACCTCTATTAGACCTTAAGCATTTGGTTCTCAAGTTCACTCCATTCTCTACTCATGCTTTGAACACTTTAAATCTATCTAGAGCTTGAGCTTTCTCTCTAAGAAATGTAACCCATGTCATTCTAGAATAATCATCAATAAGGAGCATGAAATACCTATCACCATTAAGACTTTTTGTTCTTGTAGGACCACAAGGGTCAGTATGAACCCATTCCAGCATTTTGGTAGTAGATTTCTCTTTTCCTTTAAAATTGCATCTTATTTGCTTTCCCAATTGACAACTTATGCACACAATATTAGGCTTTGTGATTTTAGGCAAGTCTTAGACAACCTCTCTTGAATTGATCGTAATTAGATTATCAAAGTTTACATGTCCCATCCTCTGGTGCCATAGCTAACTTTCATTAACTTGAGATACAAGGCACTAACCATCAACACCCTTAAGCTGATAAATGTTTCCATATGTTCCCTTCCTACAACAACAACAATTCCCGACCCTTTTCTAATCTCACATGTATTATCCTGAAACACAAGCTTGAATCCCTTGCTACACATTTTCCCAAAAATCAATAGATTATGCCTTAAGCCCTTAACATATTAGACATCATCAGTGTTGTGCTTTCCATCAAAACTAATTGTTCCTTTTCCAACAATCTTTGCTCCAAAATCAACTCCAAACATGACTAATCCACCATCATACTTCTCAAGTTTAGTGAACTTACTTTTATCTCTGGTCATGTGATTAGAGCAGCCACTGTCAATCACCCAATAGTCTTCATCTTGTCTAGCATGAAATGCAGTAACCAGAGTACCTTCCTTCTCATCCTTCTTGTTCTCTGAACCACTTTCCCTTGAAAATATTCTAGAGTTAGTAGACACATATTTACTTTCTATGGCTAAAAATAGGCATTCATCATTATCACCCTTAAAATCATACTCATCATTAGAAATTCTAGCATATTCTCTAACATAATACAACTTCTTGAACCTCTTATCCTTTATATCTTTATTATCTCTATTCTTATGTGCAACTCTATTTGGACATCTTGAAGCATAGTGACCAATATTTCCACAACTGAAACATTTAAAAGACAACATACCTTTGTACTTACCGGTACCTTTCTTAAACTTGCTTGTAAAGTTTGCTACCAACTCCTCTGAATCATCACTATCTAGATCATCCTCTATCTTTGTAGCTTTAAAAGTAGATTTAGTCTTCTCCTCTTTCTTTCCAAACTTCCTCATCTCAAATGTAGTCAAGGTGAAAAATAACTATTCTTTAGTAAACTTCTTAGGATCATGAACTTCTTCAATAGCTAAAACCTTATCATTGTAACTCTCTGTTAGAGTCATCAAGATCTTCTCCATCACATCTTCATTAGCCAAAGTACCACCTTGATTTTTCACTTCATTCACTGTAATGTGAACCCTTTGGAAATAGCTTGCAATATCTTCACCTTCTTCCATTTTCAAATTCTCATATCTACGCTTTGATGTTAGCTTCTTTGACAATTTCACCCTATCATTTCCTTCATAGATATCTTCCAAATTTTTCCATACTTCATAAGCAGTGCCCAAAGAAATAACTTTTGTTCGCTCAGTCTTAGATAAAGCACTATAGATCGCATACCTTTCTTTTTCATTTTCCTCATAGGTAGAAATATCATCTGCAGAAGAAAGACCACTTGTCGGTGCAACTTACTTCATCTCAACAACCTTCCAGGTCTCGTAACCAAGAGAGATTATGTAACCTCTCATCTACACTTTCCAGTCACTGTAGTCAGATCCATCAAACATAGGGATCACCAATTTGTGTGTCATTAGATCTACCTCAAGCGGTTAAGCTCTTCACCAAGGAACCAAAGCTTTGATACCAATTTTTGAAAGGCGCAAGACAACTGAGACGGGGGGTGAATCAGTTGTCACCAAACTTAAACACAAAACTTCAAACACTTATCGACTTCACAACCACTTAGTTTTTTTATTAAGTATGAACATGAAATGCAAATAACAAAAGCAATATCAACACAAGAAACACCAGATTTACGTGGAAAACCCAATAAGGGAAAAACCACGGTGAGGATCAACTCACAATATAAAGTAATAGCAAAACTGATTACAAAGAGGCTCACTACCAAAGAGCTCATTACCTAGATACAAGGCTCACTGCCTACAAATAGGACTCATTGTCCAATAAGGAGGCTCACTACCTATAGATACAAAAGATAACAAAAACATCCACTGCAGCAAATTACACACATCTGTAGTCTTCATCAGAAGGATTGTAGATACCATTAGCTCTCTGCTTTCAAGAATCTAACACATTAAAGTATTGTTGCCTCAATTCACTTTCACACAACTTTTCTTCTCAAACTTGTGGCATACTTGATTGATTAATTAATAACATATCAACTTGTATTTATACCTTCTTCAACCTTACACACTTTCTCCAAGGTCGGCTACACATGCTTCATTTTACAAATTCAAATTAGGTCAGAAACTCAACATTCCCATGGTGGAAAGGAATGAGAGCGGACCAAACTAGCACTTAACCAAGACCCAAAATATCATCTCAGATCAATTACATGCTTCCTTAATTATTTTTTATCCTTCACATGAAGTGTAAACACCATGTCAGACAAACCTAATGAAAACACAAATGAAATTTGAGGTACACGCTTCTACAATGAGAAGATAGCATGTGGACCACATAACATGCTTCACTAAACATTGGAAAACATCTTAGATGTCTTGAGACACATTCACATCAGCTGCAACAACCTTCATACATAGAACTCTTCTCACTAGTCCATCTAGAATGTACAGACACATACAACTTCTAAACTCAACTGTCGGAGCACCAAACTATGAACACCTTTTCTAGAACACAAGCAACATCATTACAAGAAATATTCCAGATCTGCAATACTTGAAATGAAATAACTAAGGACTACGAAGCAGAATCATTTCTCCTAGTCCACAAATAAGCAACCCTATCAAACCAATTCAAACACCGGTGAACAAAAATTTCACTCTCCATCAAACCAGAAGCTACAATCCAGGAGATATCACCAACAGATGCCCATAAACAACACTTTGGATCTGCACAAGCATAGAATCAACACAAAAGAAATGTGAAGCACAAACCAGAGCACATTATGAACACACACAACTCTATCTTCTCAACAACACTTAACAACTCATCATATCAGCACATTTGCAACATCATAAAGATAGCTCCATGTACTCATAACATCTCATCAACATCTCAACTATACATGCACAACCTGCAACATCATGTACTGTGTTGACATCAATGACAACATCAATGACAACACAACCAAACTTACTCATACTTGCAACACTTTTTCATTACTTTCCTTCCTAATCCTTTCAAGATCACTTTGTTCTCTTCCCATAAGGGTAGTCACCCTTTGCTTTATCCTTGGCTCCTTGTTGTATATTGTAGACAATGTGGATTTTCCATTCTCAAAGAGAGGAGCACTTATTCTTTCCAATGGTTCTTCATTAAGACTTGCTTCTTTTTCTATAGCTTATTTCCTTCTTTCCATAAGTCTTCAAGAATATATTTCTTAATATTCCTCATATCCACCTCAAGAAAAAAAAATGTATTTAACAATAGCTTCAATAATGGTGGCCTTATCCACCTCATTACATCTTTGTACAGAGTTGTGGTCTCTCCTAGCATCTCATTCTATAGAATACTATTGAATAATGCCTCTAATTTCATAGGTGAGTGAGGCCTTACCCATTCTATTTGTTCTTTTTCTTTGATTTTACCCAGAGTCTTCTTTTGACTTGCTTATTTTCCTTTCTTCTTCTTAGAAAAATCCTTCTTGGCTTCCTTCTTCTTTTCCCTCATGTAAATAACAAATTCTTCCTTTTATTTTTCTATCTCATCTTCATTGTCTGTATCAATTATATCAAATCTTCTTCTTTTTACACTAGCTTCACCTTGTGAAGCATCACTTCTCCTTCTCTAGACCAACTATGGTCCTTCTTCCAATTCTTCTTCTTATTCTTCTGCTACATTGATGCCTATACTCTTCTCTCTCGTTGCATTTTTCCTAACTCTTCTTCTAGTAGGTGCAACAGGTGGTGCAATAGTAGAAGCTTTCTTCTTCTCAACTCTTGTAGTTCTCACAACCTGAGGGGATTTCTCCCTTATCAGAGGACTGGCAGTTGTCTTCCTCTTTTCACCAACAAATGGTACAATCTTAGAGGACTTCTAGATAGTGGGAGGAGTGGTAGTTGTCCTACCAGATCTTCTTGTGGTTACTCCTAAACCACTTGACTCTGCCTTAGACTTTTCTTCTATTAAATGTTGCATTTTTTCCTTTGATACACCCATTTCCTCTATAATCTCTTCCACCATTTTCTTGAACTTTTTATGAATTACTAGGTTCTTTTTTTCTATGTGCACCTCCATGGATTTCTCTTCATATGTGTCATATCTCTTTGTTGATGTGTCCTTAGGACTCTTCAACAAAACATCAACAAAACCAACAAGATATTCCTTTGTAACCTCGTATCCTAATCTAGGAACCCATATGGTTCTTGGTTCTACTGCCTATGTGATACATCCATTTGTAGACACCAAAAATGTGATATTATTCTTGTATTTTTCAACTATTATTTTTGGGATTATTTCTCTTTCATGTGCTCTCCTTTGAAACATTGCAAAGAAAGAAACAAGAACATAATCTTTTGCTTTAACATCTCCAACACTTCTCATGAAATCTGCAATCTAATGGGAAACTGGTCTTCCTTTTATCCAGGTCACTCTTCTAGTTTTGGGAAGCCCCTTCAAGAAATAAAACAACAAACACATAACCAAAGTGTTATATTTAAATGGATAATTCTTCCCTTTTGTTTGCCTCAGGTTCTCCACAATTGTTGCCTAAACAACTTAAAAAGATCATAATCCACACCCTTTTCAATAATTTCATATGTCACATTAATTATGGTGGTAGATATTGAGTTTTCCCTATTGATAAAATAGATCTTGTCTCACAACAGGATTTTTGATAGTATTGATAGTTAGGGCTCTCTTATCATAAGTAGCACCAGTAAGTTCCATAATCACTTCATTTTTGATAGATTTTAGAATAGGAAAGGGTCTGGTGGAGCATAGATAAATGACCTATCTTATTACATCCTTCGTTATCATGTTGGGCATATTAGTCCAAAAAAATTGATCATGAATTTTTCTTAAGGCCATTCTAACCCAATTGTTCTCATAGAAAAAGTTTGGAAACCATTGCCATACATCCAGTTTCTTAGCAATTAGGTTTTTATATTCTAGTTTTAGGGAAAAATATTCACCAGCTAGCTCATTTTCTCATAAGTCTCCTAACTTAATGTGAGGGTATTCATCCATTTTACCATGTATGTAGATCCTAATATCCTCATTCAACAAAACCCCATAAGGAATATGAGAAAATGCACCCAATAGGTCATCTTCTATGGATTTTGTGGGATATTTCTTGAATTTAGGTTGTGGTTTCTCTGTTACCTCAAAAACCCTTACTATAGCTATTGAAAAATAGATGTAAGCTTCTTTTCCAACAAATTTCTTCAAAAACTAGGATAAATAGATTTGTAAATACCTTTTTTTTTTGCTCGTCGAACTAGGGTTTTGATGCATTGAATCTTAATTCACCTTGAACACTTTGAATTATTTCCTCACTTCTTTTCTCCTTCTTGAATGCTTTTGTGAAGTGAATTTTCCTTAGTGAGATCACTTATAACCCTTCGATTTGACCTGATTTTGTAAATTTGTCAACCCTTTATCTGTGTGCACAATCAACTTCTGAAGCTCCACAAACTTCTGCATTAATATTTTTTCTTCTGCAATCTTCACCAATAGATCAAGCATGTTGACCTACATCGTATATCTTCACATTGAGGCATCAATACCTCTTCTTTGGCGGGGGATAACATATTTTCATTAAAGCTCCCCTTAAGCCATATCTTGTAGCTTAGTTTTTAGAGGAAACATCTACACTAGGGGATGCTACAAATTCTTCCTTGACTTTTGCCTCTTCCTTCTTTCTCCAAATATTTTCTATTTCCTTCTTTTTTTCTACCAAATCCACCTTTCTTACCGGTTCATTCCTCTTTACCAGATTATCTTTCCTTGTATTTCTACTTCTACAAAACTTAGCAATATGTCCAGGTCTACTGCAATTGTAGCATGTGACATTCTTCTGAACAATATTCTTTCCATTCACTCTAGATTTGCATTGATTAGCTTTGTGTCCAAATCCATAACATGTATAACAATAGCCATTGAAAGATTGAATCATTCTACCATTGTTAGACCCATTCATCATTTGACTTCTACTAGCTCTTATGACCAAATCTATTGCATGTAAAACATTGACCAAAAAATGATAGGACATTATAATTCATTCTACTTCTACATTTTATTGCCTGATGTCCAAATTTATGACAAGAAAAACATATACCATTGAAAGATGGGTACCTTTCTTAACAGGTGTAGGACAACTGAGAGGGTGGTGAATCAATTGTCACAAAAATTCAAACTCAAAACTTCAACTCTTAGCAATTTCACAACTACACTGTTCTGTTGTTAAGCATGAGCATGAAATGCAGAAAACATAAAGTAAAATCAACATGTTGAACACCATATTTTTACATGGAAAACCAATAAGGGAAAAACCACAATGAGGGTTAACTCACAATATAAAGAGATTACAAAACCAAATACAAAGGCTCACTGCCCAAAAGAGGACTCACTTTCCAAATACAAAAGCTCACTACTTACAAGGAGGCTCACTACCTACAAAAAGATTTACAAAACAAAATTGGGCTTCACAACTGAAATGAACTGAAAAGAGTGTACCTAACAAGTGTTGATGAAGTTTTGATGATGCTCAATAGACTGACTTAACACACTTCATCATTTTTTCTCTTCTTCACTTTCACATTCACTACTGCTTCATCGATTACACACCATCTTCAAAACTGTTCAACAACATATATATACTCAATCTATACGCAAGCATCTATTAGGTCGGCCTAATTGGATGCAATTTAAAAAGGTAATTGTTGGCTTCATACAAGGCTTCTCTTAAAGTAATCCAAGTGTATAATATGCTACAATGTGTTGGAATGGACCAAAGATAGGTCACACATATATCCACAATACACATTAAACTATTAATTGATTATTAGGTAGGCCATGATTAACTTTATAATGAAATGAAATCAAAAAATTCGATGCCAATACACCAACCAATCATATGATCATATGAAAATACATACATATGTGCTTCAAGTGATCATAAGCCACTTCTCAAAATCTTAAACACCAATGATTACTAGAGGGAATATGTAGACCAAAATACCAAATCTATCACCAGAGGAAGTAAACTTGTTTTGTACACTGGTTCAGGGTACCTGACCAATCTGATACCATAAACAACATGGTGACATCAATGACAACATATAGGCTGATCATCTCCATTCTTCCAACAATCTCCCCCTTTGTCATTGATGGAAACATGTGCAAAAAAATATTCAAAAACTCTCCTCCAATCTCTCCCAACTTTCCAAATCTCTCCCCCTTTGACATCAATGACAAAGGGTGACCAAAAGGATGTAAACATGGTGACGTTCAAAATTGTAAAAAGATTCCAATTCTTCCAAAAACTTCCAGCCATCCAAAAACTTTCAAACATTCAACCTTTCAAAAATAATTCAATTTTTCATCTTGTTCAATTTTCCTTTTTCTCTTTCTTTTATTTTTTCCAAAACAAACAAAACAACAAAAATTGAACATTTAGAATTCAAGTAAAAATGACACTCTTCACTTGAAATACCTTCTTGTATCTTTCTTTGATAACTGGAAATAACTATTTCTAGTTAAATATAGTTGAATCTATTCTCATGCACATGCTTTCTAATAGGGCCAACAATGTGAAATAAGATGGCCTATTTGTAGATGAGCACTGTCTTTCACAATCTTCTACATCAGTAAATATTTTAGAAAGATGGTCTAACCGAACCTCAGCAATCTCCTTACGGAGCCAAAAAAAAAATTCACCACATCATCTCTTTGTCTCTGTACAATAATCAACTTAGCTTGCAATTCACCAATTCTCAGCCTTTGTTTCCCTTCTTTGTCTTCAAAGATATCAAAGTTATTTCCAATGTTGTTTACCTCAAATTCAATTGCTTCAATTCTACTTCTGAAATTGTCTACTGCAGTAGGCCATCAAAGACGGCATTTATAGATATCTAATATTTCTTTGATGCATTTCTTTGTTTCCATGATAAGTTTGGATAATCCTTGCTTAGCTTTAGTACATCTCTTTTCAACCTTGGGCTTCCAACTTGCCTCCTTCTGGACCTTCAAGCAACATTCTTTCTTCAACAACCTCAACTAAATTTTTTGATAAGGAGTCAAAAACAATTGATACATCAACACCTTTTCAAAGTAGATACTCTACTAGAGCATCATCATTCTTGAGTATGTCAACTGGACAGGCTGCATTCCATAACTCACCAATTTTATTCATCTTTCCTTTAACCAACATAGACCTGATGTCATCTGAATGAGAGGATTTAGATTCAGGTAGAGATTCTTCTTCTTTCTCTTCTAAAATGGCAATGATGTATTCATTTATAGCTTTTCTTTTCTTCGATTCCAGAGGGGAATCACTGATGAAAACTTCCAATTCTCTCTCACTGGAGGATAAACCCACTTCAACCTAACTCAGTGTTGACATACTGGAGAATAGATTTGTTCTTAAGGATGTGAAATATGACTTGCACACACTTACATTATCCGCCAATGATTCCAGGTATCTGCAGACTTGTTTCCCAATAGGAATATCAGATTCCCACACAAAATTTTCTCTTCCCGGTAGAGAGTTCAAAAAGTAAAAAGCCAAGCACACAAGCAAAGATCCAAACTGAAAGGGATAACTCTCAACCACCGATATTCAAGAATTTTTAGATAGATTTTTAAGTAATAGGCTACACAAATCAAACTGCCTATTTCCCTTAATCATCATATGTGCAAGATATACAACGATAGCCAAAGTCAAGCCTTCATGATTTCTAAAATAGATTTTATAAGAAACATCGTACACAACACACCTTATAGCCAAATCTGCAAGTGTGCTTATCAGTAGAGCTCGAGGGTCTTTATTAATGCCAGTAAGTTCCTCCACATCTTTGTATTTCACAATTTTATTTCCAAGAAGATCCTCAATACTGCATAAGCCAGTAATCACTTTGATCGCTTCCTTTGTAATTAGGCAGGGTTTGTCCAACACAATGATACCATTCTTGAATCGACTCAACAAGAACAAAATGAACTCTTTATTAGCAAACCATGGAAATTCTCCCCATAAATCCATACCTAGGTTTTTTATGCTTTGTAATTTGTTTTCCTTCACCCCTAGTTCCATTTCCTTCATCTTTCTATGATCAAATTCTTCCAATTCAACTACTTTAAGCTTCCGTGGAATGTCACCACTCAATCCTCTGTCCATTGTCGTGCTTAACATTCTTGAATTTGTTAATGTTCAGTCAAGACTTCTTCTTTTCCTTCATAGACTGAATAATAATTCCTAAGTATCTGTAATAATTTCTTTAACTTATTTCAAAAATGTTGCAGATTGCTTCAAGATTGCTCCAAGATGCCCTTTCAAACTCTTCAAGTGCTCAACTAATCAAAGATGCTTACAAATTTTACCTTACACACCATCGATTTTCCCTAATTCATATTAAATGTGAAAAACATCAAAAAGCTGCTAAAAACATTCTTCTCAACACAAAAAACCCTAATTCGATCCGCAAATCAGTATATCAACATGTTTTCTTCTAGTTCCTTTTCCAAAACATCTGATTATTCATTCTTCACATTCCATCCTCGTGCCAGCCTTTGACACACCATTCATCTAGGGGGTTTTATAATTTTTTGATAATGCTCCCCTAAGACCATGCTAGGTCTAATTCCTGGGGGAATTGTCTGTACTGGATGAGGGCACAGACACATCAATAGTTTCAAGTTCTTCTTCTTTCTTCTTCTATATCTTATTCATCTTACTTCATCTCTTCTTTGTCAATCTTCTTTACCTGTTCATTTTTCTCTACCGGAGTAGATTACTTTCCCTTCTTACTTCTGCAAACCTTTGAGATATTTCCATGTTTGTGTTTTATTAGATAAGAAGGGAAGGGCCCTAATCCCATGAAGGGCCCTAATCCCATAGAATAGATACAGACCAAAAAAAGCAGAGAGAGGTGGGAAACAACACCGCCTTAGAACCAAAAAACAACATTTGATTTGGCACACAAGACAAAATTTAACAAAATAACCAAGGTCCAACCATTATTAATCAAAAATATAAAGTGTTTACTAGCATTCTTTAAACTATGAAGACCATTAATAAGATTGATAGTATTCCAGGTGGTATTCCACCATAACCTAAGGAAGATAACAAAACAGTCCTAGATATTATAAAAATCCAAAAAACCCATCAAAAAATTGCATAGCACCAACACAAGCCATTAGTTGGATTTCTTTAGCAGGTCCCCATACTCTCCCATGAGAGCAATTTATTTGCACCATTCAAGGCCCTCTTTTTCATCCAACAGCTTCAGGGTATCAGTTTTCCCCTGTTTCTTTAGCTTCCTGGTTAGCTTGGTTTCACTAGAAGCTACACCAAGCATTGCTCTTCTCATCAACCTGTTAGTTACTCTCATGAGAGTAGCTAATGCCTTCTCCATATCTTCAAGCTATACCTGCAAGAAAGTTAATCTGCTTTTTAAAAACTCAATACTTAGATCCTCGACTTTGTTCTCCATACCATAGAGCTCAACATCCTACTCTTTCTCGACCTCAAAATTTTCATCAGATGGCTCCACTTGCTCCTCCTCTTCCTCCACTTTTTCCTCCTCTAAACCATCGTCCCCCATCTCATAGGAAGTGTTCTCAAAGTCCAAGTCTTCAGACTCTTCCTCTTCCTGTGCTTCAAAATATTCATACCCCAATTACTCCTCATTTACTAACACTTTATGTTTTCCTTTTTTCTCTTTCGAGGCCACCTTCACTAGATGAGCCAACCTTCTTCCTCCACTACTACCACTCCCTTTCCCTTGTAGAATTTATTTATCCTCCTCCATTTGGTTCCCTTCCTTAGAGATATGAATTACATCTCTAGGATTAATGTCATGTCTTGGTTTCTTCGCTTTCGGGGGCTCCAACAGCAGGGAGAGTGTTTCCTCTTTTCAAGCGTTGCTTTAATAAGTTGTAATTCAAAAATTCTCAAATCCTCACTCTTCTGCGATAGAGGGGTAGAAGGATTAGAAAAATTAACCATAGGGGAGTTGCTTTTTGTAGGAATTAGCACACGCCTAGCAATAGAAGCAGGAGTGTGGCGGGGAATAGGTTCTTCAACCGAGAGGTCATCAGCAATGGGGTTTTCCTCCTTTGACTATTGCATATTTTCCTCATCAGCCTGGTCGGGGTTCACATTCCTAGCAATTAAGGGATTTCCATGAGGATTATGGGCTAGGGAAAATTTATACAAGGTGAGCATAAGACCCTGATGGAGAGGAGGGCTAGCTCCTTTTTCAATGTTGACCTGCAGGGAAGACAATAGATAAAAAGGAAGATTGATACACACCCCATGCCTACTATGGTTCAATAGAGGGAAGTGATACACATGAACTGACATGTACCTACCCTCAAGAGTAACATAACACATAACAAACAAACTCACAAGAGCAAAGGGAGGAGTGAGTTCGAGTCTGGCATACCCATTCTGGAAGCGCTTGCGATTTTCGCCTTCATGAAGAAAATTATCAATGAACCTTTGGTAGTCCACTCCACTTTTTTTAGCCACTTTTATCCCAGAATTCTGCAAACCCATGGCTTTAGCAATGAAGAAAATGGTGACTACAAACTTCACAACGCCAATAGTGACATAGCCTTTCCTCCAGGAGTTGGTGATTTTTTTCATCAAGCTCTCATTGTATTGTTTGAGAGATTGGAAGAACGAGACCATACATGCATTCTCAAACATCTTCCAAAGGTCAACATTTTGTTTGAGGTCTTGAAAATTTGGTGACTTTGTTCTTTTCCTAGATCCGCTCATTTTACTCTGCAAATTCTTATGCTAAGTAGGGATTTTCTTCATACTCTCCCCCACAAACTTCTTTCTTCCCCGATTGAAACCAACTCTCACAAACCAAACAATATGCAGAGATAGTGAAGAATGGCAATTTGAGAAGTTTCTTATTATGAAAGCCAACTTCACATTTCCCGAAACTAAAAAATCATCATTAATCTTGCAAACATTAACAATCTTAATTAAATTCATACCTTTCCCCATTATAGAAATATGGGGATTTCTGACAGAGGGCTTATCGACATGCATAGAAATGACAACCTTTAGGCAATTTGATAACATCATTTGATTATTGAACATCAACTTTAAAGGAAATTTAATAAAATTATCTCCTTCCGAGATCCTCCTATACTATCCCGTACTCCATATGCCATCATTACACAAAAAGCTCAACACCACCACTTGGTACTCCTTAGTCCCGCAAGCCACCATCTTATTAATTTTGCATGTGATATACATTTTCAAAATTTTCATTAAGAATGAGATCTCTTAAAATCAAAGTCATGTTTATATTGGTCCAACATGTCCATCCCTTGTAGCTCAACACCACATTGGTTGCACAATCGACAACCTTGTTCCCTTCTCTATACACATGTTGAACCTAACAGGAATTAAATTTGTTTTTAATGACTTTGCATCTGTCTATAATATTTCTTATTTCCTGTCAAGGAGCAACATCTTAATTTAGAATGTCCACAATTAGCTTAGATTCCCCTTCAATGATAACATTTTTATACCCCAGTTCCTTCAGGAAATTCAAAACCACTATAGGAGCCATTACTTCAACTTTTTTTTTAGAGCTGACACCCAAATTAACTCCAAAGCCCATAATGCATTCAACTATATGATTTCTTACCAGACCTCCTACCTTAGCTTGTCCCGGGTTGCCTTTTGAGCACCTATCAAAGTTACATTTAACCCAATATTTCAATGGAGGAATCCAAACAATACCCATTCTATTAAGCATCTTAGACCAATTAAGATTGGTTAAGCCCCTCTTTATTTCCCAATTTTGTTTTATCCTCTTTTCTTTGTAATTCGACTAGGTGTTAGAGAAGTTGTATCTTCTAGCCTCAATATTTTCCTTGATTTGGATTTTAATTATCTGACTAACCTCCCAGCCACTTCTCTCCTCATCTCTAAAAAATTCTATTATTCCTTCCTTCCATAGACCCCAGGTAACAAAAGGAGGCACTTGATTCCACAGGTCCACAATTACATTATGTGAAAAGGGGAAATTTGACCAACCCTCAATAAACAACTTCATAGAATTGGAAACACCCAATTAGAAGACAACAAATGCATAAAGCAAGACCAAACTTCCCTCGCATACGGGCATTGAAAGAAAATGTGAATGATGGAATCCTCTTCCTGCTTGCATAGGGAACACCTATTAACCAACTGGAAGCCTCTCTTTACCAGGTTGTCAATGGTGAGAATTTTGTCATGGGAAACAATCCACCAAAAAATATTTATTTTAGGAACCAAATTCTTTTGCCACACCCTGTTCCAGAAGTGGTCAGGAATAGCACCCTAGGCCCTCACAAGATCTTCATAGGTCTTTTTGATCAAGAAATAGCTAGAAGAGCTTATTTTCTAGAGCCACTCATCATCCCTTCCTCTATCAAACCACTTAGCCTCCCCTATCAAATTATGAAGGTTTTCCAAGATTGGATCCCAATTCACCTATCTTTGACCTCTCAGATTCCTTCTCCTTAATAAAGTATGAAACTCCATCCATTTTGGTTCCCTTGTATCCCAATTTATATAATCACACACCTTTTTACCACAGATCATGTTTAAGCTCTGCTTGAGAGGATTCAAATCATCATGGGCTGACAGAGTGGAAACCTCTATCCAAGGGTCTTTCCAAAAATTAGTATAATTCTCATTCCCTATTCTCTTCCTTTCCCCATTTTTAGCACATTCCTTAACCCCACAAGATGGTTCCAAAAAACTGAACTAGGAGGAAAATCTAATTGTGAGAGGAAGCAGCCAATATTCTTATTCCTTAAGTACTTCACTTGAAAGAATTTGACCCAATATTTGGAACCTTCTAGGAGATTCCATCCAATCTTAGTCGTCAAAGATTTATTTAGCATTATAATTCTTCTCATCCCCAAACTCCCACATCTTTTAGGAAAACACACTTTATCCCAGCGAACCAGAGATAGTCTATTTTTTTCTTCTATTCTAAACCATAGAAATTTTCTCTGAATCTGTTCAATCTTCTCCCCAATATGAGTAGGTATTTTAAAGAGGGAAATATAATAAACTAGAATATTTTGAAGAGAGGCTTTAAGGAGTTGAATTTTACCAGCCAAGCTTAGAAGCTTCCTCTTCCATCTTGCCAATTTGTTTTGAATTCTCTCTATCAATTGGTTCCAGTAGATATTCTCCAGTTTCTGAGAAAATAAAGGGAGGCCCAGGTAGGCATCCGATAATTTAGCTTCCTAACATCCTAGATTTTTTTTCACTCTATCCCTTATCTGCTTATCAGTGTTGAAGAAGTAAACTTTGTTTTTTTCATAGTTTATACACTAACCAGAAGCAGCAACATAATCATTGAGAACTTGTTTCCATAAGCTGGCTTCCCCAATTGAAGCATCCCCAAACATTAGAGTATCATCAACAAACTGTTGATGGGAATTAGTCCTGAGAGAGGAGGCAACTTTCACACCTTTGAGAGCTTGTGATTCCACCAGCTTTTGAATATTCCTGCCCAAAACATCAACAACAATGATAAACAACTAGGGAGAAAGAGGGTCACCCTGTCTAATCCCCCGACCACATGAAAAGAATCCTTGAGGGACACCATTGACCAAGACAAAATACATGGGCATAGTGACACAAGCATAAATCAACTTAAGGAATCTACCCTCAATCCCAAACTTTTTAAGAAAAAAAAACATGAAAGGCCAAGAAAACCTATCATATGCCTTAGATATATCAATTTTAAAGGCCATCTCAGGATTTTTTGAGTAATCCATAGAGTGAATTATTTCATGGGTAGAAATAACAACATCAAGAATGTTTCTACCTTAAACAAACCCTTTTTGATTAGAGGTTATCATTTTTCCAAGCACCAATTTGAGTCTATACACTAGAATTTTGGAGAAAATTTTATAGACCATGTTGCAAAGGCTAATAGGTCTATAATCTTTCATGGCAGAGGCATCGACAGTTTTGGGAATAAGATCTATAAAGGTAGCATTCAAATGGTTCAGCAACCTTCCTAATCTAAAAAAATCCCTAGCAACATTAAAGAGATCATCTTTGACTATATGCTAGTAATTTTGAAAAAAAGTAGGAGGGAAACCATCTGGGACAGGGGCTTTAAAGGCACCAAAGGAGAAAATAGCCTTTCTAACTTCTTCCATAGAAACAATATCAGACATCATTTTAGGTCTAAATATGAAATTACATTAGGGATAACTTCAAGAAAGTCAACATTTACTTGATGAGCATTACCAGGGTTTATAAGATAAGACGAGAAGAAGTCAACTTCCTTGGTAATCTCTTTTTCATTGGTCACAATAGAACCATCTTCTTTCACCAACGATCTAATTTTGTTTCTGTTTTTGTGTTTGAGTGTCCATTGGTGGAAGAATTTTGTGTTCCTATCCCCTTCTATCAACCATTGGACCCTTGACTTTTGTTTCTAGAAGATTTCCTCCTTTTCATTTATCTTAAACCATTGGGATCTATGATCTCTTTCCTTCATGCAAATTTTTTCATCCACTATGCCAGTATCCATAATATCCTAAACCTCTTTTAAGTTTTTTCCTAGAGTATTCTTTATCTCAAAGATGTTTCCAAAGACCACCTTATTCCACCCTTTCAATTTTTGCTTAATTATGCATATCTTTTCTGCCAAACAGTACATAGGGGTACCTATTATGGGCTCCTCCCACCAAGATTGAACTAAGGCAGAAAAATTCAGGTGGAGGCCCCACACAGCGTCAAAACGAAAAGGGAAGGGGCCCCTATTGTGGTCCATATTTCTTTTCAACACCAAAGCATTATGATTAGATCCAGACCTTGGGAGAGTAGAAAGAAAAAGAAATTGGGAAATATCCCAGTTAGCAGAGATCAAGAATCTATCCAAATTGACTTGGATAAGATGGTTACCAATCCTCCTATTAGACTAGGTATACTTAGTTCCTTGAAGGGGAATATCAATTAGACCGATTGTATTAAAGAACTCAACCAACTCCATCATACTATTAGAGAAATCATCCAACCCTCCTGAATTTTTTGAGGGAAAGAGAGGAGAATTAAAGTCCCCTCCAAGCATCCAATGTTCATCACCCCTATCAGAAATAGCTTCACTAAGTTGTTCCCACACAACACTCTATTTTTGCTATAGTTAGGGGCATAAATATTAACAAGATTCTATTTCTCCTGAGAAACAACATCTTCCAAAGTAATCTCAAGATTGTTCTTACTCACATAACGCAAAGAACCTTTCAATTTAGAAGGATTCCAGAGAGTAGCAATACCACCAGAAGCTCCTTCAGCCTCACTAACAAAAAAGGTAGCACCAGGCTAGATGCTAACAATAGCTTTCTCAAAAGTCTCTTTCTTCAACTTCGTTTCTTGTAAGATTAGGACATCCACTTTGTTGTCAAGAATGTAGGATTTAACCAAAAAATGTTTATAGGGGCTATTAATACCCCTTATGTTTTAGGAGATGTACTTCATAGTAGAAAATAGAGACACCCCCACCTCCATACAAGCCAACCCCCATACTACTTCTTCTTGGGCTTCGATCTTGTGATCGAGTCCAAGGTTCTTTATTTTCCAGCTCCCACATCCCTCACAGTATCCTTAATTTTTTATTCCTTTTGGGAGGGACTTCCCACCTTGTTTCCCCCTCTAACATCTGGTTTCTTTTTCTTTTTGCTTTTCATAGTTGCTTGTGACCATCCCTCCTCATCCTCCTTATCACTAGACCCTTGAGGAAAGCCAAGAAGAGTTAGTGAATTGCTAAGATTTTTAGCACCAAGATGAGTAGGATTAATCTCCTCTAGAGATAGGGTAGTGTCATCCGGAACATACTCCCCCTCTTCCAGAACTTCATTAGAGCCACTAATCTACTCCCTCTTCTTCAAATCTGGAACATTCATCACCAACAAGGGATCCTCACATTGGACCTTCTCCATAATTGTATCTTCCCTTCACAAATCCTTGAGGGAAGGAAAGCCCAAAGTAGGAAGGGAAGAAGCAGGTGCCACCACATTAATTTTTAGGCCATCCAACTCATTAACTTTGACCTGAGGCTCAGACACAACCATCTTTTCAAGATCTTGATTATCCTTTAGAAGAGGGATATACACCTTCTGGGGGGAAGTAGAAGAAGGTTGTACTCCAGAAGCCATAGCCTTAGACAAGACATCCTCTTTAGCCTATTTTCCTTTGGATTTAGTTCCCTCACCTGAAACCACACAAGAATCAATAAGATGTCCAAACCTCTTACATTGCTGGCAAAAGAGGCAGGCATTTTCATACTTCGGGGGTTGAATACAATTACCAAACTTAGACTTTAGCAATATTGAAGAGGGAAGAACCATATTAACAGCCACATTGACACATATTCAAGCATACTCTAGCCTTGACCTCTCCTAAGTTATCTTATCAATTTCCAAGAGGCTCCCAAAGGAGTTTGCAATGCCCTTTAAGATTCCCATCTCCCAGAATTCCAAAGGAAGGCCCAAAAGGTGAACCCAAGTTGGCGTAGAGGCCCCCAAATCAGCCGATGGGTCAAAGTCTTGTTTCCATTTGTAAAGTGAAAGAAATTTTTTAAAACCCAGGTCAAAAGCCCAAGGACCCCCAGTTAAAACTTTCAGCATATCTTCGTAAACCACAAATGAAAACAGAAAAATACCTCTGGGCATGGAATTTATGGTGACGCTTCCCTTGAGATTCCAGGTGGAAGCAGCCCACTGATGAACATGTTCAATATTTGGCCTATACACCAAAAACTTACCAACAAGATCCATTTTGAGGTTATCTATCGCCTTCAGCATGACAACCTCAGGGACATCTACTTCCCAGCTAGTAACTGAGCAGGAAGCAGATTCCACAAGTCTTTTAGACTGGGATGGCGAGTCAGACCCCACCAGTTTGTCCACGTACGAAGCCAAGGCTTCTTCAGAAAAAAAGGAATTAAGTGCAAAAGTTAGAGAAAAGGGTGACTTCCTAGAGATTCCCTTTGTCATTTCCCTAGAGGAAAGGACTGTAGTACAAGGAGGGGACGTCATTTCAGAAACAACCAGACTAGCCACTGCCACCATAGGCATAATGCCAAGAAAGGGGACAAAATCCTTGGAATGGGGAGCCTTCCCGCCCCACCCCCCTGAGCAACCCATGAAGCAGTCAAATCAAAATAGTGTTAGAAATTCAAGAAGCAGCTAGAGCAAGAAACGCCAGCGCAGAGAAGAGCTTACAATTATAGCAAACAATACTTTTCTTATTAGTCTAACCCCCATTACTTCTCAATCTGCATTGATTTGCTTTGTGTCCAAATTTGTTATAGGTATAACAATATCCATTAAAGGATTGATTCATTCTACCTCCATTAAACCTGTTCATCATTACCTGGTTGATCATTCTCACTCACTACAACAAATCCCTATGATTTGCTCCATTTTTTGCTTCCACCCACTATTTTAATGTAATTTTTCCTAATTTTTGAAAACATCGGCACTATTTATTGGGATGGCACTTTTGTTGGTGTTTATTTGTGCGAATTAGTATAATTCAGCGCTAATTAAGGCATTAATTTGGCCAAAAGTAGCACCGCAGTTAGCGCCGATATTATCTTTGAGTGTGGCACCATCGTTAGTGTCACCTTTGGCTCTGAGTTTAGCTTTGAGTTTAGCGCCAATTTGAGCTCCTGCTTTAGCTTCGAGTTTAGCTTTGGGTGTAGTGTCGATTTAGACACTCCTATGTTGAAGAGACTTATTTATATGTCTCATCGATAATGTAAAATAGTGAAATGTCAACAAGATACAGGCATATCGAGGAGAGAATCACTTACGTCACATCGACATGGTATATCTACAAGTGCTTGGTGAAATACAACTCTTGGATATAATGAAGTAATGTCGATGAGACATTGAGATATCGGTAAGACAAGATCTTCAAGTAATGATCAAAAGCATACACCGCTATACCGTTGGGAAGGTGAGCAACATATGCGGTAGAGCAGTATACACCACAACCCCGTGGCAGGAAGCCTTGAGCAAGGCGGTGGTGTGGTAAACAGTAGAAGGGAAGGGAAAAACCCCGCCATACAACAACCAATATAATAAGAGACGGAGGTAGTACGATAATCATGGCATCATTACAATTTATAGCACTAAATCTAGCAAATCACGTCAATCACAATCCATTTGAATAAATCATTAAAGGAATCAAGAATATAGCCCGTCAAAATACTGTAAAACTCTAATAAACATACTCTAAGTTTTTTGTCGAAATCTTATTTTCAGGCATAGCTCGTCAGAATGGAGTTTTCATTTTAATAAACATACAATCAAACCTTTGTTGAAACCTTATTTCTGCCAAATTGGAGAAGTGTTTCAGTAAATAATTACATAGAATGGTAAGGAGATGTGTGTGATAGGAGGCATAGGATTCATTGTTGTTTATCTCATTCGTGCTCTAATCAATAAGGGTTACAATGTTCACGCTATTATTTGTAATCTAGGTATTTAATTGACATATCTTTGCATAATCTCAAAGTCCTTTAGATGCTTTTGAAGTATCAATGTATCCTATATAGGGTTTAGAATGAATTATTTTAATTTAAAAAAATAAATTAGATGCTTTTGAAGTATCAATGTGTCCTATATAGGGTTTAGAATAATTTATTTTAATTTAAAAAAATAAATAAATGATGTATTTTCCTGTGATTAGATAATGTGGAGATCTCCTAAATCTGCCCTAGCACACTGTCCTCTTTCGCACTGTGTTCATTACTCCAGTTGCTAGGGTTTTGCATTTGACATCTTTAATATCTTCATGATAGTGGCTTTTAAATAGATCTTAGTCTTTGCTTTAATATTTATCATGTAACCCTTGATTTCCATAATCCACCTTCAATCTCTTCTAAGAACGTTGTCTTAAGCTAGACTACATAGTATGCATATAAAGCAAGTCCTTCATACTTGCCATTGTTCCAAACCGCCACTCACCGCCTTGCTTAAAATGCTACCTCCATAAGCACAATAGCATCTTTTAAAATCATGGTTGCTAGTGATTGACCATTAAGGTCACTACTTTCATCAAGATACAATGAGATTTTTTTGTTCAATCTTAAGGCATTATGCAAGATAACATTGTGAATTGTTTGTTGTGTACAATTTGCTTTTCTTGCACATTTACTGCTTTGCTAACTGCCTTTAAGAATGGATATTGCACCATCAGCTGCAATGTCAAACAACTCACTCACTGTCACCTGAAGATTCCTATCATGAGCATCCCTTTATAAAATCAAACTATGTCCTATAGACTACCTACTTCCTTACTAATATAGGGGACTCATTGTTTCATGGTATTTTGAGTTCTACTTAGAAGGGGTTAATATGTGGCATTTTTATGTGCAAGAAGAATAGAGTGTGATGCAATGTTCCAGTATGGAGGGTTCAGGAAAAATTGGATTGCTATTGGTGTCATAACCAGGTTGGATTGTACCTTGAGCCGGTGTGAAACACTTCTGGGTGTTTTCGTTCGGAAGCAGAACTTGTGTGTAGGAATTTCCAAATATCTGATAAAGGAAGTTCCTACATTGTAAAGATAAAATCATAAATCTTCATATCCAGTTTCTGATCCAACCTTACATCTTTAATATCTGATAGAGAAAGTTTGTACATTCTAAAGATAAAATCATAAATCTGCTTATCCAACTTCTGATCTAATTTGAGGTTTTGAATATCAAATAGAGAAACTTCCTATATTCTAAAGATAAATTCATAAATTTTATTGGTCCAATTGGAGATCCAATTTTAGGTCGTGAAGCTCCAACAAAGAAAGTTCCTACATTCTAAAGATAAAATCATAAATCTGTTTGGTCCAATTTAAGGTCCAATTGTAAGGATTTTTCTTTTTAATTATACTTTCTGACATTTGTCTTGATACAAATTGTTACTTTAGAATTAGTGTATTTATTTTCTTCTAATTTTTTCAACCCTCATTTCAGGGAAGAGCTCTGAAGACGGTTCCTTCAGATGAATACTACACTTTTTCACTATAGGTTCCATCTAGAAACACCAGAAGCTCAGGTACTATCATACTCAAGTACAACAGAGTTTGAGGTTACCTTGTTCTCCATGATACAAAATGTTGTCCTTCAATCCCTCTTAAGCAACATTCACTATTATGGACTTCATCATTGTACCTTTCATGCATTTGATTTAATTTATTATGTGGAAACATGTTGCCTCTGTCTTTGCAAGTGATGACTATTTTGTAAGCTTTTAATCTACTTGACTGCCCCTCATGTTCAATTCTTGTGACTGTTACGATGATTGGGGCTGCTTAATTTTAACCAGACTATTAATGAAAACTATCTTGGAATCCTTGATGACTAGTTTTGTCAGAATCATGGCTATGTTGATAGTGGAATGTTCTTATTAATAAGGATAAATCTTTATCAATAAGGAGATTACCCCTTACCAACATACTCCACTATCCTTGCAAAGATTGATCTTTAATGCTTCATGGATGGTTTACTTGTGATTATCCTTCTCAAATGAAACAATAGGGCAGCAGGCTGGGCTCAGCCTTTGTGGGAGCCACATTTCACCCATGCTATAACTAGATAAAAAACAACCTAATTTTATCGATACCTGCATGTTAGATAAAACCGAGCATATGATAGATATGTTTGATAGCTTTCTTGTTTTCCTAGACATTTATGGTATGCAAGTTATTTGAATGCACATGATTATCAAATTATATTTTTATAGATGTATGCACAATTTTGACCGGTGATCCTTCATTTCTCTAACAACACTCTTCTCACTCAAGTGCAGGGAACATAGGAGCATCAAGGAAGACATCAACTTGGAGGCTTAGACAAGTAGGAAGACTAAAGATGATGCAGAAAAAAGCAACCGGGATTCATCACTAAGGCAATGACAAGTCCCCTTTCTCTTTATGTGAATTTTTCTCTTTTGTATATATAAATGTATAGTTTTTCAAATATATCCATTCAAATAGTCAGTTCCACGACTTTGTGTGGAACACCATACATTTACATTATCAATAAAGACTACATTTTGAAAGGATTGTGCAATCTTTCCTATATTATATGCATTTGCATAAGTGCAATCTAGTAATGTAATCTTCTGATTTTTTTTATGCACATGAATGTAATGTAGCATAAATAAAAATGTACCTTACTCTTCATTTGAAAATCACAAAAGCTCTACCTGATTGAGCTATTAACTTTTGTGCCTTCACAAACATATGTTGATACAAAATGAATGGAAGAAGCATCCAAGTAATCATAATTTTTTCTACCAACAATTCATACCAAAGAGTGAAAAATTTAAGGATATTGCAATAGGTAATTTGTATCGACACAAATAATATTACTGAAGCATTTCAAATTTTAGGCCATAAGAACCATCCTTTTTAAAACATGGATTGTGTTGTAGCCAAAATTACATCCTAATTATTTTTGCATACTTCCATTTTCACTCATCTCTTACATCCACCATATGCATATAATTCCTATCATAATAACTTAAATTTAATAAAATCCCTCACGTGAGCTTCCAAATAAAACCCTTGATCACAACATCAAAGTGTATTCCTCCTTTGAAATACTCCTATGATTGCTAATAGCATATCGCCAAGACAATACCATGTTGATGAGAGTCCCTCCAAAGTCTCCCCGACATTAGCACAAAACACAAATCAAAAATGTAGATGAGACACCCCTATGTCAAAGAGACTTATTTATATGTCTCATCAATGATGTAAAACAATGAATGTAAACAAGATATGGGCATATTGAGGAGAGAATCACTTATGCAACATCAACAAGGTATATCTACAAGTGCTCGGCGAAACACAACTCTTGGATATAACAAAGTGATTGTCGATGAGATAGTGGCATATTGGTAACAGACATTAACTTATCTCATCGACACCGGTAACCAACATCGGAGGAACATAAGATCTAATGTTGATGAGACATTGAGATATCAGTAAGACAAATAAGATTGTCTCATCGGCAATCTTCAAGTAATGATCAAAATCATATACCGCCGGGAAGGTGAGCAACATATGCGGTAGAGCAGTATACACTAGAAGGGAAGGGAAAAACACTGCCATACTGGCATATCGAAGAAACAACAAGCATTTTAATTAAAAGTCTCTTCGATAGTTATGAAATGATGATTAGTCTGATTGATGTGACTAACAAAAATATCGATAAGACTACCGCTATTAATGAAGAACTTGATCATAAAGGTGGCACGAGCGCCATTTATGAACCAAGGCTGGATGAAGTGTCCTAAAGTTTGATAAATACAGCCTCAAAGAAGTTGAAATCACTGTGAATTGTAATTGAAGGATTTGGAGAACCAAGTTGGACAACGGTAGGAAGTTGGAAATTTGCAGCATTTATCCAAGGAAGTGGTATAGACTCAGCTCAAAGTATTTTCTCAGTAAGTAGATGAAAGCATTGCATGAGTAGGGTTGAGATGGAAAAAACCCTAGGAAAATAGAAAGCAAAAAGATAAAAAACTGAAGCTAGGCAATTCAATCAAGACTTAATTGATCAGTGTCCTAGGTCTGGGCCAAAATCCAGAAGAATAGCACAGCTTAACCCATCGTGTGTGACATTAGTAGATAAACAAAAAAATCTAGGAGATGTATGGACTCCATGTAGGGGTTACAACCTCTTTATTTATCATTATAGGAAGAAATTTTGGCATAGCAATTTGGGTAAACATGTAGTACCCAACGTCTTTGTGAACGTAGAGTTAATGAAGGTGTTGAAAAAGAATTACAATCTAAAGATGAGAGCAATTCATTTTCTTGATGGGTCATAGTTCATGGTCATAAATCTAGATTATATTTCCATGATTTTTCAGCTAGACACTTCCCTAAAATCAAAATTACGAATCAGAGACTTATTGGAGGAATACCGCACCATGAACACAAGTTACAAGACATGGAAATTGCCTCTACATAGGGTTAAAGGTGCAGGAAACCAAACTATGAGGTTCTCTAGTCAAGATAAGCCCCCATTCTCTATGGCTTTGTTTGCATAATACTTTCAATACACTTATTACTCAGCTAGTCAAGTACTGGGAATGGATGTTCCTGAGAACATGACAATTTCTCCCATGGTTTTAGCCACAGAAATCTAGAGCCATAATGCCCGACCCTATGTTTATGCAGAGTATTTATCAAAGGCCATCAATAATGCCCTCAATATCATCAAGCATGACAGTGAAGCCATTAATTTCAAGCACTATTCTCTTTTCATGCACATGATATTATACGAAGGATAGGTGATGGGGATATGGGGTGAGGAATTAAGAATAAAAGACTTAGATAATGATGGAAATTCAAGGCCTGTACAAATGTGGACATATGTGTGGGACAACAGGTGTGGGAGGTCCCACTACCTATATTTTGAGGAATATTTTGTCAAACCACTATACAAGATGCTAGGCCACAAATTTGACTACAACCTCTCCCCAGAGATCTTAAGATTTCTCCGACCAAAAGATATGGGTCATGAAGCAGGGATAAATCACAATTGGGGGGACTGGTACATGTTTGGGATTGTACTATTATCAGGGTTTATGGATTTGACGTTACACCTTATTTGCTACCTAAGATTGTGCCAGACAGAGTTGCTTATTTAGATATCATAAGGCAATTGTCATTTTCAGCTTTCATGCATTTAAAGAGCTATAGGAGGAAAAATTTCATGTCTTCCACTTTATGCTTTCGTGATTTCACTATTATCTTTGATTCAGGCTATGACTTGGTTAGTGGTAAACTGGATTATTATGGCTTTCCGGTTGGCAACAAAAGGGAAAAGTTTGATCTTGAACACTTCATTTGTGATGCCAAAAGTTTTCAGAAATTGAAAGGGTATGAGCATAGTTTCCTTTTAGAAGATGTCATCAGAAATTGTGAAGAAAAACAAAACATGATGAGAATGAATTCCTATAGTAGGGTTATGATGGCTAAGGCTTGGAAGGTGAATAATAACCCAGGCTACATAGGGGCTTTCCCTAAGGTACATGATCCCATAGAAAGAATTGAACAGTTAATCCTCCATGAAGAAGAACTGATAAGAGATGTGTCACTTGTGGCATTTGAAAGAGGAAGGGGCGTTAGTCCTAGGAGGCAAGTAGAAAATATCACACCACTAGATCACTTATCACCTCAGCCTACTCTTGAAGTGATTTTTTTATTTGGTTCCCCATCCATGGAAGAAGATAACACTGAGGAGGAAGAAGGAGTCTCACAATTTAATGATCCTATTATACCCAATATGAGATTCCATTGGAAAGAAGTGTGATCACCTTTGAAGCCTCTGATGAGCTATCAGATGATGTGAGGCATCGTGCAAGTCAGGAATTTGTTGCAGATGATACTTTTGTGCAAACCCTTGAATTTAAGTTCTTTATATATGAGTATAAAGGAAGACTAATAAGAGAAAGGTTATAGGACATTGACCCTGAGAAAGAGGCTTATGCCTTGAAAGAGTTGCAACATGAAGTTGATAGGGAAATGAGAAACATGACTGCTGAGAGAGGAAGAGCATTATTGCAAGAAGTTGGAGTTATGCTCCTTCCTACTCAATGGAAGCATAAATTTGAAAAGGCTCAAAAGGAACATGAAGAACTAAAAAGAAAATTGAAGGCTACTACTTTTGAAGTAGCATCAGGTATAATTTGTATGAAATTCAAAGATATGTTCCAACATGCAGATGGTGTCTGGCGTGCTCACAGTGGAACATACAAGGCCCTTGTGGAGCATGGAAGTCTGCTTGATAGGATGAAGGAAATGGAATCCCATATCAAGGAAAAATATGGAGATAATAATGCTTTGCTCCAAGAATGTCAGAGCCTCATGAATACACATGAAAACTTCCAGAATATCTTGACACAGGAATTGAGTGACTTCAACCAGCCACTATGTATGGCCATGCCAGATTTCTTTGAAGAAACAGATTTGAAGGAGCAGGAAACTTGGAAAAAATGAGATATCAAAATATTTTCCAAGCATCCTTAATGACATCAATGATGAGGATGAGGTACTCAGGAAAACGCATAAGCAACTTGGGAGGATTGCTGGATTGGAGAATGTAATGATAGACACTCTACAAAATGCAAACACTTATGCCCAAGAGAAATACATTGATCACATGTCAAAGGTTAATTTGTTCCTTGCACGAGCTGTATGAGGAGGTAGTCAGAGTTTGGTTGTTGCAGATGCATTAACATGGTACTTGAGCCTTGAATAGTTCTTAGGTGGTCACGGGCACTTGTTGATGATTAACAGACTGTGGTGCATCCAACACTAAACTCTTTTTAAGTTTCTATGTTATGTTAATTATGCTTTAGTTAAGAAATGATGTAACTTTTGTGAATGGACCTGAAGCTCGTTGCTTCCTGTACAAATAGGGAAACCAAGTTTCAATTTTGATCATCATATCATCATCATTTCAATCCATTAGAATAGATACTAGACCATCTCATCCACTTATTCATATCAAAAGAACTCATATTATGTATGTTTATATTTTGAGCAATATAATGGAGCAGATACATTATAACTTGTAATCCATTTTCAGTGTTCAATTGATGTGTTGATTTTCATGCTTATTTATTGCTTTGTTGTCTCCAAAGTGGTCTTTTCAAGTTGTTTAAATCTGCAAGATTTATCAAGGCACATTTGTTTTTATTGTGTGGATGCTTTGATTGGTTTTTGGTTAGGTGTTAATTAAACTCCTTTCAACTAATTTACTTTAATTGGTTCGTATTAAGGATTAAAGTCCTCTTAGAGATTGGCACCCTCTTATGGTCTAAAAACCCGCATTTTTGAGACCCAATAGATTGCAAATAACTCTGAAAATTTAGAAGTCTATGAAACAATGTATATATTCTTGTACTTGTATATTATATGAAACATTGCTTATTTTCTATGAAACAATGTATATATTCTTGTACTTGTAAATATTCTTTTATTGTTATGTCTATTAAAGAAAACATCGTTTGAATAAAAAATGTTTCACCCTTTTTTGTAAGTGAGTATGTGAATTATTGTTTAAGGAAAAATATTACAGTGTTTACATTTTCAGTTTACTAGTTTCAAATATTCATTTGCTATGTATATAAAATTGTATGTGCTCTTTATCTCTAATGACATAAAACAGTAATGTCATCACAATCAGGGTTTTCAATTTCAGCACCATCATTGTCCACACTTTTCATATCCTATTCACTTTTAAGTACAATCATCAAAATTTAATTTTTATTTCTTGTCCCAATTAATCTCGATTCCTTTCAGTGCAACACAGTAGGTTGCATGTTAAATTTCAAACATTTTCTTTGCATTTTTTTGTATATATTATTTTCTCAGTGCATCATTATGTAACAACAATTTCACTTCTAAGATATACAGTAAAAATAAATGAAAGCACATGTTTTCTTTGTCAAGGGAAATGTATGGTGAATACCCTATGTCTTTCATATAAGTGTGCAAGCGAAATAAGACAACTGATTGAATATGATTTTCTACTGTACAATTGTTTTTTATGTGCTTTTTACTTTTTGCATGTGGATTACCCTAAGAAAGAGACTTATACTTATCTTTTTTTAAATGAAGTCTTTACATTTCCTATCTACAAAAGGAATTTATTGCTTGACAACAAGTTCGTGAACTTCATACAAATTAAGATTGGTGTAAAAGGCCATCCCCACAAATGTTGTTTGGTCTAGAATTATAATGGAAAATAAAAAAACTTGCTAGGAGAATAAAACAGGTTTTCAATTGTCCAAGTACAACATAATATTACTAAGCATTTCAAAGTTTAGGCCATAAGAATCATCCTTTTTTAAACATGGATTGCAAATAATTCTACAAATTTAGAAGTCTTGGTCATTAATATTATTGTCTGCTACAATGTCATCCAGTGTATCATTGTCAATGTTCATATGTTCTTTCAAGTATTTAACATTATCACCATCCTCATCTTGACCTGCATCATCTTCACCATCATTGAAATTTGACTGTAGACCATCTATATTGTTACCAAATGTATTTGGATCATCATTTTCTATACCATCCATATTGTTGTCTTCCATAACATAATCTAACTCTGGATTGTTCTCTTCTTGTGCCTGAACATAACCATCTTCAACATCATCATGGATGTCAATTTCTTTGATGTTCTCTAATCTGTCTCTCTCATTTTGTTGGCCATCATTGTTTTGCTCAGTATCCACTAACGCATCGTCAAATACATACATTAATCTTGGATCATAATGTATGACAAATATCCATTTCGGGTCTAGAATATCTTCTTAGAAAAATACTTGCACATGAACGACATACATATATTAGATGTATGTTATAGCAATTTTATTGATTAATAAACACATGTATATATTCGCAATAAGCTATGAATTAATTGATTAATGATCACTACCGCTTCTTGTTTGAGTTAAAGAAATACCTGCTCACAATGAATTGGTAGAACATAAGGCTCCTTATCCTCCAGTAGGAATGATGAGGAATCTATAGAAAATAATCCACTATGGGTATCATGTCTCCGTGTCCTCTCAAATGCTTCATACCATCTACACTTAAAAATACAACATTTAAAAGAGCAGTAATCCAACTCAATAATTTCTTGTATTTTCCCAACATATTGTAGATTCCCTTCAATTATATTCTTATCTTTTGAGCTTGATCGAATGGATTGCTCAAAGTCAACCATGATGCCACAATTGAAGGATCGTCTCTTTACATCTACACTTTCTACACGATAATGTTGACCATATGCCCACATTGCTAGATATTTCCTCGCCTGTGAAATACCATTTATTTTAATGAAAACAAATATAATGATGACTATTAAAATAGTTAATACTGTCAAAACTATAAGGAAACAACATTTTGTAAAATTCCAACTATACCTTTCTTTCACATCCTCTAGACATGTTGATTTCATCTTATGTTATTTTTGAATATGTGCCTACATCTTCTATTTGATTTTGAATTTGTTCAGTAACCCATTCTAGTGTGCAATCTTTGCCCCATTCCCCAAGCAGATGAGTGGGAAGTGGAGTATTCCTTGGGTTTGATTTCTTAAACTGTCTCCTTGCTTCTAACACTTCTCTCTTTTTATCATACAGATCAATCCATTTGTTCATAAAGTCCATGTGGTACATAATGAACTTGTTGAGTATAGAACTTTCATCTACACCTAGTACATGTCAACATGTTTATTTAAATCTCCAAATGTCATGTTGTTAATTTGACAAATAAATTACAGAGTAAATTAATGATTGCAAGAAAAACAACCACACTAATCGTGAATTTACTTACTAATTTGTACTTCAACACCATTAGATTGTGGTTTTTCTCCATCAATAATATTTGATGCTCGTTCTTTATCCCAGATGTGTGGGCCATCTTCAAAATCCTTACCAAGGAATTCACATAGGAAGAAAAATGCTTCATTCAATACATACCCTTCAGCCATGCAACCCTCTGGATGTGCCTTTTGTTGGACATATCTTTTAAGTTTTTTCATATACCTCTCAAAGAAAAACATCCACCTCATTGATACAACACCCGCCAATTCAATGTTATCAACTACATGTATAAGTAAATGGACTTGTAGGTCCATGAAACTTGTAGGGAGCTCCTCAAATACACATACAATTTTTGCAATTTCTTTCTTCCACTTTGGCACTTCAGATTCATGGATCTCCTTGGAGGTCACCCACCTAATATAAGAATAGTAAATTAGTATGAACCTTTAGTCATAAATTAAAATGCAATATAATATCTCTATGTCTCTCACACATGAACATTTCATATAACCGCATATATTGTCAATGCTGACAATTGACTTATGGCATTCCTTAAGTCAATTGTAAGACATGAATCTCCCCTGATTGACAATGGCATGATATTCTATCAAACACATTTATGAAAAGGTCATTAGTAATTTTTTCTGACACAACAAAATATCAAAATAAATTTAATGTTTAATCAATGTTACCAGTAAATGTTAAATGTTGATATATAATACCTTCATTAAATTATGAAAATCACGTGTTTTAAATCTTGTGATATGTCCATCAACTGTAAAAGCTTTATCCAATGATGGCCCATATCTAGTAGGTGTCCTTATTGAACGGATGACATTTTTTAGTTGGTCTAGCTCTTTTTTTTCAAAATCCACAGAGCTTTTGCATATGTTTCATTTTCCCTGTTTGGCCACAAATGTTTTCTATCAAATTTGGTACGCGAAAGAGAAATATCTCTCCTTGAAGACAAGATGTCCTTCTCTTTGCCTGATATGTGTCAAAATATAGAATCTAGGACATTTTTGAAGATATGCATAGGATCTAATAGGTGAGATATTAATATATCCTTCCAGTAAGGGAGCTCATAAAATATGGATTTCCTTTTCATTCCTTCAGGCATATTAACTACAACTTGATCTAGTTCTTCAATTGAATCACCCCGATCAAAAAAATCCTCCCAAGCTTTCAATTCAGCATCTTCATACTTCTTAAGCCAATCACTTGGACCCATAATCATGGGAGGGCCTCTATTTTCAAAATTTCCATCAAATTGATTCTTCAGGCAATTTCTTAACCTATGATCTAGTGGTAGAAAAACCCTATGTTTTGCGTAAATAAATATATGTAGATCTTTAGAATACCACCCTTGAAATTGTTCTATACATCTTGGACATGCAAATATCCCCTTTGTTTGAAATCCTGCAATTCAATAAGTGATGTTAATAACATAAAAAAGTATAAAACTAAGTATGAAAGTTGCAATGAAAATAAATTATGAGTGTAAATACGTAAATATTTTATCTTACCAGAACAAACACCAAGTCTCGGGAAATCATGAATATTCCAACATAGCACACCATACAACATGAAGGACCTATTTGATGGAGGATGTGATACGTCATACATTCTTATGCCTTTCCATAGCAGTTGCATCTCATCAATAAAATGCGCAAGATAAACATCCATGTTTTTAACTTGATGTTTTCTTGGAACAATGAGAGTTAGCATAAGGTGCTCCTTTCTAACACTCATTCATGGGGGAATATTGTATACTATCAATCCGACTAGCCAAACACTATAATTTAAGCTCAGGAAAGATAATGGGCACACTCCATCAATTGCAAGACCAAACTTGATACTACGGGGTTCATCTTTGAATTTTGTTGGTCATTTTTCCTCTATGTGTTTCATTGCTTTGGAGTCAGCCGAAATTCACATGAATCCATCTTTACTCCTATTTTTTGCATGCTGGTCCATCAATTGTGCTAGTGAATTGCAACGAAACATTCATTGAAGTCTAGGTATAATTGGCATGTGACGTAAAACCTTCTTTAGAACTATAGGACCTTGTACATCTGTAGGATATCTCTTCTCTTTGCATACAAGGCATTCTACCTTGTTTTTATATTCATCTCTGTATAAAATGCAATCATTTTTACATGAATGAATTTTTTTATATTCAATCCCCAACTCAACTAACAACAGACGCGCCTCTCTGCAAGTTGATGGCAACACATTCTCTTTAGGGAATATTTTAGTTTTTAGTGCCCTATAAGATTGTCAGAGATTAAATCAATTGAATTTTTGACTTATGGTGAACATGTTTGATATGTCAATCTATACTAGGACTGTTTATATACAATATATGGTTTTAAAATCCCCTTAAAGAAATATAAACAAAGTTGATGAATGTTTACGAATTATTTACACCAATTGACAATGCAAAGAAAGAAATAGATTTCAACTCACTTCAGTAGGGTAGTGAATCCTTTGTCTAACCAACCAAATAGTGACTTGATTTCTAATAATATTAATGTGCATGCCAGTTTTGAGGTTCTACTTGCACCCGATTTGAACACGGGTGTCTTCACTGCTTGCTTGATGGAGTCTTTGATTTTGTTATCATCAACATTACGTTGGTGGTAATTACCCATGCTATCATCATTACTGTCAACCATATAATCATTGTTTCCATCCCCAGAGAAACATGCAAGCATTTGATTCAATCCTTCTTCATACACTACATTTTCACTATCATGATCATCATCATTAAGGCTAGGTGGCATGTCATCAGTGTATGCGACTCTCATCAGCTCTTCAAATTTATCAGGTGGTAGTGTTCTCTTCAATCTTGCTCTTCTCACCCTGGTATGGTTTAAAGGATGGTTTGGATCATCCCGTCCAAATCTTAATATCCTAGTTGGATCTTGGGTATTAGTATGTGGTTCATCAAAATTTTCTACCTATCAACAGACCCAAGCATTATTTAATGTTTGGTAACAATTGGATCAATCAAAAATGTATCAATTTCAAAGAAATATAATCAAATATGGCTTAAAAAATATAAATATAAATTGTATGAACATATATACATCAATTGAATAATGGAACATTATTTTATAGCCTACCTTTTTTATACAATAATTTAAATAAAACACAATTTTGACAACATAGTATATCAAACATCAGTCCAACTCATTTATTGTTCTTTGGTTTTAATCGATTGTAGGAGGCATACTACCGACTAGAAGCTCATCATTTATATAATTTCTTTGTACAATTGCTTGTTTGAATTGTTTCTTTCCATGACATACAAAACATCTACAAACAACAATTTTCTCAAAGTATTCATCCCATGTACTATAGTCCCGACCTACCTCTTCTTCAGTCAATCATTTGTTGTGTCTGCAGTATCCATTGTCATATCCTCTTCCACCCACTGTTGTCTACATGATTTAATAGTTTTAGGTCCACATCCACGTATATATCCTCTTCTTTTGCAAGTTAAACTCTCTGGCTCTGCATTTGCTCCAATCTCCATCTAAAATAATCAACAACATGCATTAATTTATGTCAAGATTGGATAATACATTATAAATTTCAATAATACTATGAAAAAAGATGGACATATCACAAAATTCCATCAGATCATTTTTCCTAAGTTAAGTCAAAATTTGAGTACCTGATGTCCCACTTCATTCGTTGTGTCCTCATTTGATATGACATGATTTGTTGCCATGGCCTCGTCTTGCCCCTATAACACACAATATAGTAAATAATGTTTAGTACACCAATTATATAATTTCAATGAGTATGCTATCCAACACAAAACCTCACTTTAGTCATATATTTGACATATTGATATCTCCTCTATGTTGTAGCATTTGTGAATTCATAAACACCTTCCTCCTTTGGTTGAGGTTGCTTTCTCTTCTTACCTCTATTGTATCTGCAGATTTTGTTGTCTCATCTATTTCCACCCACTTTCCTCTCAGCGAATTAGTATTTCTACATCATCCACGTCCTCTCTCCATGGCCTCCTTTGTGAATAAAAATGCTACCACAAAAGCTTTCACTACACTACCATCGAGAAGGAAGAAGCAACTTGCGGGACCGCGGTAAAATCGCTCTACCGCATTAAGCTGATGAAGGAGCTGCGACACAGCGGTGGTCACTGCACTACCACACGCCAATGGTAGAAGACTTGTGGGAGTCACCGCAACACTGCCAAGAACAAAAGGAAGACTTGAATGCCGCCACAAAAGCTTTCACCGCACCACCGCCAAGAAGGATGAAGCACCTTGCGGGATTGTGGTAAAAACTGCTCTACTGCACCGAGCTGATGAAGGAGCCATGAGACAGCAGTGGTCACAAAAACAAGGCAGGAGTTGGAATTATTTCCAACACTCTGGATCTTGTGATACACAACAATGAAAATAGTCACTATACAACAATGATAGGTGTTGAATTAGGCGCGCTTGGCATTGCCTTAGGCACCCCAAACAGATTACATTAATGGCCAAAAGTCAGTGCGAAAGTTAGCATTAACTAACGTCCATAAAGCACTGACTACTGAACCAAAATTTAAAATTTAAAAAGTTTCCACCGTGAAGGAAGAAATCAAATGACAAAAAAGGGAAAAATGTTGCATGAAGGAAGAGAGAAGGGTGCTACCAGCAACTGATGAGAAATTCAATTTAGTTTGTGACACCATAGGTAAGGTTACAATTTTTTTTTCTTGGTTGAATTCGTGATTGTTTACTGCTCTTTGTATTGCATTTGAATTCGTGATTGTTTACTAGTTCATGGCCTAACTTGTCCAGCCAACCTCTAAATTGTCCCATCATTATAAATTGTAAAACCTTTGAGAAACCAAAAAAAAAATTACCCTACCCATTTGAGGTTTGACTCAAAATATTATAGCATGAAGCCAGGATTCCTCTATATTCTTTCCCTAACCTGGGTATCAAGGAAATAGTGAATTGCTTGGAAAATTTGGGAATTGGGTCAGTCACTGCTGAGCAACTGCTAAAAATAAACACAGAAACTGCTTGGTTTTTCCTAGTCGCGCCATAGTCACCAATGCCATGAAAAATTCATGCAAGATTGCATTATGAAAGAGTTTTCATGATAAGGTTATCAACACCAAGCAAACCCAGCGAACATATTTTACCACAAAACAAAACTTTCATACCACAAACTAGACGTAAGCTTTCATACCTGACAGTGTGTACTTCATTTGCCTCCAGAGACTAGATGAAAATAATTTGCCCTAGGTCACCTCAAAATGTCAAGCAATAGAAGCAAGTAAGCATTGTCGCAGAATCTGGCCATAATGAGGTAATTCATTGTCAATTTATAGATTTGTAAATGTTTCCATTGTTTCTTTGAATTTTACTTTTTAGTTTTTTATTTCAAAATTTCAAAGAAGAAATATAATTTAAATATATATATATAGGGACATGAGACTGACAAAGATAAAGAGGAATTGTAGTTTTTAGTTTTTTATTTCTAAATTTAAAAGAAGAAATATAATTTAAATATATATATAGGGACATGAGACTGACAAAGATAAAGAGGAATTGGCTTCCATATTGGGGGTAGAGGTGGTGAACAAATTCGTTAATGTGGACTAGACAACACTTGCCAGATACATAGAAAAACAATCTGGTAATCCCCCTCAAACATTGTAAACAAATCAATTGTGTCAAAGGGAATCAATTGATTCCCCAACCAGTCCTAGATCGAACAAAAGATCCAGGAGGAAATAAGTGACTGTAAACTCTAAGAATGTGGAACAGGGAGTAGAGACTTCCAATGTCCCAACCATTCCTGGGACATAGACTTCTTCCACCACGTCATGTTATCAATCTTGCATTGGTAGCTACAATACGAAGATAGAATACGAGGTGGTTTTAGGGGAAGTCTGAATAACAGATACTGGGAAAACATTTGTGAATAGGTTGAACGAATCATGCCTTCAATAGTTTAAAGACCATCTACATTTTCCATACTCACAGATACCCATGCAACTAAAAAAAGTAGTTATCCATGACATGGAGACTGATTTTGGCACAGGTTGGTCTATAAAGAAGATAAAGATACAAATGTCTCAAAACTACAAGAGATTTCGGTGCAACCAAACAAATAAGATAAAAAAATCCCTCTTGAGCTAAGGCAGAAAAGAAGGCCAATTGATGTAAGTGTGAAAGTATGGAAAGAGCTTGTAAAATAATATGAGAAGTTCGATGCACGAAGGAAGTCTGGTGAGGAGAGTATGTAGGTATTTTAATTTTCTCATAAGATTATATCAAATTTATTAAACGATATTTAATTTTCTGTGCATAGTTAAATTGAATTAGTATATGTTTCAGGACAAGGCCTCCAAGGCTAGGCTTGAGAAACTTCGTGCCACGCATTGCAGTGGCCAAAAAGGTTTACAGGCCTTGATCTGTACATTTGTAAGTATATTTAATATGTTAAATGTTAAATGTTATATTTATTTCCTTGGAAAAAGTAAATGATTGCATATTAATTAGTTTAACTAGTCCATGTGCCATGTTTTGATAGGAGGAGAAATATGGCTGCCATCCAAAGCAATTTGAAAAGAATATGTTACAAAACAAAAAGTGGAATGATTTTGTAATCTGGATGGAGAATGGGTATCAATAGTTGATTTTCAATAACTTAGTTGGATATTGTTGTGTTAATATGTCAATTTTCATCTCTTGTGTTGAGTTGTTTATTGATGCGTAGGATGAGTAAATAGAGCTCAAATCTTATGATTACAAGATGACTATTTATGTGCATGAATAAATAGTAGAAGGATGTAGATGAACTCAATTCATTTGACTTTATGCCTCTTGGTAGGCATTCCTCTTGAATCTTTAATATCAGGTGCTTGAGACTTCCTTGTAGCTTTTAGCTTTTGTTGTTGCCTTTCCTCTTCACTGTCAAACTTGTCTTCTTTCTCCTTATCTGCATTTCTGGCTTTGGCTTCTAATTCATCCCATGTTTTACCTTCCTCCTCTTCAGAATCTTCTTCTTCTTCTTCATCCTCCTTTGACTCCACAAGAGATTCATCTTTTGAACCTTCCTCATCTAATTTTGATTCCTCTTCTACATTAGAGGCTTTGTATCCTTGATTTGAATCTTCTGAATTATCAGAATCAGAATCACTAGCTTCCATATTCAAGAATTCCCAACCACCATCTTCAATAAATTTATCTAGATCATCAGTAATAGTCTTCAAAATTGGCCGCCAGTTCAAGTTCATTTTGCTTTCATAATACTTTATATCCATGGAGTTCAACCATTCCTTGATGCCATCAAGCAAAGATTGAGGAATGGTGTACATGTGGAGTACATCCCACTTGAAGTCTTTGAAAACAATAGCCATATCAAATTTCTTTTTCCCAAGTCATACTCTCTCAAGGTTAACAATTCTCAATCTCACTAATAACGATTACTAAGAAAGGTAATTCCACCAACTCTACCAAATAGTTTATCGTAGGAACAATAAAAGCAGAGGCTTTGAAAGGAACTCCATGAAAACCAAGCTCTCTAAATGGTATATCAAACTCTAGCTCAAAATATTTTAGATGAGGCTGCTCCCATAGCTCTCTTACTCGCTTGACAAATCCTTCAAACTATGACTTACATTTAAAAGATAAATGGAATGTCCTCAACACCCAGTAGAGCTATCCAAAAAAGATAACTAAAAACACAAGCGTTCTCCCGTACACAATGGCCTAATGGTTGGTTGTCATAGAAGTCAAACTATCGAAGTAACAACACTAATTGAGTTAACATATATGCATCATTTGCATAAACAACTAAAATGTGTAACAAATGTTAATCAATACATTGAATTTTGAGATGCATTGAAATAATTAAAAAAAACATGTTTTGGGGAAAATATTAGCAGCGTGGGGGAAGAAAGCATTAGCCTAATAAAAGCATTTTCTGTTGTTCTTCATACATCATCTATAATTTTTCCTTTGATGACAATATTGAATTTTTATATGTTGTACCCCTTAAATGTCCTACATGTTACAAATATGGAATAACAATGCACAACTTTGTATTGATTCCAAAGGCCAAGGCATTCTGAATAAGGGTAGCCAAACTTGATAAGGATGTAGTCACTATTACACGTTTTGACAATCCAGAATAGTCATGTAAAGACAACTACCTGTGAAAACCATAATCAATCAAATTATGCACATTCAAATCTATGTTTGAAAGCTTGCATTTTAGTCCATGCATCTAAGTCCTTGTTGAAGATTGAGGGTGTCAACAACAAAGCTAGAATAGCTCTCCTTAAACCATAGCTAGTTTTAAAGTGCAGTATTTCCAAATTCAAATCCACTTCTTAGCTAAGGAAAGGAGGTAGGATTTTTAGGTGCTACCTCAAACAAAGAAGGCCATAGAAAAAATTGAAATAGAAGATCCAATAAGTGAGATGACATAGCTGTAGACCATAGATAATCAGAATTCTTGCAGATGCTTCTCATACAAACAAAAGGTGCTTACACATTGGCTGAATATATCCTCATCAAAATGACTAGAAAGAATTTTCAAATTTGGAAGTAAACTCTAATAGTCAAGAAAAATAGTCATAAAAATTGGAAGTAAACTTTGGCAGACATGTAGGTGAACTTAATCCATCTGACTTTATGCCTCTTGGTGGACATAAGGATCTCCCCTCCTAAAGTTTGGACCACATCCATTACCTCCAAATAAAACTATACATCCTTAGTCTTCTTGGTTCCCACGCCATGATATGGTTATGCAAATGAAAATGAAGCAAAGCAATCATCTCCTTCTCTGCTAGCTGGAAGAATGCATGCTTAATGTTTTGATACATGATATCAGCTCTCTCTTCTATTCTCATTGTTGAATATTGAAATCCATTATGGTGGGCCTCCAGAGTTCCAGTCATCTTTCATCCTCTTCCACCAAATGCTAGCCTAATCCACATGTTTGCCAGCCTAATTGGCTTTGTTTTTGAAAGTTGAAGTTTCTTCTCTAACAGTTAAGAAAAAAAGTCATAAAAATTAGAAGTAAACTTTGGCAGACATGTAGGTGAACTTAATTCATCCAACTTTATGCCTCTTGGCAGACATCAGGATCTCTCCTCCTAAAGTTTGGACCATATCCATTACCTCCACATCAAACTGGACATCCTTGGTCTTCTTGGTTCCCACACCATAATATGGTTATGCAAATGAAAATGAAGCAAAGTAATCATCTCCTTCTCTGCTAGCTAGAAGAATGCATGCTTAATGTTTTGATACATGATATTAGCTCCCTCTTTTCCTCTCATGGTTGAATATCGAAATCCATTATGGTGGGCCTCCAGAGTTCCAGTCATCTTTCATCCTCTTCCACCAAATGCTGGCCTAATCCACACGTCTGCCAGCCTAATTGGCTTTGTTTTTGAAAGCTGAAGTTTCTTCTTTGATAGTCAAGAAAAATAGTCATAAAAATTAGAAATAAACTTTGGCAGACATGCAAGTGAACTTAATTCATCTAACTTTATGCCTCTTGGTAGACATCAGGATCTCTCCTCCTAAAGTTTGGACCACATCCATTACCTCCACATAAAACTAGACATCCTTGGTCTTCTTGGTTCCCACGACATGATATGGTTATGCAAATGAAAATGAAGAAAAGTAATCATCTCCTTCTCCATTGGCTGGAAGAATGCATGCTTAATGTTTTGATACATGATATCAGCTCTCTCTTTTGCTCTCATGGTTGAATACCAAAATCCATTATGGTGGGCCTCCAGAGTTTAATCATCTTTCATCCTCTTCCACCAAATGTTGGCCTGATCCACATGTCTACCTGCCTAATTGGTTTTATTTTTGAAAGCTGAAGTTTCTCCTAAGTCACTAGTGTATCTGTCTCTTCCTTTTCATACTCTTTCATTGCTACAGATTGTCTCTAGGATTTAATCATTTGTACCACATGGTTGATGTGTTTTGAATCCTTTCATCTAAAGGAAAATTCCTTAACATAAATGCTACTAGGGAATTTCAATTTTTCCATTGTAGTTGGCATTAAAGGCGGTACTTGCAACATTGAAAATTATCCTTATATAAGAATTCTCTCCATCTTGTTGGCTTGTAACACTCTTGATGGTGGCTACATGAAATATGATTCTAATTCCTCTTCTACATTAGAGGGTTCATATCCTTGATCTGACTCTTCTAAATTATCAAAATCAGAATCACTAGCTTCCATATTCAAAAATTCCCAACCACCATCTTCAATAAATTTATCTGGATCATCAATAATAGTCTTCAAAATTGGTCGCTAGTTCAAGTTCATTTTGCTTTCATAATACTTCATATCCATGGAGTTCAGCCATTCCTTGATGCCATCAAGTGAAGATTGAGGAATGGTGTCAATGCGGAGTATTTCCCACTTGAAGTCTTTGAAAACAATAGCCATATCAAATTCCTTTTTCCCAAGTCCTACTCTCTCAAGATTAACAATCTCAATCTCACTAGTAGTGATTACTAAGAAAGGTAATTCCACCAACTCTACCAAATAGTTTACTGTAGGAACAATAAAAGCAAAGGCTTTGAAAGGAACTCCATGAAAACCAAGCTCTCTAAATGATATATCAAACTCTAGTTCAAAATATTTTAGATGAGGCTGCTCCCATAGCTCTCTTACTTGCTTGGAAAATCCTTGAAACTCTGTATTGATTTTATTTTTCTTGTCCCTCTCTTGTTGTTCTTCCTCAATTTCATCAGGATCATACATTGACCTTCTTTCCCCTCCTAAAGTTTGAACCACATCCATTACATCCACATAAAACTGAACATCCTTGGTCTTCTTGGTTCCCACATCGTGATATGGTTATGCAAATGAAAATGAAGCCATGTAATCATCTCCTTCTCCGCTGGCTGGAAGAATGCATGCTTAATGTTTTGATACATGATATCAGCTCTCTCTTCTGCTCTCATGGTTGAATACTGAAATCCATTATGGTGAGCCTCCAGAGTTCCAGTCATCTTCCTTCCTCTTCTGCCAAATGTTGGTTTGATCCACAAGTCTGCCAGCCTAATTGGATTTGTTTTTGAAAGTTGAAGTTTGTCCTAACTCACCAGTATTAGCTGTAACTTTTTTTAAATTTTATTATGGTATGTGCACTTTGATATGATGTAATATGATTATGGTTTCATCTCATATGTTGTAATATTATATATATAACATAAAAATAAATTATTGCAAGAAATAAATAATAAATTTTCATTTTAATTTTTTTTTTTGTAGAACACAGTTCTTCCAGAAGATCAAGATGATCCTCAACATGATATAGATCCACATAATATTGGTTTTTTTGGTACAAATCACATGGCAGAGGATGATGATGACGCATATACGAAAGACACTGAGGTCGATGAAAATGATGAGGACAATGACGACGATGATGATGATCAAGATGGTGATGATGATGATGAGATAGTTGGTGATAGTAGCCAATGACATTCATGATAATATAGACTACATCATGGATCATTGTTGATATATTGTTATGATGACTCTTTTCATGATTACTATCATATGTATCATTTTCATGGCCTACTGTACTATATTGTTGAGTTGTATCATATTGACATGTATCATTTCCACTATCATTTGGACATGTATCATCTTGACTTGTATCAATTTGAGTTACATAATTTATCAATTTTATTTATATCATTTGTACATGTATCATTTTCACTTATGTCGATTGTTGGACTACATGTATCATTTTGACATGTTTTTGATGTACTGACATATTTGAATTTCGCTTGTTTTAGTTATATATGATGATGATCTTATCATTATTGACTTGTCAATTTATATATATTAAAAGTTGTCGATGATTTTTGGATGGATATTTATTAAGCATGATGATTTTAATTTACTGCTCAGGATGGATGTTGTCAAATTCAATTAAATTATAGATATTTGAATCACTTTTTTTAATTATAGATGATGATCATGTTACAATAATTATATTGTTATTTAAACATATGAGTTAAATAATTAAATTACTTACTCTATAATCATATGAGTTATTTAATAGGCACGATACATTTAACTAATTAAATTGAAATAAAACATATTAAATTAATAAATGGAAGCAAAACAAGAAGCATTTTTAGAAGCAAAAAAGGAAGCAACAATGGAAGCCAAAATAGAAGCAATCTTGGAAACAAATTTAGAAGCAAAACTGGAAGCAAAACTAGAAGCAAAACCAGAAGCAAAACTGGAAGCAAAACTGGAAGAAAAATTGGAAGCAAACCTGGAAGCAAAATCGGATGTAAACTTGGAAGCAAAATTAGAAACAAAACTAGAAGAAAAACTAGAAGCAAAAATAGAAGCAAAACCAGAAGCAAACTTGAAAGCAAAACTAGAGGAAAAACTAGAAGCAAAACTGGAAGCAAAACCAGAAGCAAACGTGGAAGCAAAACCAGAAGCAAAAGTGGAAGGAAAAGCTGAAGCAAAACTGGAAGCAAAATTGGAAGCAAACTTGGAGGCAAAACTGGAAGCAAAATTGGACGTTAAATTGGAAGCAAAACTAGAAGCAAAAATGGGAGTAGACATGGAAGCAAAACCAAAAGTCAACTTGGGCGCCAATTTTAGCGCCATTTCTGTTGTTACTTTAGTGCGCTATTTTAGCCGCCATGATTTCTTGGCACTAAAACCAGTGCTCATTCTGGCGCTAATTCTAGCGCAAATGTTGGTGCAAAATCCGACGCTGAACTGGCCATGCCTGTTTATGCCAAGTTTAATGCTAGCCAAATTGTTCAATTCATGGCTCAAAATACACTAAAATCCAGCGCTAAAGTCGACGCTAATTTCCCGTTGTGTTGTTGTGACCTGAGATCTGTATTTAGTAGTTTTATGTACAAATTTCTTACATCCAAAACATTGTCCGATGAAGGGACTACAAAATTGATTCTTCCTACTCCTACATTTTGTTGCCTTGTGACCATATTGATTACAGGAAAAACAAATACCATTGAAAGAGGGATACCTTTGTGCATTAGGCTATCTCACACATGGTCTCCTTGCAAATTTTCTTTTCTGCTTCCCTTTGTCTTGAGTCATTTTATTGTCCTTAGAACTTTCACCTGCATCATTTCCCAAACCACCTTTGTCTTTACTTGGTTTATGTCCTACAAGTAGTTCTCCAAACTTATCAGAACTAGATCTGAAATTATTCTTATAGAGTTTTTCCTTCTCCAGTTCTACTCTTGAGTTTACTACCTCCTGTTCAAGTTTAGAGCATTCATCAGACTTATTCTATACTTGTATTTAGACTTATTCTGTTCTTGTATTCAGACTTTCTTCAATTCTCTCCTTTTCTTCTACATGCATTTTTAGTCCAATTATCTCTTGTTTCTATTTCTCACTCACTTCTTGGTGTCTTTCCTTGAATTTCTTTAATTGTTCTTTCAACTTTTGAACACATTCATTTGTATCATCAATATTTTCTTTCAAATCTTTGTTTTCATTTTCAACTTTGTCAAGATCTTCAAGTGCAACCCAAAGTTGTTCTTTATCATCCATTTGATCAACCTTCAGGATCTACCTTAAGCGGTTAAGCTCTAAACCAAGAAACCAAACCTCTAATACCAATTGTTAACAGGTGCAAGATAACTAAGAGGGGGGGAATCAATTGTCACAAAAATTCAAACTAAAAACTTCAACTCTTATCAATTTCACAACTACACTGTTATGTTATTAAGCATGAGCATGAAATGCAGAAAATAGAAAGTAAAATCAACACACTAAACACTTGATTTTTACATGGCAAACCCAAAAAGGGAAAAACCACGATGAGGGTTAACTCACAATATAAAAAAATTACAAAACAAAATACAAAGGCTCAATTCCAAGGGCTCACTTCCTAGAAGAGGATTCACTGTCCAAATACAAAAGCTCACTGCTTACAAGGAGGCTCACTACCTACAAAAAGATTTACAAAACAAAATTGGGCTTCACAGCCGAAATGAACTAAAAAGAGTGCACCTAACAAGAGCTGATACAGTTTCAGTGATGCTTAATAGATTAACTTAACACACTTCATCATTTTCACTCTTCTTCACTTTTGCATTCACTACTGCTTCATCGATTACACACCATCTTCAAAACTATTCAACAACATATATATACTCAATCTATCTGCAAGCATCAATTAGGTCAGCCTAATTGGATGAAATTCAAAAATGTAACACCCCTCTGATTTGCTATGTTTTCTTTGATAGTTCAGATACATTGATAGACCATATTTTATGTTATTGTTATTCTATCGCTGACAGTGGAGCAATGATAGATCTATATTGATGAGATGATACACTATATTGATGGTTTATGACATGCTTTATGTTAGTTTTAAGTGATTATTTGAGTGATTGATATATGCACATTTTTTTTTAATTGATGTTGTAGTTCATCAGTTTATTATGATACTATATTGGTAAAGGGAACGGGATTGCACTAGTCACATGCGAGTGCCCTGCGATTTCGCGATTCTCTCTTCACAGTGTGTATGATTTATTATCTGGATACATGTACGACATATGATTTGTTTGTAGGTTTGCAGGTACAGGACAACGACTTCACCTGGATTCACAGGTCTGAGCGTGTCCACTACCCAATAGTAATGTTGATTGGGAGATAGTAACGGGTTTTGCCTAGTCAAACCTTTACCCTAGTACAGTGTGTTGTCAGTCCATATATTGGTTGTATTCTTTATCCACGTTTGCCTTGTTATTTTATTATTGTGCAAGGTTTAATTGTGAGAATTAATTTATAAATGTTATGATTGGTTATTTAATTAATCTGGATTATTGACGTTGAGGCTTTATAATTGATAAATTAATTAATTTAATTTATGTTATAAAGTGATTTTATTATTAGATTAAATTTGATTTGAAATAAATAAGTTATTTAAATTTCAAATGCATAATATCTGTAAAAGATCTTTGGAAATATCTGTGGTTGTTGTAGAAAAGATATTTGTTTTGTAATTGGAAGTTAGAAGATATTTTATTATTGTTGTTTGAAAATTGATTCCAGGAGAGAATTATTGGGATTGATGAAAAGAGGCTATTTCATAGAAGGAAGGGGTTATTCTGGAGGTGGTTGGATTTGTTTTGGGTTGTTAAAATTTTGGAAATAGAAGCTCTCGAAAAATTTGGGGATCTAGTTTTGCTGCATTTCTTTTGGTTCTGGGTTATTTTTCTGTTCTCTAGAAAGTGGTAATTCTAGGAGGAGGCTTTGGAAAAGTTGGAAATTAAAGGGGAAGCTCTGCATCAAATTTCAAATCAGCAAATCTTCTGGAACAAGTTCCTTATTGATTTTGTCAATTTAATTTGAAAAGGTTATTTAAATTATTATTGTTTTGCAAATTGGAAAGGTATCCTGTAGAAGAGGATTTCATTGTTTGTAGAAGCTTTGTTTTTTAAATGATTGTCGAGAATATTTACAGCCTTTGTAGAAAATGTTTTAAATCCTCTTTTAAAATGAAGTTTTAGAAATGGATTTACCCTGAGGAAAATTGTAGTTAAATTTTAGAACCTCAGTTGAAATTGAAACCTCTTTGAAATTTTCTAAATACTTCCTGTAGATAATTATCATTTTGTTTTGTTTTCCCCAATTTATTCTATTTGTTTGGAAAATGAAAATCTCTAGTAAATATGATAATCTTCCTATAGAAAGTTTTATGGAAATAACCTACCCGATTAAAGAACTTGAGTTGTTTAATATATATATAAATATAAATATATATGTATATATTTGAATGTATACATACACACACACACAAACACACACACACACACACACACACACACACACACACACACACACACACACACACACATTTATGAATATATATGTAGAAATTATTCTAGAGAAATTTTGTTCATTTTGGAAAAATCTTGTATGTAATTTTTGTACGGCAAATTTTTCTTAATAAATTTGCAGTTTTCAAAATATAAATTTATTACATGTGAAGGAGGGAGGTGGGGGGGGGGGGCAATGGGGGCTACCTCACAGCCATCCCCCACAAGGGGAGACGAACTGTGAGGCAATGCCCACCACTGTTGCACAGGTCATGACCCCTGTGGGGAAGGCTGCGTACACAACCAACCCACAACCCATAGCCTTTGTAAAGGTTGGGCTCTAAAACTTCTCGTCCGCCTTCTTTTAAATCTGTGGATTCTAATTTTATTTTATTTTGTTTATGTAATATATATTATGTATATATATATAATTATAATATTTTTCCATTAGTGATTATTGAAAATTATTTTTAGATAATTAAATAGTATATATTTATATGTATATATAATTATATGTATTTATACATATATAATTATTTATATATATATATTTAAATATATTTATTTAAATGGTTGTTTTATTATAATGGATGCAATAAATGTATAGGTTAGATATTTGTTTTATATGAAATGATTTTAATAGGGAAATTGAGTTAATTATTATGAGTAGTTGTGAAACTAAAAGTTAAACATTTAGTTTAATTCCTTGTTGATTTATAAAATGGAATTATGTTTAAATGATGTATTTTAAATATGAGTTATTGATTTATTTGGATTTAGGAAATCCTAATGGTAGTTTATTTAATTACTTGAGTGGCTTATTTTAATTGCATATTCTTCTATAATTGAGTATTGGGGAGATATTTGTTATTGTGAAAATGTAAGCCTTCTAGAGATTGTAAACTGTGAAAGGGTTGTTGTGTCTTTTGTTCACCCTTTGAGATTTCCTTAGGTAGTGCACGTAGTTGGGATTCAGTATTTGACATCTGTAGGAATGTGTTACCTCTTGACTTATGGTGGTTATTTGTTATCAGTTTTAGTGCACTGTCTACCCTTGGGTTGTGGAATAAGTATATTGTGTTGTTAATAGGGGAGTGGCTTTCAACAGGAGCCAACACACGAAGTGGTGCCAAGACAACTCGTATGAGAGTTAGTTTAATCAATGGAAATTAAATAACCTATATTAGGGGAAAGGGTATCTTAATACATTTAACTTGATAATTTAACCTCGCTCATTGGCTTAAGGGCTTGTATTAGACTTAAGATGAGTCGGGAAGGCTTGGAATGGAAAGATCATTATCTTGTCTTCTCAAAAGATAATCGATTCCTCACTAGTATGCATGTGGGGCCAAATTTCATGAGAGGTTACCAAGATAACCCAGGATGGGGGCCGAGACCTATGAAGATCTCCTAAGGATAACCAATGTAAACTTTGTGATGACACTCCTCCTATGACAACAGTCAGTTTGTATTGTATAGTGGATGTATTTGATTCAGTGGTTCTAGAAGCAATGTAACCTTATGTTATGTGTTTACTAGTACAGTGTTGTTTTGTATGTTTCCTATGTCTAGAGGTAGTAGGTTTGTCTTGGTTTCCTTTTACTATCTCCTAGCACAAGGGTTGGGCCTACGGGTACCACATGGCTGGGTGGATCACACACCTTACACTGTTGGGCTTTTTTTGCTTGTTCGTGATGGTGGGATCTTCCAGTTTGGAGAGCTCGTATGTATCTGTGGACATGTTACTTCTCTTATGTTCATTATATTAGTGGGACACTATGTATTTATACTCCTCATTTGTAATCGAGGAGGATTCGTGTATTTTGTAATTGTAATGTTTTATATGATCTACCTCATCATGGAGATGAGCTTGTAATGGTATATTGACTTAATACAATATTTGGAAGAATTCATTATTGTACTTTGTATATTATGCAATGGGTTAATGCATTGATGTATGTTGTTTATCATGGGTTAATTTCATATGCTATGGTTAGATTATTTTTGTAAGTTTGGGATTCACATGTAGACACATTGTGTGGCCTAGAGGATGTATGTGTTTAGAGTAGATTACTTTACTTGTTATTGTTACTCTTTTTAAAAAAAAAATAGTTGCACTTTCGTAGTGTTGCATCGTCCTCTAGGTTATGTGGTGGGCTTCTACAAAAAAGGTAACTGTGATGCAGAGCTAGAAGGATTCAACAACACATCTCACAAATCCTTAACAATTTCTCAAAGCAATCATTAAGTAATGCATGCTATTAAGCATTCTCTCAACCATTCAACATGACAATAAAACAACAGAAAAAACCTTTATTTGACCTTGGATTGAGTCTTCCATAAGTAAAATATATCATTCCATGCATAACTCTGTCAGCAACATAAATATAACAACCATAGGTCTTTGATTCACAACTTGCACCATAACTTTGCAGCCTTTCAATTAGGGACTGTCATCACAAAATCTTTGAACTGACATAATATACCAACTATAATCACAAATTTGAGTACCTTGGATAATCTTATAAAACATATAATAAATTTAGTTACCTTTGTTATGTAACAACACTACAAATAACGTTTGTACTCTGCCCTTTTAGGCCTTTACTAGTCTGATTTCACTATGAACTGAAAAAAGTCACTAATAACTTTCACAAAATTAATCATTAAGCCAATTGCTCCAGTCAGTTTATAGATTATCTAGTTACAAAATTTTAATCCAATTTTTAGGCAGATCCAACGGTTCAAACAAAAGTTATGAGGGTTTTACCAAAACGGGTAACCCTTGGTAGGGTTCCAGGCTGGTTTTACAAAAAATGCCATATCTTTCTCATACCTTCATGAAATCAAATGAGACCAAGTTCAAAATGATGTAGAAACATATTACTACCTTCTCCAATCACTGCCCCTTCAATATCAGGCCGTACATTTCCGTACAAGAGCAAAGAATCACATTTTTACAGTGTTTTCTAAGAAAAAATAAGAATTCCATTGATATTCTTCCATTACAAATCAACTTCTCCCCTTGTTTTCGACCTGTGGAGGATTTTTATACATTGAGGACTAAGACTAACTCAGATAAACTGACTATAACTGATTCCAATCTCCATCTAACTAATGGACTTAACATTTACTTAATAGTTTGCTCTTTTGACAATGTTGACAATGAGGAGTAACTTTGAACATTATGGAACCAATAACCTAAAATATGATTTCCTAGGATTCAAATGACCTCATTCATATCAAAAATGGCTCATTAAGCCTTATTAAACATTAAGATATCAACAAGGAATAATAAACCCAATAAGGCCTCATGGAGGCATGTGATCAAATAGGTGCTCCTGCACCAAACTGTCGGCTTCATACAAGGATTCTCCAAAAGTAATCCAAGTGTATAATATGCTACAATATGTTGGCATGGACCAAAGATAGGTCGCGCATATATTCACAATACACGTTAAACTATTAACTGATTATTAGGTCGGCCATGATTAACCTAATAATGGAATGAAATTGCCAAAGCTGATGCCAATACACCAACCAATCATATGATCATACGAAAATACATACATGCGTGTTTCAAGTGATCATAAGCCACTTCTCAAAATCTTAAACACCAATGATTGCCAGAGGGAATCTGTAGACCAAAATACCGGATCTATCACTGGAGGAAGTAAACCTATTTTGCACACTGGTTCAAGGTACCAGACCAATCTGATACCATAAACAACATGGTGACATCAATGACAACATACAGACTGATCTTCTCCATTCTTCCAACAACCTTTGTGCATTTGGTTTTCTTACTGGTGGTCTTTTGGCTTCATTTCTTTGATTCTAGATCTTGCCATTGTTCTTCTTATCTTCAATCTTCTTTTAAGTATTTGATGTTTGATCCGACTTTGAAATTTCTCATTTCTCAAACTCTAATCCACCTTTGTTTTTAGATCCTTTATGATTTGCAATCATCTCATCAAGCTTTGTAGCACTCATTTTGAATTTTTCTTCATCACTTCTTGCTTTCTCCAAATTTGATCTCAGATTTACCACTTCTTTCTCAAGCCTTGTACATTCCTCTAATTTTCTTTTCACCATTGCATTCAAATATTCTTCAATTATTTTCTTTTCTTCAACTTGAAATTTCAAACCAGTGATGGTTTCATTTGCTTGCTTCAATTGCCCACTGACTTCCTTATGCCTTTCTCTGAACTTCTTGATTTTCTCTCTTAATTTTTTGATGCATTCAATTGCTTCTTTAATATTTTATTTTAGATCTCTATTTTCATCTTCAGTATTTTCAAGATCTTCAATGGCAACCTTGAGTTCTCCACATTTGTCAAACATGCAATCTTCTTCTATAATTCTGACAACTAGAATCTCTTTCCAAGGAATAGGAAATTTTCTATCAGCCATGTATTCAACCTCCAAGATCTTCCTAAAGTAGTTGAGCTCCTTCCAAGGATTCAAGCTCTGATACCAATTGTTGAACACCAAGAATATTGAGAGGAGGGTGAATTAGTATTCTCTTAAACCATTCAAAGATTAAACATCCAATAATCAAAGATTATTTTGTTGGATAGGACAATTGAGAGGGGGGTGAATCAGTTGTCATAGATTATAACATTAAATTCAATTACTGGAGCTAAAACATAAACTAATTAATTTATTAACCATCAAATGCAAATGTACAAACACAATAACACCATATTTACATGGAAAACCCAATGAGGGAAAAACCACGGTGAGGATTAACTCACATTATAGAGAATATCAAAACCAATTACAAAAAGGCTCACTGCCTAAGATAAGGACTCACTATCCAGACTCACTATCCACAGGGCTACAACCCGGAGGGCTCACTACCACAAAGATACAAAAAGATGGCTCACTACCAGAATACAAAAGTTATGGCTTACCACCAAAAATTAAACTGATGAATTACACCCTTGTGCCAATTTCAGTTTCAGATGAAGTTCAATAATCACTCAATACTTCTACTCTGATACACATTTTATCTTCACTAAATTCTCTTATTCTGATCTGCTACAACCACACACTTTTCTAACTTTATGTACTTCTTCCATAACCTCGCACTTCACTTCCCACTCTCTTCTTTTTGTTCTCCTTCTGCTCTTTTTTTTTCTCTCTGTACACTTTCCGGAGACACATATGAATATATATGTATATCTTACACATAGATTAGGTCAGCCAAAACACCCATAAATATTGTATATGCCAAGTTAGCCAAGATCTTGAAATATCTTAATCATAGTTTGTCACACGGTAGGAACCAGACCTAAAACCAACATGCTGGACCACACATAATGGTCAACTTCAATGTGAAATAACTTTCGGTAAACTAGTCATATATGTAGTACTATGTTGACTTCAATGGCAACCAGTTGATGCAACCTTCAACTTCCAACAATCTCCCCCTTTGTCTTTGATGGAAACACAAGATGTGAAAGCCAAAAACAACAACAACAAAAAAAGATCTTCATTTTTCACAAGCTTTCTCTCTCTCTTTTTCACATGCCTTCTCCCCCCCTTTGAGATCAATGACAAAAAAAAGTTCAATCTGCCTTTTACTTCAAATTTTTCAACAAGGTTATCAAAAATTATTCTTTACCTCAATCCTTCTTTCTTCAAAATATTTTCTTGTATTTTTATTTTAGTTTCGAAAGACATTTCTTCTAGGAATCCACTTCTAGCTTGATGTATAGAAAAATACTATTGTTCTTTGCTATTGAATCAATCATTTCTAGTAGAGTATCTAGAATGACAATATTCTATGTGTTTTTCTCAGCATCCTCCAAGAGACCAAAAATTTGTTCCAATCTTAGCTCAATTATCTCTTTGACTTTCCAAAAGGTCTTCACAATACCATCCCTTTGTGCCATAATGACTGCAAGATCTTCATTCATAGACTCTAAGGCCTCTACTCTCAATTCTTCATCTAAGTTAGATCCCTTCATCTTTCAGTTAAACTGCCAAGATCTCCTTCAAGTTGTTAAACTTATTCCAAAGGACCTTGCTTTGATACAAATTATTGGATAGGACAACTGAGAGGGGGGTGGATTAGTTGTCATAGATTATAACCTTAAATTCAATTGTTGGAGCTAACACCTAAATTGATTAAGTGATTAACCATCAAAATGCAAATGCATAAACACAATAACACCATATTTATGTGGAAAACCCAATGAGGGAAAAATCATGGTGAGGATTAACTCACTATCCATAGGGCTACAACCCAGAGGGCTCACTACCACAAAGATACAGAAAGATGGCTCACTGACAAAATACAAAATTTATGGCTTACCACCAAAAATTAAATTGATGAATTACACCCTTCTTGTGATGAATTCAGTTCCAGATGAAGTTCATTAATCACTCAATACTTTTGCTCTGATCACACATTTTATCTTCGCTAAATTCGCTTATTTCGATCTGTTGCAACCACACACTTTTTTGACTTTATGTTCTTCCATAGCCTTGCACTTCGCTTCCCACTCTCTTCTTTTTCTTTCCTTCTGCTCTTTTTCTTTTTTTTTCTTTCTCTACACTTTCCAGAGACACATATGAATATATATGTATATCTTACACATAGATTAGGTTGGCCGAAATACCCATAAATATTGCATATGCCAAGTCAGCCAAGATCTTGAAATATCTGAATCATAGTTTGTCACACGGTAGGAGCTGAACCTAAAACCAACATACCGAAACACACATAACAGTCAACTTCAATGTGAAATGACTTTCAGTAAACTAGTCATATATGTAGTACTGTGTTGACATCAAGTACAACCAATTGATGCAACCTTCAACTTCTAACATATTCAACTATAAAACATTCACAACATTACATAACACATAACACCAAGATTTTTACATGGAAAACCCAAAATGGGAAAAACCACGGTGAGGGTTAGCTCACAATAAATTATAACTGGCTATAGTATATTTATAGAAGTGCTCACTATAGGTGGACTCACTGTCCATAGAGAAAAATATAGAAGAGATATGGTGGCTCACAACCTATTTTGAATTGTTATAATTGTGTCTTTCATATGCATGAAATACAATTCCAATGAAGCTCAATAAACTGACTTTACACACTTCATCTAAATCAGATTCAACACACTACTTTGTTCTGCATTCGCACAGCTCTGATCTTCAAATCAAAATTCACAACTTAACTTCTTACTGCTCTGATAATATTCGCATGTGGAATATTTGCATCACACATCATATGTTCATTTCATACATCAAAACTCTGAAAGGATCCAACAAATATATCCACATCAACTCTAACATCAATTATATCAACCTAATTATATGTAACACTCAAAATATAGCTTGTCAACTCCAAAAATTTCATACATATCTCATTCTAAGATTGAAAACTCAAAATAACTTAAAATAGGTTGGTAGGGACCTATATTAGATCCCAAAAAATACTACAACACTTATTTAACCTTTGCATACCCTTAAACTTGTTAGGTCGACACGACATAAGACCTAATTGAAAAATCCTTCAACTATGTATCCACATCTTGACACGTGGACCTCAAAATCAATGCCAACTTGAATTCATACTCTACTGCTATCTAGAAACTTTTCCTCAAAAATACAAAGCTAAAAACTCATTTGAGGAGAAGCGTGGAATCTCCCACACACATGCATTGCATAGAGAATAACTTAGTTTTCCAGGTTGAACTTTGTTATTCATATTTTTCAATCCACTTGTTAAAACATGATGAAATCTTGAAATTAGATACATCTAACATCCAGTAAAATAATGTTAGAGGTGTAGAGTGAATTCTTCATTTCCAAAGAGGTGTGGAACCAGACACTGATGCACTGTTACCCTAAATTAGCCAAATTGAGACTTAGTCAATTTCTCAAACAACTTATTTTTTTGGATCAAACCATCTTGCAAAGGTGTCTTCCTCAACAACTCAAAAATCTGTTAGAACTAATAAGAATGGTTTGCAACTAAAAATATTCACATAAAATACAATGTTGACATCAATGAAAATACTGCAAACACTTGTTCCTCATGCTCATGTTTCCAACTTCCAACAATCTCCCCAAAAATTCCAACATTAATATTCTTCATAGACCATGAACCATTAAAATACTTACTTAATAGGCCTATCATACAAGGGAGAATATGTTAGTGGTTAGTACAATTCCAAGAATTTGATTTTAAAATGATGGTCAAACCCAAAAATACAACCAAGGACCAAACTATTTATCAAGGATAGAAATAGGGGGAGGAACTAGAAGACCAACTAGAATATCTACCTAGCGCACACCTATTTAGACTAAATGTGATACCAAAGAAACTCCACAACATTTCTCTAGACTTATCTAAAGGTGAATTTCCCACAGATCTTTCATTGCAGGCCAAAAGATCTCTTATGCAGAAGTCTCTACCATACACATTGATAGAAGGAGAGTTACATGACATAGGGTGAGATGAAATAATAAGAAGAGTGGTATTTGAACATGAAAGAGAATCCATCCTAAGAGAATCCCATGAAGGAATAATAGGTGGCATAGTTATGGTGAAACACCAGCAAAAAGGGTTAAATTAGCTAGATTATGGTGGCCAACACCAAGAAAAGATGCTAAAGAATATACTAGAAAATGTGAAATATATCAAAGGGTGGGGAAACCTACCGCAAGATATGAGATGCCACTGAAACTAGTCCTAGCACAAATCCTATTTGATAAATGGGCTATAGACTTTATAAGACCAATTGATCCACCTGACAAGCACTCTAAAGAAAGATTCGTCATTACAAGAGTTGAATATTTAACAAAATGGGTAGAAGCAAAACCCACTAAGGATTGTACTAATTTTTTTTACGTAAGATTCCTATATGAAAACATAATCACTAGATATGGTTGCCCACTAACTATAGTAAGTGATCAAGGTAAGCACTTCGTTAATAAAGTAATTGTGGAACTTTTTCAAAATTTTATGATGACACACAATAAGAGCTCCTCATATCACCCACAAGCAAATGGAGCAAGTGAGGATTTGAATAAGATAATTGGGATAGCACTTACAAAAATGTATGAAAGAAATAGGTTGGATTGGGATATTAAGATACCTCTAGTACTCTAGGCCTATCATACATCACACAAGAGGACTAGTAAGCTCACACTATTCTAATTGGTATATGGAACTGATGTGGTAGATCCAATGAACTTCATAATCCCAAATCTACATACTGAACTAACTTTACAGTTGGATGATGATGACTCTTTAGCACAAAGGATAGAACAATTAGAAAATTTGCATGAGGATAGGTTCATAGCACTATACAATCAAAAGGTAGAATGACAAAGATAAAAGGATTGGCATGATAAGAACCTTTGCACTAAATTTTTTCAAATAGAAGACCTAGTACTACTTTATGACAGTAAATTTAAAAATAAATTTAAATTAAAGGTGAGATGGCTAGAACCAAACTCCATTCATAAAATTATAGACACAGGGGTAGTGAGAATAAATAGATTAGACAACAATCACATCACAGGGTATGTGAACAGAGCCAAACTTAAACACTACCACCTATCAAATGATAAAAACCATAAATTCTAAAAAGACACAAACTATAAACTATGTAATTTATATGTAACATACATTACTAAACAACAAACAACAAACTGTTAGCAACAACAAACTCAAACAGGTTGAAAAACCTATGAAAGCTAACATGAAATTGACATCAATGCAACTACCAAACATAGCTATTTAAACCCCTTACAACTCTACTCAAATCACTTTACATCCAAAATCCTTATGCTAACATAAACAACTTGAGCTCTGCTAAAATACCTCATACAACCAAAAACAAATGGCAACCCCAACTCTGGTGAATGTGATAGAGAAACCATGACCCAAATACAAGAAATACCCATTTAAAGCAATGGAGGTTGACAAAGATGGGGCTTTCTCAAGAATTCCTATAGATGTGGTGTATATAGAAGATATAAGAAAATACATCCACAAGCCTATAGATGAAATAAATCACACAAAATTTAAGGAGCCAAGGCCAACCCTACTCACTTTAGACCAAAGCACCTATCTACCATAGTACCAAGAGGTGGAGAAAATAATTTAGATGGATGGAAAGATTACCCAAACTTATATGATGAGTACAACTGGGAAAAATTAGTATTGAGCAGATTCCATGATGAGTTCATTTATCTAGACAAACCATAATACATCACAAGAGAAGTGATTCACACGATATCAGGACTAGGCATGGTTGAGGAAGTTCTGGCAAAGAAAGTAGTAAAAAATGTAGTCACACAACTCATTGGTGTAACATTGTATGGATGAAGCCTAAGTGTTTGAGCCATTACAAACCCTAGAGTGCAATATGAAACCATGGGCATTACATATAAAATCTACTACACAAATCAAGAGGACTCTACCACCATGAAAACAATTCACACTGCTTATCAGATGGTGGTGGAAGGGAAGGATTTTCACCTCTACAAGGTGATTTGGGAGCAACTCATGGAGAACTTACAGAAAATCAAGACCTCACGCTAAAAATTTTGCTACATCATTCTCCTAATACGCCTAATCTTCTACTTAATGAGATTTTAAGATTCAAAGGGAAAGCATGGAAACCCATCTACTGTAACTACTCAAATAAAGATGCACACCAACCAATTTCTAGACAAATAGAAATATACATGGCATACTAGGGCTTCTTCAAAAGCTTCCAATAGTAGATGCAAGTGTGGGGGTGGATTCCATATAATTCCATAGAGTAATACATCAATATAATCACATTCTTGGCTGATAAGGATTACAAATACATGGAGGTGATGGAGCCACAGATGACTTGGATTCCTAAGATTCCTTATGAGATATCATAGACAGAAGTAGATGCTTATGCCAAAAACATACTCACTAAACCAAAAGACCCAAATACAAAGTGATTTGGGACATACGAGGAGATTATAGACTAAATCCATAAGAAAAATGCCCAATAAAAGTATGAGAAAAACAAAAAACAACTACAAAAATAATGGGGTATTTCACCAGAATATATCACACAACCATCTTATTCCACACCCTAGCTCTAGTAACATGAACACCTACTACAAGAAGTTTTGAAAGGTTGCATAGAGCTTCTAGTACCTAATGTGAGGGTCCAACATCTTCTTCTCAAATAGTAGCAACTTTGGATGTGTACAAGAGATATCAGAGACACTAATTCAAATGAGTGCAGAGAAGAAGGGTCATAAGGCAAGGCCGAAACAAGTGGTGAAAAGTAAAATAATCACTTCTACAAAAGAGGAGGAAGAAGAATAACTCGAGGTTCAAGTTCATAAGCCTCCATAAAATATAAAAAGGAAAGCACACACGATTGAAATCCAACAATTAGAAGTGGCAGAGCAACCTCAATCTCCTATAGATGTGATGGTGACTACTAATGCCATCATCTACCATGATATGCTTTCACAAGTCTTATCCATGTATGAGGATTCACACAGTAATAATAAGGATAGGATAATATAGAGTATGATATTGTATATAAGAAAGTTTTATAAAATTTTGGAAGTGATTGAATAATTTCTATAACCCATTGTTGTCATAATCCAAGAGAAAACAATCTAAAATAAGAAGAAGAAATTAAAAAAAATCATAGAAGTAGGGCCAAATCTTACCACAAATCAAAATCAACAACTTACATAGGCCCAAGCCCAAGAGCTCCAATCAAAGAAAAGGATAGACACTCTAATGGGGGGCCAACACGAATAAATTGCAAAGATCCAAGAGGAAACCACCACAAAAAAAAGATAATAGATTCCATGTTGCTAAAGGAAAGGGAAAAGAAGCAAGCCATACCATCCCCCATACAAATTCCATCAAAAATACAAGAAGAAGAGGAACAAGAGGAGGAAGTAGAGGATACAACTACATCAATGTCACCAATCCAATCCATCAAGGATTTTTGGAACAACAAAAACAACTATAGCTAGCACCCACTCCTCAACTCATACAACTTCTACTGATGGGTTCACAAGTTAATCTAGAAAACATCTTCCCATGTTAAAAAATTACAATTGGGAGACATTTTCCATGCTATTGCCAGAGAAGAAATACTACAACATGTGGACAATGTGGAGAAATTACAGGAAGCAGTCTAGACATTGCAGAGCTCCATTTCATAGATGTAAAGAGACACTTCCATTCCACTAACACAACTCAAGCAACTAGTAGATGGCCTCCAATCAGAATTGAATGCACAAAAGGATAAAATAAGACAAGAGGATAACTAAAACGCTACAAAAAGATGTGTGGTAGCCCATTTACAGCTAGAAAAACAATTAAAGAATGTAGAGATAATCATAGAAAAGGCTAATGTCCTATACCAATTTTATCTTGAATGGCCCATCCTGAAAAAGATAATCAAAGATCAGATAGCATAATTAGAGGGCCAGATAGTACAAGCTACAACATCATATGATCCATTAAAAGATATGGATGGATTAATAAGGGTACAACTAGATATCACACATACTTAGCTATAGCAAAGGTACAATACCAGAGGGAGAGCATAAAGATGCAACTAAAACAACTTAGAGAAAAAGTTAGCATCAAAATTACACATTTATGCAGAGTACTATGAGAATCCAAGAGTGAAGCCCAACAAATCCATACCCCTCAAACTCTAGTAGAGGAAAAAGCCACCCTGATTAACACACAAGGTTACATAAATGTACTACAACGAGAAAAACAATAGTGGGATACAATACTGGCACAACTGATGGTTATCTATAAGCATATTCTCCCAATTAATTGAAGCATGTCTTGAGGGCAAGACACAATTTTGAATGGGGGGATGATGTTGGTAAGGTACATGGTATAGATTAGAACCAACTGCAACCCACCACAAATCATGTGTGGAGCATTAGGTCGACAAAGAAGGTAGGTTAAGGGGTTCCTTATAAGGGTTACATCTTTATAAGAGACTAGGCATGGATATATGTATGTAATAGATAACAGAATAGGGAGATATCATAAATATAGATAGAGAAAGAATTATAATAAAAAGCAGAGAGGAAGACTTACTAATATAGTGATTATCTGAATATGTGTGTGTGTGTGGAATTATAAGGATTCAATGGATATATGTGTTATGGATAACTATTGTTTATCTTTAAGTTATAAATAAGTTACTATCAGATTTAGTTCATTACCACACTTAGTATTTTCTACCACTGTACCCTCTAAAGTATAAATTGCATAAGGGATACACGGGTACAAATCTTTAGACTTTAATCTCCCATTTCCTCTTACTAACATTTACCATTGAGATTTAGTAGTCTATAGTGAGTAATCATCATTTCATGTTCAACTTTAGTTATTTATTTAAATGGTTCAAAATTAAGGTCCATTGTTAGTGGTTCAATAATTAAGGCACATAGTTAAACATTTGGGGATTGGGGTTGAGTTTAAGATATAGAATTTAGGTTTAAAGACTTCGGTTTTTTTTATTCTTGGTTAAATTTATGAGTTCAAATTAATGCCTTAATATTTAGGCTTCACACTATTAAGCTTATTTCTCAACGAGGTTCCAAAATTTAGGTCTTGAGTTTAAATTTTATTATAAGGCCCTACCTTTTTTTGTGCAATAATTACTACTCCAAGTGTGTTTTTTTATGGGTGAAAATATTGTTAGTTAGTTATGTTCAATTGGTAGATTATGTAATCTTGATCTAATATGAACCTTGTGATGTATGATTTATGTAGTATTATGTGTGATGTAGGTTGTGTGGCCATGTAAGTAAAATGTGAATCATTTAAACGAATTCAATGAATGTTTGATGTATGAACTTCACTATAAAAATGGTCACTCTATACAATGTTTTTTAACATATTTCATCAATGTGATATTATAAGCTCGATCTCATCAAGGCGTAGCAATATAATTTAAATACATATTAACTTATATTATGTGGCCAATTTGTGCTAGTGATAGAAAAAGTACTTATATTTTGCAAATAAGTTTTGTACTCTCTTTTTGTACATTTGGATGCTTATGGTTTCATATAAGATAAATATTATCTAATTGTTACATAAAAAAAATGTGTAAATGGTAATATTGGAGAAATCAAGCACTCTAATTTTTAAGGTCTAGACAAGATCATGCAAGTGGTGCATTACCAAATCATACACCTAAGATATGTAAAATTAATTATCTACTTGTGTAGTTATGAGTATTCTACTTTGTTTATTTAAATCATGATGAAATAATAGAACCTTCAAGACCCTAGTCATCCTGCTCCACATGGTGGAGTAATGTGTTTTGTTGTTTTAGCATTGAGTAAAACATCTATTTTTCAAGTTCTAATATGGACTTAAAATGCCATTTTTAGTTTTACTAGTGTCCCTTGAAGTCCTAGGTCATAGAATTAAGGGTTAGGTTTCTTCTTGAGGGCACAAATCATGCTAGGTGTTAATATTTAACTCTCTTTTACTACCATTTTTAAAGGTGAAGAAAATGGGGTTTTTGAAGGAAAACGAGTTTTGTGGAGAATGAACTAAGAGGGTGGCAAGTATCACCCTCAAAATGGTAGGTGAGAGATGCAGATTTCTTCATATTCTTCGTATTTCTAGAATTTATTGTGAGATGGGGATTCATTTTGACTAGCTTTAGAAGAAAGAAGGTTAGGTTTATTCATCTCTTCTATGGTTGCTTGTTCATCCTTAAAAGGTAAAATCCCCTTGTGTTAATTATTTGTTTGCACTACATTTTCCTTGGATTGAATTTGTAAGGTTAGTTGAATTGGATGTAAACTTTGTGAAATCTTATTCATATATGAGTATTTATACCTATCCTCACTTGAGAGAAATACTACAGAATAATGTGTTGTATGTTTTCTTTTGTGAAATAATTGTGGGTTGAATTTGTGCAAGGGTGTGAGGATTTGAATTGTGTGATTTTATGTTCAGTAAATATTTTCTTGGGGTTCTCTTAGCTTGGGGTTAATGGAGAGAGCTCACAATGGCTTGTTAACCAATTAATGGTCGTATGGAAAAAAATGTTTCCCATAGGCTATTGGATTTATAGAGTTACAAGTTATACCCAAATTCTCCTCTAATTATTTTTTTTTTACAGTAATGTGAACTTGAAGGCTTTATATACAATAGTAAATGAGAACTTGAAGGATTTGTATACAAAAGTAAATACTAATACTATTGTAGAAGAAACCTATCAGATTATGAGCATAATAAATGTTCGAACCCTTACCTTGGTACCTGCAAAACAACATGAGTAAACAAGTTAAACAAGGAATTACAAGCCAAAACAAGGATCCCCCATGAAATCCATTTACAACATTCAAACTAGGAAGAAAATATTAAAGAACACAATGGAAATGATAAAACAAGATTGAATCCTAATTAGATGTGCAAACTCATGTTCCCATGGGGGAATTGGTGCCAATTTGATGTGAAAATTGGCCCTTTCCCAATTCCTAAGATGCAAACTTGATATGTTGAAGATGATTGATCCACTTTGATGGTAGAAGATGAGAGCTCCAAGCCAAAATCTGCAAAACCTATCTAAGAACTCAAGAATGATTGATGAAATTTGATGGATATTTGGGCATGGTAACTTTGCATAAATTGTGGATGGTGAAATGAGGATATGAGCATTTTATTTATAGAATTTCAAGATGGATGAATGTCCAAATTTGAGCAATATGGGACTAACATTCATCCAATGGCATGATGCCACTTGTCAAACTATGAATGGATGGAGGATGTGCAAGATTTGGGGTTTGTGCCAATAAATGCATAATTTTGAATTTCAAATTTGTTGAAATGACATGAAAGAGGGAAGGGAAAATGCAATAAATGCCACTTGGCTCAAGGCAAAAAGACATGTAAGATAAATTTATTGCCTTGTTGGATGTACATGTTGACTTGGAATTTTTGAATTCAAATTGGGAGAATATTCCAAAAGACGCGTTGTGAGGAAAATAGAGATTTAATAAATGAATTAAATCTATTTTCATGTGCAACTTGCATTATCTAGAGGATGGGACATAAGATGGGATTAAATTAATCAAGGGTTAATTAATTTAATGAGAGGTTAGATGATGTGAACTATTTGACTCAAATTTATGAATTTATTTAAATCAAATAAGAGAAGAATATGACAAGAGATTAATTAAATAAGGATTTTGATTTATTTAATTAAAAGAGATTTTGTTAGATTAAATCAAATAAGGTTTTAATTTATTTAATTTAATGGATAGAATTTAGAGATTTAATCAAATAAATTGATTATTTAATTAAATAGGGATAATTAGATCAGATGGATTGATTTAATTAACAAGAGAGAGTGACTTAATTAGACAAAATGATTTATTTAATTAAGGGATGAAAGTTGATGAATTTAATTAGATAAGGAGATTTGATTAAATGGTTAGACCAAGGGATGATTCTGGAAGAAACAATGTTAGTAAGTCAGGATCATATGCATAATGTCAATCAATATATTTTACGTGTCTACATTTTTCCCCTCTTTGAAGCAATGCACTCGCGTTGGTTTAAAGAATAAACAATCTCAATCAAAGCCAAAAAATTGATATTTAAAAACTTGCCCCACTACTGCCTGGCAGGAGAGAATATGCCAATATAATGCCCCTCGAGAGATTGGATGAAAATTCCAATTTTTGGGTGATCTCACGAAAAAAGAGGACAAGTACCCGATAGGTCTGAAAGGGCTCCAGGAGACTAAAAACGTGTCTAAACGCAATAAAATGATGAAAAACAAGCCTCAACCAAACAAAAACAGGTTTGAGGGTCCAAAACCCTAGTAGGACAACCAAACAGGGTAAAAACCCTAATTTTTAGGCTTAAAAGGGGCCCAAGGGGTCACTTTCAAGTCATTTTCACACACCTCCGCTAGCAACCTTAAGATTTGAGCTCTAACTCTATAGTGATATGGTGCAATGACAGCTTCCCCTACACATCACTAATCGAGTTCGGATGTACCAGCGGCCACCCGACATCGGGGCACCAGTATGTGACCCTTACCCAAGCTTCGTCCTTTCATTTAATGGCTTATTTAATGCTTTAAAGGGGCGGCTCGCCTGCAGCGGCGCTATATAGCGCTGCTCGAAAATCAAACTGCGCCGCACGATGCCATTTTGTGCTGTAGCGGGGTAAGTGCACCAAGATGATTCCCAAAAAAGGGGCTTAAGTGGCCACTTTTTTTCTGCAATCAGGAAATACTGACCTTGGACGTGAAATTGAGGATAGCTACACTCAAACTTTTTAGATGGAACAAAAACAAGGACCGTAGTGCTCCGAGTCTACTTTCTAAACTACTAATTTATTTTGAAAATGGTTGAGATTAAGGGGTTCAAAAGAGGGACACACACAAATTGCTGTTGTTTCTATCAGAAAAACATAACATAACAACTCTTGTGTGACCCGAGCACGGTGGACTTTTTTGTAGTATTTTTAAAATTGCTCTAGTCAGAAGTTAGATAACGGTATGTAGTAAGGACTGGATATTTTGATAATTTTTAATGAATATTTGATTTTTATTAATTTTCTAGTGGGCACTTCCTAAAAAGCAGAATTTTGGCCGTGCCCTAAATTTTTGAAACTAATAGATTTTTTTTTAAATTTATTTTTTTAAATTGTAGAATGGAGTCTAGTTTCTAAAAATGTAATTTATTTCAAATTTGATGAACGGTTAATTTATAGCGAAAAAAATACCAAACACCTTTTTGAAGAAAAACGGACATACAAACAAAAGAAATTATGGATGAAAGGCTTAACATTGTTAGAAAGTGAAAAAAATTACATCGTTGGAAAGCTAATAAAGAACCTAACATTACCCATGTGTTCGATTTTCTTGATATTGAACCAGATGCAATCTTGATGGTGAGCACGAACCCGATTATGTGAAAATTTGTTGAATTTGGAAAAAACACGTCTCTGGTCTTTGGGAATGCCCTCCAAGCCTTTGGGTTGGTATTCCAAGGCAAAACCAAAGCAAATTTACAAAGAAAAAAATAACGCGAACGCGTTATTTATTAGTTTGGCCACAAAAGTGCGACCATTTCGGTGCACTTACCCAGCGGTGCAGTTCAGATTTTAAAAACTCTGACGCTGAGCTTTGGATCAGTGGGCTAATTTGACAAAGTGCGACACGACATCGCTGAATTCACCCAAACTGCAATGCTGGAAGGAAAAGTGTGCTGCGGCGATGCCATATAGCTCTTTTTAAGGTCTAGCATCGGAGTTTGAGTAAAATCAAACTGCGACGCCATCACAAACTACACTGCTAGGGAAGTTTTGGAGCGTTTGACTAGAAATTTTTCAAAATTTTTAACACGTTGACCTTCCTTGATGTAGAATGCAGCGAGGGATCTCTACTCTCGGGAGCACCGGTAGCGAGATTTGGCTAGTATCTTACAAGACCTGAGCGACAGGGACTAGGATGAACTCGGGGTTGCGGGGTTATGGCATATTGCGTACGCGGTGCCCGTGCGCACTCACCTAGGGATGTTGTCAGCGTTGGCAGAGAGGTGGCACAGCGAGACATCCTCATTTCATCTCCCCATTGGTGAGGCCACCATCACTCTAGAAGATGTTTGGTGTATTTTACGATTGTCGATTAATGGCCGACGGGGGATTTTTGATATGGATGAGAGGCACGAGGCCTGCTGCAGAGTCCTTGCCACACGGGTCATCATCTTCTGTGAGGGACAGATAGAGCTGGAGCGATACAGGGTCATAACACCTCCCTACTGTTGGGTGGTTGCAACTATCATCTCAGGTCTTGTTGCCCCAAATAGACGAGGGCGATACTTTAGTCCCAGCTGGGGGTACTACTGGGAGCGGATGGTCTGAGACAAGTCGATTCATTTTGCATGGGGGCCTATTCTTCTAGCTTCACTCTACAGGGACCTCCATGAGTATGTATACATGGACGGCAGAGCGCTGGGGCCTAGAGTGACTTTACTTCACGTCTGGGCGTGGGAGCACATTTATGTGCTACTTCTACATGTTGTTCCAATTCTTATGGGGGCAGACGATTCCCTCGTGGCACGATATAGAGGCAATGTGTCCTTTACACACACTGATGAGCACGGGATTCCCTACTAGAAGCGGGTTCTAAACAAGATGCTAGTTTTCACTTGGCGACTGTACCTTGGTCAGCTTGGATGGGCTGACGATACTGATCAGCTATTCTACTACTGCCAGGACCAGTATATGCAGGGCGGGAGCATACCATGATTGAGAGGTACTTTCCTGGACACGTGCAGCATCAGTTCAGAGACCCCCAGGATCGGCCTGATGACGCCTATGTAGTCATCTTTGCTTGCAGCATGACACAGGTGTCATGGGGACAGTGCATTCTTGCCTCAGAGTTAGTCGACAGTTTCAGGCACTTGGTAGCCCGACTGTGGGCCTATGATTAGGGTTTAGCAGATCCAGGCACCACTCAGGCCTATAGGGACTAGTTTTGATCTCCACTTCGGCTGACTATTCCAGGTGATGATCCAAATCTGTGCAGAGTTAGAGGCAGAGGGAGAGGACGAGGGCGAGGACAGAGGGTTGAGATTCAACAAGATCCACTAGTTCTACCCCCAGTCCCGCCAGGTCACGAATATGTGCACATGCAAGATTAGCAGCAGGAGCCACCATGAGACGAGGATCAGCCTCAGGTGCAGCCACATGTGCAGCCATAGGGACAGGCAGACGCTTGAGATGCACTGATTACACAGTTGCAGACCCAGGTCTAGGTCGTGACCGCTGAGAGAGATCAGGCGAGGGCAGAGAGAGTAGCTCAGAGCATAGAGAGATCGGGCCATGCAGCAGAGACAGGTTGCAGAGCTACAGGCAGCCACTGAGCTAGGCCAGAAGTAGCAGATAGAGAGTATGACAGCCTCCTCCTCCCAAGGTATAGTATCAGTTCGGTCATATAGGGACGCCATCTGAGAGGCAGAGTATTACCGACGGGCTTCTCACGAGACCGTACCTAGAGCAGAGTGGGTCCTAGAGTACTCAGAGTGGGCTAGCCATAGACCAATAGAGGGTCATGGTGACAGAGGCGAGGATAGCATTCATAGAGACCAAGCCTGATCGAGGTGTTATGATACATTTTTGTGCCTTATGGGCTCGTTTTTGATAGCCTGATGGGAGTTTTGTAGTAATTGACATATATGTACAGTGATATGATTTATTCTTTGTACTATGATAGTTACGTGATGATATATATGAGACGATTTTGATGTGATGTACCATGTTCTCTTTATGCATGGATGATTTATTTCTATATACTTGGCAATTATGTCTTTATGGATGAATTTATTTCTGATGATGCATGTGTTATGATTATGACTAACAGATCTATATTATGTTAACCTATGATATGCAAATGTGATGGTCTATTTATGATAATACTAATGCGATGGTCTAATATGTGAAATGATATGATCTACGGTGCACATGCGAAATGAAATGTAAATTGTGCTTATGAAATGTTTATGAATGGATGTGTATATGTTTCGTTTGTAATGAATTTTATACGTCTATGCCTATGTGGAATGATTTATGCAATGAATGTTTTATGATGTTATTTATGAGATGATATGGATGATGAAATATGACTGTGATGGTCGTGATATGATGCAAATGAAATGGTGTTAATGCATAATGAGATGGTTTTATGAGATGCTTAGAATAACAAATGTTATTATCCTAAATGTAATAAATGATGATGTATGTGATGCAATGATATGTTAATGCGTAATGTAATGTGATGAGATGATGTCATGATGTTATGCAAGTATGTAAATAAATTAAATGTTTTATGCCTATTGTGTATGATTATGCAAAAATGATTATGAAATGCTTTCGTAAATGCTATGCGATGATTTATATGATAGATGGTAATATGAAATGGTTATGAAATGCAAATGAATGTTTATGCAATGATTGATATAATGCCATGATATGCAATGTAATAGATGAAATGCTAATGAAATGGATGTACCTATCTATGAAGAATGTTTATGATAACCTGTTTATATGATGATTAAAATGCAATGCACAAGTTTCCTATATGATATGTTTATGCAATATGCTAATGATTTTGGATGCAGGATCGATGACGATGATGGTGATGATGAACTATCATAGTACCTTGTTAGTGTGGTTAGTAAGAAAAGAAGTAGTCATTTCAACAAGACACAAAATGATGCAAATGCAAATGATGATGATGATTGCTTGCCGAGGAATTGGGATTTTCAAAGGGCCAAATTTTCTTATGTTTGATAACACACGTGGTATGATGCATCAAGGTATAGAAAACCAGGATGGCATTGTACCTAGTGAGATGAACTTTGACTTGACAAGCAGATAGGAGTATTCTTGTTCACACCTGACATACGAAAACCTTGTTAGGATGCACTTCAGAAGTTTTAGGCACCTCAGACCAAAACACGGAAAGGTAAACCTATCCATGCAATAGTCAACAAGTTGCCCTAGACCTCTTCCATACATACCTAACAAAGCAAGTATTTTTTGAGGTTATATTACAAGAACATCCAACAAGCATAGCAGACAAAAGATAATGATCATTGCCCCATTCCTATCTCTCTAAATCCTTCGTTCAGATATCATCGAGAGGTCCTTGGACTCAGCGCAATAAGATAAGTCAAAAGATAAAGCACATAAACAAGTTGATGTTCTTCAATACCGCTAACCAAAAGGGAACGTGTTTTCAAGGATAAAAACCGAAACTATTGCCAAAAGGTAATGCCCATTGTAGGAAGGATACATCCTAGGACATGTTAGTGGATGGCGGCACATCATTTCATTTATCCAAAGTATTATTTCTGATAAAAAATGCCCTCTGTAGGAAGGATTCATCCTAGGACATGATGTTATCAGATTATTGATATGGGACTATTTGGATGATGGGCTATTGACACAAAGAATTGGCCAACTTGCTTACGTACTGACTTAAACCTGAGACTTGACATTTTTGAGTTTAACTTTTAACCTGCTAGACTTGTTTCTAACTGTTTCACCAAAGGTTGAGGATGATGATTAGTTTATTATGAGTGGTGTTTAATGTGGGTGCAAGCGAGATGAGACAGATGGATTTTTTCAAATATTTTGATGTTTTTGATGTTTTGCAATGTTTTGAGGCTATTTTTGATATTTTTTGAGATTTTCAAATGTTTTAATTTTTTGATTTTCTAATGTTTTTAGGATTTTTTGAGATTTTGACCAAGAGACTAACCTAAAGACCTATCCTAGGGGTCTCGAGGGCTAATCAACAGATGAGTTTTTCCTACGTTATACACACAGAGACCATGTAGTTTGACTGACGACTTGACCGATTTATAGATGATGATATACATGATTAGATTTCAGTTTATTGTGACAGACTCCTAAAGGATTGACCTAAATGTCTCAAGGGATGATGAAAGATCAACCTTGCCTATGTTCAAGCTCAGAGACGACGTAGTTTGACAAGACAACTTTGTTTTGACTTTTTGAATGAATTTTTGTCTTGTTTTTGGATTTTGATGATGTTTGAATGTTTTTGGATTTTTTGGTTTTTGGATGTTTTTGGATTTTCTGATTTGTTGATGTTTTTGGATTTTCTAATTTGAATATTTTGAGATCATACACGAATTTGATCCAATGAGAACATGCCCCCAGTGTGATGCAATAGACTACTCCGATAAAGGTAGGACAAACTGACCTTGAGGATGAGTCAAGTAGTATTAGGAGGGATCATGATACAAAAATAGGACCAAGCTATGGTGCAGATGCGAGTGGATGAGTGATGGATGGAGACCTGAATGCGATGGATGATGGAAGTGAAATGGATGGATGATGCAGAACAAGCCGTACAAATCCTAGTGGATGGAAAGTGCTTATTTACGCAAGGCGCCTATTTGCCAGGTTTTCACCAAGGTACTTGTCCAAAGTGCCACAAAAGTGGTTTTCACTAGAGGACAATTTTTTCTCTTTACTATTTTTTTATCCATTTTTTGATTTTTTTGGATTTTTTGCTTTTTTGATTTTTTTGTTGTCACTAAGATGCCTATTTGCCAGGTTTTTGCCGAAGTGACCATTTTTCAGGACTTTTTCTATTTTTTTTGGATTTTTGGTTCTATATCTTGAAATATTTAGGCATAAAACTTTTTGAGATGGGAGCTATTCATGGGCTCCTGCAGAGGTTCCCCTTCGGGTGTTGATAAATTTGAACTTGCCTTTGCTGCTTGGGTTTGGGACATTTTTTTTATTTTCTTTTAAGACCAGTTCTCCAACTTGCAAACGCCCTACTTCTGATTTTCTTATTGTAGCTTCATTTGAGTCTATTCTGATAGACTTGCAAGTGATTTAAAGCATCTATCTGTCACTCATCTAGTAGCTCTAGTTCATTTAGCCTTGATACCCGGTATTCTTCATCCGTGATGAGGTTTTGCAGTGATATCCTAAGGGATGGGAGCTCGATCTCAATGGGGAGTACCGCTTTTGATCTGTAGACCAAGGAAAAGGGGGTGGCGCCAGTGGGTGTGTGGATGCTAGTTCGATAGGCCCAGAGGGCGGGATTAAGCTGTAGATGCCAGTCACGACCTGCGTCATTGATTGTTTCTTAAGGATTTTCAAAATGGTTTTGTTTGTAGCTTCTGCTTGGCCATTGCCTTCAGGATAGTATGGGGTGGAGAAGCGATGTTGGATTTTGAATTTTTTGCATAAGTCGCGAACATCCTGATTCTTGAATGGTGTCCCATTATCTGAGATAATAGCTTGTGGAACACCATAACGACATATAAGATAGTTTAGAATGAACTTTGAAATTTGCTTCCCAATTATATACATCATGGGTATGGCTTCTACCCACTTAGTAAAGTACTTTGTTGCGGTTATGATGAATTTGTGGCTGTTAGATGAGGTCAGAGTGATTTTCCCAATGAGATCGAGTCCCCACTGCGAAAAGGGCTATGGTGTGATGATAGGATGAAGCTCTTGAGCTGGAGCATGAATGAGGTCCCCATGTTGTTCACATTGTAGACACTTTCTAGCATGATCATGTGCTTCTCGTTCCATTGTGGGCCAATAATACACCATCCTCAGTAGTTTCTTGGCTATGGTTATTCCACTTGAGTGCGAACCATAGATACCATTGTGAACTTTGGTTAGAGCGGTTAATGCCTCCTCAGCATTTAAACACCGCAGTAAGGTACCTTCTATGCTTCTACGGTATAGGGTATCACCTAGGATGACAAATCTGGATGCCTTTTTAACAAAGGTTCATTTTAGGTTTGATGGTAGGTCAGCGGGTATGACTCCTATGTGAAGATATGTGTAGATGTCATGATACCAAGGATCCCCAGGACCAACGATTTCACACACATATTCTGATTTTGGTACCTCGAATGCAGGAACGAGAAGCTGCTCGATCAGGAATTCATATTTTGGAACGTTGTGAGGGATGTCTAATAGGGACCCAATTGTTGCCATGGTGTTTGCTGCTCTGTTGTTGGTTTTAGGAATTTTCTCAAATGTTATTTCTATAAAAGATTCCTTGAGAGTCTCCACCAATTTCTTGTATGGAGTGAGCTTGTCATCCTTGGTCTGATATTCATTATTGACTTGATTTATGATCAACTGAGAGTCTCCATACACTTTGAGAGCTATGATGTTCCATTGTACTGCTATCCTAAGACCTATGGTTAAGGCCTCGTATTCTGCAATATTATTAGTGCAAGGAAATGCCAATTTGTATGACCTTGGTATGTAATCCCATTATGAGGTGATGAAGAAGACACCAGCTCCTGATTCGTGTTGTGTGTATGAGCCATCGAAGTATAGTTTACATTGGTTAGCTATGTTGAGGTTAAAGATGGATTCATCTGGAAACTCTGAGACAAGAGGATTCTCAGAATAAATAGGTGTTTCTGCTAGTTGATTTGCAATAACTTGGCCCTTAATGGATTTCAGCTCTACATACTCGATGTCATAGTCTGACAGTATCATCACCCATTTTTCCATTCTTCCTGTGAGCATTGCCTTTGATAATAGATACTTGAGGGGGTCAATTTTGGCGATGAGCTTTATCTTGTGTGCCAACATGTAATGTCTGAATTTTTGAGATGCAAACACTACTGTGAGACATGCTTTCTCGATAAATGAATAGTTTAACTCATGAAAAATCATTGTCCTATTGATGTAGTAGATAGCCCTCTCCATTCCATTTTCATCATGCTCAGCTAGGACAGCTCCAAGGGCTGCTGCTGTTGTTGACATGTATAAGATCAATGGCTTTCTTGGGATGGTGGCATTAAGACTGGTGGTGTCAGTAGATATTCCTTGATTTTGTTAAATGCCTCTTCACACTTGGCATCCCATTTGTACACTACTCCCTTGTGGAGTAAGTGAGAATATGGGTTCTGCTTGTCTGCCAGTTGTGCTATGAATCTTCTAATGGATTGGAGTCTGCCTTGGAGGCCTCTCAATTGTTTTAATATTTTCGGTGCCTCCATCTCGAGGATTGCTTTTACTTTTGTTGGATCCACCTCGATACCCTTCATTGACACTATATATCCTAGGAGCTTTCCTGATTGTACGCCAAAGACACACTTCTTTGGGTTTAGTCTGACCTTGTACTCCTCCAGTTTGTCAAAGATGGCACCTAGGGTTGCTATGTGATCTTTTCTCTTTCTGGACTTAGCTAGGATATCATCAACATAGTCTTCAACCATTTTATGGATCATGTCGTGGAATATCAATTTCATGGCCCTTTGATATGTTGCTCCTGCATTCTTTAGGCTGAATGGCATCATGTTCCAGCAGTAAGTCCCCCATGGACAAGTGAAAGTTGTCTTATGTTGATCCTCTTTTGCTATCATGATATGATTGTATCCTAAAAATCCATCCATTAGTCATAGCATCTCATGTCCTGATGTCATGTCTACTATCATGTGGATATTGGGAAGTGGGAAATCATCCTTTGGACATGCTTTGTTCAAATCTCTAAAGTTTGTGCAGATTCTGATGGCTCCGTCAGGATTTGAAACAGGTACCAAATTTGACACCCATTCTGGATAATCTATTGGTCGTATGAATCCTACATCTAGTAGATTTTTTAGCTCCATTTTGACTAATAGAGCAATTTGAAGATGCATTTTTCGAAGCTTTTGTTTGACCAGCTTTGCTTCTAGATACACTACTAAGTGATGAACCACGGTCTCTGGGTCAAGCCCTGGCATGCCAGCATAACTCCATGCGAAGTTTATTTTCCTTTCCCTTAGGAATGCTACCAGGAGTTCTTGCTCTTCTGATAATAGTGATTCTGCATAAAATGTGATATGCGGGGTCTCCTCTGTTCCTAGGTTGACAGGATTGCATTTTTCGGCCAAGACTGCTGACTTTTCCTGATGAATAGCTCTTAAAGGAAGATTGAATCCTTCATCCTCAGGTGCCTTAGAGAGGTTTTCACTGTTGGATATGTCCTTTCTTTTTACTTTTTTCTTGTCAGAGAGTGCCACAGTGTGGTTTTCACTCAAGGACTTGGATACGATTCTTAGTTTCTCACTTTTGCGACTAAAGGATTCAATTGTTTCCCTGTAATAGGAATGTGTGTCCAACTCCATTATAAACCCTGCTTTATGATCTCCATCTAGAATGTTATCCCTCAATCCCATGAATTATGAGAGTGCCTCATCGTTTTCAAATGTATCAAGAACTGGTGGTCCTCGTTGGTCGTAGTCAATGAGTTGGGGATATATTAAGCAGATCTCATGATTTTGTTGGTTTGGTTCAAAGGATAGGGTACTAATCATGCACAAGGTGGTATCCTCAAATAACCTAGGTAGATTGGTCATGGTATCCTTGTCATCGCTACTATTATAGACCTCAATTATAAAGTTATGTATGTCTCTACCTATGGATATTGATGAGCGTACTTCTGCTGCTATTGGCTGAGAAGAAATATTAACCATTTTAACTGGAGGAATTCAGCCACGTATGGTTATACTTGGAGGGGTACATCTAAGGTGAAGATTTGTTATGGGTCACATCTCTGGCATGATAGGTATTATGAGCCCATTGTCATTTTGTCCCAGTCGTTGATTTATGTCATAGCCCATTGCAAGCATCATTTGTAGACCCTTGCTTCGGTCATCCATTGGTAAATTGAATGCTAATCTTTCATCTTGATAGAGCATATGTGATGGATCTTCCTCAATAACCTCCTGGCCAAGGTCTCCCCATCTTGTGAATTTTGGATAGTCTTCAGGAGACGTTTGTGATGTGGAAGTTTGGTTTTCTTGTGGACGTCCGCGTGATATAGGAGATTGTGGTAACTCTCCTATCACAAAAGCATTGTTAGGGAGCTTGTAGCTTCCACAACTGTCCTCCTAGATGATAAGCTTGATGTCAGAAATGGTGGGAATGGTGGGAGTGGTGGGTGTCTCTATTGCAGAAGTGGACACGAGAATGGTGGGGTCGATGTATGGTGTGGATGGTCCCTCATCATTTTTTGGCACTTGGGGGATTTTGTAATACTTTGCTTCAAGATTTTCTCAATATGAGAAAGGTTCGGGATCTCCATGGATAGTAACTTCTTGTCCGTTATGTGTAAATTTCACACATTGGTGGAAGGTTGATGCTATAGCTTTCATCGCATGGATCCATGGGCATCCCAAGAGGATATTATATGGAAAATCAAGGTCCAAGACCTGACAAGTGGTCTCCATGAGAGTCAGCCCTACTTGAATAGGGAGTTTGATTGTGCCCTGAGACACTCTTTCTTGATCATCATATGCTCTTATCGTGGTACCTTTTCCTTTGTCTATGGAATCCTCTGATATTTTCAATTGCTTGATGAGACTGAGGGAGCATATGTTCAAGCCTGCACCTCCATCCACCAAGACCCTTTTGATTTTTCTCTTGCGTACAATGGCTTCCAAGTGAGTGCACGGTTGTGAGATGGTTGAGCGGGGAAATCTTGGTCAGAGAATGTGAGAAGATTAGGTGTAATGATATTTCTGACCATAGCTTGGAATTGCTTCGCATCAAGATCTACAGGGACAATGGATGAGGCCAACTCTTCTTCAAGGATTTTCCTATGGGAAGATGAGATTTACCCTAGCGTTCTCTTAAGTTGATCTACAACATTGTAGCCATGTGGAACAGATCTAGAGGAAGGGACTCTATTTGATTGGGATGATCCTACGATGGTGACTTTTCCACCTCTTGTGGTGACTCCACAATCTTCGGCATGGGTGCCCTTGATAGTAATGACCATGCAATTTTCATCTAGGGAGGCGACGATTATTTCATACACATGATTTACATTGCCCTTCCCTTTATCATTTTTATTCCCTCTATTGCCATGATTCGACATCAGATTCGTATATATCTTAAGAACTTGATTTCCCGTAGGTTGTTCTACATTTATGATTTTCTTATCGATGAGATCTTGGATGATGTTTTTGAGTCTCATGCAACTGTTTGTTGTGTGACTTTTGATTTTATGGAATTCGCAAAGTTGATTCTCATTATACCACAGAGGTTTGACATCCGGTTCTTGGTAATTCTCAAATGTAGGAGGCTTGATGAGTTTTTCGTCGATCAACTTTTTCATTATGTCCTCAAGTGGTTCCCCCCAAGTGGTGTATTTTTGTTTGGGATAACTTTTGCATTGGGGTGGTCCCCTTTGGTCATTGAGATTATTGATGGTTGGATTGTTGTTGGGTTGGTGTGTTGTGTGATGAGTGTTTTGGTGTTGTGTTTGGATTTGTGGTGCAGGTGTATGTTGGCGTGGGGCACTAATGACCACCTTGGCATCGACGATACCATCATTAGTGACGTTTTTGTTCCTTTCCCACATGTGAAGTTTATCATTGTAATTGGATGGTGGGCAGTTGTTTTTTTGTTTGTGGTATGATGTTTATTCTATGGGTTGAGTCACAAGGGCTCTTTTGATGCTAAGCACCTTAGGGATCAACTGATAGTATGTGGTGATGCCCTGAACCTTGAGATGAAATGCCAAGCGGCCTTCAAGGTTGGCTATGATGGTGCAAACTTCTTGTTCTTCTGGCATGGTCCACTTGCTTCGATTGGCCTTGGATTGCCATCGTTGTAGGAATGAGGTGAATGATTCACCCTTTCCTTGTTTTAGAGCTGAGAGTTCTTCGAGACTAACATCCATTGTAATGTTGCATGCATAATTTTTAATGAATGTGTCCCTAATTTCTTGGAATGTTCTAATGCCTGAAGGTAAGTGAGAGAACCATTCTAAAGCGTGGCCTGCCAAACTCCTAGGGAATAGCCGCATTAGATAAGTATCGTCATATGCAACCTCCATGCAATGAACCTGGAATTCCCTGATGTGATCTTCAGGGTTTCCCATCCTATTTTTCAAATCTAGGGATCTCAAATCCCTTAGGGAACGGTTTCATTACTAGGGTCCTATCGAATGGATAGGGACACAAGTTGCTTGGTGTTTTGGTTGTTCACCCTGATTGAAGGTCGAGCACTTGTTGCAAGAGCAACCTGATTTGTTTCGTCACATCATTTTGCGGATCAGGGGGTGGGATGAAAGTGTTTTGGGGTGTTTCGATTGTGGGTTGGATGGGTGGGTTGGTCGGTGTGTTGTTCAATGGTATCTATATGTTTTTCTGAGTGAGGTAGGCTTCCACCTGCTTTTGTATGAACAACGCTTGTTGTTGGTCTTGTTGTTGTTGTGCTAAGATTTGTGCTTGTTGTTGCACTTGTTGTTCCAACAACGCTTGTTGTTGTGCTTGATGTTGTTCCAACAACGCTTGTTGTTGGGCTGCCAATTCTGTCGCTTCTTGCTGCTCTTGATATTGCTTGATTACTTGCTAATATGCTTAAAATTTTGTTGCTTGTCTTTGCGCAATAATTTGTGCTTGATATTGGGCTTGTTGTGCCTGATATTGAGCTTGCGCTTGTGCGGCTTGTGCTTGTGTTTCTTGTTGTTGCAATAAAATTTATGTTTGAGTGGTATTTTGTGCTTGCAATGCTTGTAATGCTTGGGCAGCTTCTTGTTGTTGTAATCACACTTGGGCTTGTTGCACTTGTGATGTGGCTTGTTCTATTTGGGTGGCTTGTGTGGCTTGAGCAGCTTGTTGAGCAGCTACTTGTTTGGTTTTTTGTTTCTGAACTTGTTGGTATCCTCATTGGAAAGCAGCTTGCAATGCTACATCGTATTGGCTTGATGTTGTGGAAGTTGGTGGTGGTGGGGGTGGAGGTGGATTTGGAATGGTATTCATGAGGGTGGTGTTGGTGTTTTGCATGATGGATGGTGTTGTTGATATGGTTGGTCCTTGAGAGACCATGCTTTGTGATGTTAAGGGGCTGTTTGATGATGTTGCAATTGCTTGTGCGTTTGTCGTCTGTTGTTGTGATATCAACGAAATTTTTTAAGCATTTGGCATAATGATTTGATTAATATTTGGGATGTTTTTTTGATTGATATTTGGTAGAGGGGGAAGCCGTAAACCAAGGAGTGATGTGGATGATGATGGAAATGGTTGAAGTGGTGGAAATGTAAGAGGTGTGGGTTGTTGTGAAAATGTTGTGGTGTCGAAGATGCCCCCTAGTTCAAACATGTCTCCCTCTTCTTGCGAGTTTGTGAGAAGAGGTGTTTGAGGTGTTGCACGAAAAAAATGATGATGATGGATCATGATGGAAAGTGAGAGGAACATTTTTGTGTAATGGGTTTTGGGGTATGTTTTGTTCCAAGGTGGTGTTTGCATCCAAGTTTTGATTATTAACAAGGGGGTGTGCTTGAAGAGCATTGAGGAATGCATTTCCCTTGTTAATGTTGGGTTGGGTTGGAGCAAAAGATGTCATGATTTGCAACATGTTTTGCGTGATGTTTTGAGATGGGGGTGTAGATGAAATGGGGATGGTGGATGAAATTGGAGGAAATGATGTCTCCACTATGGTACTCACGTCAAAATATGAAGGTAGTTTGGCCCATTGTTTTGCTAGTTCAAGCATGTATAACAAAGGGTTGATCCTCATCATGATGTTGATGATTCTATGGTTGTTCAGGTTTTGGAGCATTTTAGTTATTTCTTTGTCAGACATTCCAAGGGTAAGATCCTCTCCTTGGTTTTCCTCTTGCAGATTTTGGGATGATGAGATGGTCAATGGATTGCTTGACTCAGCGGGATTTATCTCAACATTTGTTTGGCTAAGATCATTCGAAGCGGGTGTTTCTTTTTCGACTTCCATACTCTTCTTGTATTGAGATCTGGTTTGCACCATAAAACAAGGATCAATTTTTAAGAATGGGAGATGAATCTGTTGATTCTTTGGATTGATCTTTATTTTATGTCAAAGTGGAAATTTTTCGGATATCTTAAGGATCAAGAGATGATATGATGATGATGCAAGGGATGCATGATGTGGATGTTATGGTCTTTTGGTAGGTCTTGAAGGAGATACTAGGCTTTTAGGACTTGCAGATTTTGATTTTTGATTTGATTTTGGGATTTGTCCTTGATTGATTTTGATTTGGATTTGGATTTGAACAAAAAGACCCTAAGATGTTGGATAATGATCTAAGGGATAGATTTTCTCAAAGGATGATGATTTGAATATGTGCGAGAAGAAGGATGCATCTACCCACACCTATTCAAACAAGATGATTGTTTCACTAAGTATATGAAGAAGGATTCATCTGCATATACTAAGCTAGACAAGATGATTTTGACTAAGCATATGCAAAAGGATGCATCTACACATACCTATCTAAAAGGTTATTTTGATAATGTTTTCAAGGATTTGATCTCAAGGATTTGATAATGTTTTAATTTTTCCAAAAAAGCCTAGCATAAGGATGTTTTCAAGATTTTCCAAAAGGTGATGGTGAGATGAAGTTTGTTTTGATGTTTTGAAGGATGGATGAAAGGATTTTGATTTGCTTTGATCCTAAGATGAACCTAAAAGGGACACTTTGTTTTCCTAGATCTAGGTATTGAAGAGCATGCAAATGCTTCCTAAAGACCTTTGTAACCAAGAAATGATTTCATTTGAACATTCATTTTCGGATTTCCAACCAATGGTTTTTTGCTTTGGGATTGTGAGTCTTCAACACATGAAATTTCATTTTGTTTAGCTTTTCTTAATGACTTTATTTTACCAAAAACACTTTCTTTGATTAGCTTTCAAACTAAGATGTCCAATGTCTTAATTTCCTCAAACCCCACAAAATATGTTATGTGGAAATTTGATGAACTTAAGGCAAGGTTTTTCCTATTGTTTACTTAAGGAGACAAATCGAGATATAGTCCAATGTTTAGAAACCCCTAAGGACGTGAATCCCAAGGGCAAGCAATAACATATAGATTGAGTCAATGGTATTTGTCTCCAAAAGGGTTTGAAATTTGGATGATGTTAAGTGTTTGTTTCCATGGTGTTTTCGATCAAGCAATGCATTTTGTAACCCAAGAATAAGTACAATCCTATGGATGTGTAAGACAATATTTGTTGGATTCCCACTTGGACAAGTCCAACTACACTTATCTTTAGTGAATGGTTAGATGTTTGGACCCCTCCCCTCCGACACTCACTTATACGGGGCAACCAAGCATCAACACCCATGAAACTCCCATTTTTTTCTTTCTACTAAAAGACCGTAAAAGTGTGGGGTGGCTTCAAAATGACCGTTCTTGCACCAACAAATAGATTAAAGGATTTTGGAAAATTCTAGCACATGGGTTCTAATAAGGACTTTCCGTTCATGGAGATTGACCCATACGACAAGAGTCCCCTTTCAGATCCATCTTGTCGGATCAACCGCGTGATATTGGCGTTTACTCCAATACCCACATTTTATACCGGTTGGAAATACTCTTGGCTTTAGAGTGTTACCGGTTGAGTCGTTCCCTTGGGTGAGTACTTTTCCCCAAGGAGGCCCTCTAGGATAAACAAAAGTGAGTGAAAACAAGATTCGTAACTTGATCAATCTTTGATGGCAACAAAGATAGAGAATATACGCAAAAATGCCCCTACTCACACTCGCACAAGATGTTCAATTTTAAGCTCAAATCGAAGTGTGGAGGTGATTGCTTTGTCTCAACCCAAAGTCACGAAAAGGCATTTTGATTCTCAAAATCGCTATAAAGCACGAGAAAAGTGCATACGTCCTTTTTCAATGCCTTTAGTTTAAGTAAGCTTTCACAAAAACCAGAGTTACACTTGTTCTTTATAAATCCACAAAGAAAAATGTGAGTTCTTTTTAAACACCAAAAGACAAAGTGAAAGACATTTGTTCAATTGTTAATCCAACAAACAAAATCTAGTAAGTTGTGATCCTAAAGTTCGTTTTAGCCTTTGCAAGAAATGGAAAGATTCTTTTTAAGCCCAAACGAAAACTAGTGTCTTAAGGAAGAAAAAGATAACAATTTTGTGAAAAAGTGTTAAGCAAACACTATAGTGTTTAAAAACACTTTGATTTGACGAACATCCTTCTCACTTCTCCTTCTTTTGATTTCAAATTCCAACCTACAAGGAGGAAAAATCAGTCAGATTCTGGAAAAACACAGAAATTAAAAGTAGAAAACAGAGGACAAATTAATCATAAATCAAAAGCACGTGCAAAAATTAGATTTTACCTTTTTACTGTCTTTCAGTGTCGCAACCCGTAATTGCGTCGCAGTTTATTTTCTGAGTGGTGCCCTCACAGCACTGCTTACCAGTCAGGGTCGCTAGCTCAACTGCATCGCTCTTTTCGCCCCACATCGTAGTTTTCGTCCAGCGTCAGAGTTTAATATTTTTTGAAATTTTCTGCAAGTCAACGAGTCCAGCGGTGGAGTTTGAAATTCAAATATTTTGGCAGGACGAGTCCAGCATCATGGTTTTGATTTTAAGCGGTGCCATATAGTGACACTGAAGAGTCAATGGTGCCAAAACAGCAACGCTGAGCTCCCACGTTGGTGTGTGTGAAGAAAAATCACGGAAATTTGAAAAAACTGATTGAAAGTGAGATCAAGCCCTCCTTCTAGCCAAATGTCGAACCCTTACCTTGGTACAAAACAACATGAGTAAACAAGTTAAACAAGGAATTGCAAGCCAAAATAAGGATTCCCCATGAAATTCATTTACAACATTCAAACTAGGAAGAAAATATTAAAGAACACAATGGAAATGATAAAACAAAGATTGAATCCTAATTAGATGTGCAAACTCATGTTCCCATGGGGGAATTGGTGCCAATTTGATGTGAAAATTGGCCCTTTCCCAATTCCTAAGATGCAAGCTTGATATGTTGAAGATGATTGATCCACTTTGATGGTAGAAGATGAGAGCTCCAAGCCAAAATCTGCAAAACCTAGCTAAGAACTCAAGAATGATTGATGAAATTTGATGGATATTTGGGCATGGTAACTTTGCATAAATTGTGGATGATGAAATGAGGATATGAGCATTTTATTTATAGAATTCCAAGATGGATGAATGTCCAAATTTGAGCAATGTGGGACTAACATTCATCCAATGGCATGATGCCACTTGTCAAACTATGAATGGATGGAGGATGTGCAAGATTTTGGGTTTGTGCCAATAAATGCAAAATTTTGAATTTCAAATTTGTTGAAATGACATGCAAGAGGGAAGGGAAAATGCAATAAATGCCACTTGGCTCAAGGCAAAAGGACATGTAAGATAAATTTATTGCCTTGTTGGATGTACATGTTGACTTGGAATTTTTGAATTCAAATTGGGAGAATATTCCAAAAGATGCGTTGTGAGGAAAATAGAGATTTAATAAATGAATTAAATCTATTTTCATGTGCAACTTGCATTATCTAGAGGATGGGACATAAGATGGGATTAAATTAATCAAGGGTTAATTAATTTAATGAGAGAGGTTAGATGATGTGACCTATTTGACTCAAATTTATGGATTTATTTAAATCAAATAAGAGAAGAATATGACAAGAGATTAATTAAATAAGGATTTTGATTTATTTAATTAAAAGAGATGTTGTTAGATTAAATCAAATAAGGTTTTAATTTATTTAATTTAATGGATAGACTTTAGAGATTTAATCAAATAAATTGATTATTTAATTAAATAGGGATAATTAGATCAAATGGATTTATTTAATTAACAAAGAGAGTGACTTAATTAGACAAAATGATTTATTTAATTAAGGGATGAAAGTTGATGAATTTAATAGATAAGGAGATTTGATTAAATGGTTAGACCGAGGGATGACTCAAGAAGAAACGATGTTAGTAATCAGGATCAAATGCACAATGTCAATCAGTATATTTTACGTGTCTACAATAAAATATAAAATATACTTGTGAATTTATTAACAGTTTGTGATTCTAAAATTTTGTGTAAATATAGGAAAAAGTTATCACTACTTGTAGTAAAAGTTATTTCATACCTTGAAACAAGAAGATAAAATAACTAAAATGAAACTTTTGTCTATGAATTAATAATATCCTCCTTGAATATCTAAATTTGAGCAGTAAATAGATGTCCTTGAAGGGCCTAATAATTTGGGCTTAAAACTTTGCATGTTTGGGTATGAACTAAGAAAAATAAATGAACTATTGTAAAATCTTGAAACCTTTGTGCATTCAATAAGCAAACATCTTGTAAATAAAACTGTGCATTGTTTCCTTTTGTATTCTAGCTAGGATTTCCATTGAGAATCTAAATATATTGGAAATTTTGGAGATGTAAAGGATGTATATATATATATACATATACATATACATATGTATATATATGCATATATATATATGTATATATATGCATATGTATATATATATGTATATATATGCATATGTATATATATATGTATATATATATATAAATATATATATATATGTATATATATACATAAATATATATATTGGCAATTGAACAATTGTATGCAATAATTTCAAAATCTAGAAAATGAAAGAATTAGGGAAAAAATTAAATGCATGTTAAAACTTTTTTAGAATTGAAACTGCACATAAGCATCTATAGGTAAATCTATAGTGGTATGGTTTCCAAATTTATCCTATATACTTGTATCAATGAACACCCAAATAAGAAATCAAAAATAATATTTTCCTCTGAATATAAACCCTAGTATGGATTTTATTGTAAATAACTTTGTTCAGGTCTTGCATGAGGTCTACACCAAGGTCGACCTTTGTTTTCCATTAAAGAATATACATATAAAATAATAGACACTATAAATTTATGATTAAACTTCTACCTACAAACACCTCACCCACATTGGTCATAAGCCTTTGAAATAAAATACTAAGGAGGGTGATCTAGAAAAAGCCATGGCCCCTCCTTTTTTACCTTAGGGCTAATTGTTGCTAGTTGTGGTCATCAAAGGCCACACATGTGAAGTAATAATGGTTGCTTCTATAACCATTACCACTTTGTGACACCCCTATTTTCTTGCATGACCCATCAATAAAAAATAATCTGAGAGATCCCAAAATGGTTTATCATGCTTAAAAATGATCTTTGATAGTTGCATTATTTTCTTGCCAAGTTGTACTATAAAACCCATAATGCAAAGGTGTTCAAAAGATCGATTTTCCCTTCTCCTTTCCACTTTTCTTCCTAGAGTTATTCAAAATTTTAGGTCTTGAATAGATACTTTGGACAAATTCCAAATCTACCTCCATTCCCTAATATCACCTTCATTTTCTTACTTCAAATCCTTTTGAATTTTCAGAACCTAAATGTATACTTTGTTTCAAAGCCTAGGTCCATTTTGGTTTCCCATTTCCAATTTCCTTTCTCTTTTCCTTTCCTCATTCTCGTTTCGTTGGAATTTCGGGAACTAATAAAAAATTGGCACCTTTTGAAAAATATCCATTTTTTTGTTTTCATTCTTGACTCCTATTTCTTTTTTTTCTTATATGATCCTTTCATACTTTTGGATCCCAGTTGCACTTTTTATCTTTTTATTTGAATTTCCAAGTCTATTTTCCATCTCGGGCCCTAACCTTTTCCTCTTTCGGAACTTCAGGCCCTTTTTCATATTTTTGGACATAAAGTCCAAAAATCCAAATCTGATTTTCATTTCTACTCCCACCATATTTGTCCCTTTTCACTTTTTGGTTCTACAATTTCGTAGGTAATATTTTATTGAAGAAATCTCAAGGCATGAAACCATAGAAAGGATAACATTTGATAGTTTTTTATTAGTTTAGCATGTTTGTAGGAGTGATTGTACTAAATGATAAATTGAGTAGTAGAGGCACCGGATTTCAACACATGGCAACATCTTGTTCATTTTGTAAATTCTACAAGCAGCTCAAGAGGGACCCAGTATCAAGTAGTGAAGTCATGGGATGATGACATGTGGCACATTTTTATTCATTTTGTGGGTTTGTGGATTCTTAGTGGTGGGCCTAATTTCAAAAAGTAGAAGAGTGGAAAGGTGACATGTGTCTAATGACATCGATATATCTTTTCAAATACTTTTTTAAGAAACCATTTTGATTCAATATGTATAATTTAACTCTGATGCAACACTTCCTCATTGGAAAATAATTTCTAAAGATTCTCAAAATTGATTAAGGTGATTTAAGATGTCGATTCTCTTCCACAATAATAAATATCTATGGTTTGAATTTAAAAGAAAAATAATGGTCAAGAATACCATTTTTGCAGGTGTTTGTAGAAGCCAAATGAAACCCTTGATCAACAAGGGCAAATTTGCATGCATAATTTCATGCTAGAAATGATGCCCATGCATGCCTTCATGTTCTACAAAACCTTCTTGTTATTATCTAAATACATGATTAGATTTTTCAATAGTTTTCATGACAACTTTTGTTCTACATTTACAAAGATATCACAAAGGTATTAAAGCAAGGAATTTGAATCCTAAAATAATGGTTTTTCATTTTGTACACTCAAAGATTCTTATAAAGCTCCATGCAAAAAGAAATTATAATTAGATGGAGTAGATTTACAAAATCTACATGATTTGTATGATTGGCCATCAAACCAAGTGCTATTAAAAGCAAGTTCAATTATTAGAAAGTTGTTTTGTATAAAGCCTGCAAGCTCAAAGTTAGTTAGGGAGTTCTTGCTCATTCTTAGTTTTGTATTGTAACCTTTGAAGGTTCTTTCAATCAAGAACAAGCACTGAAACTTAGAGAAATACATTTTTAGTCTTGTATGCAGTTGTTGAAGCACCTTTTATCAAGAGAATTCAATGATTTAATCTTCTTGATAGATGTTTCTTTGTGTGTATATAAATGATTGATACATATTTTCTATGATTAGTCCTCAATTATGTTGTCTCATTCCAACACCTTTAAGCATAAAATATGTCTTATATAGGTTGTAAGTTATGTTATGAATGTTAAGATTTTGGTTGTGAAAATATAATTGGTTTTCCTTCTAAAGTTGTAAAATTTGACCTTCTTATGAAATAGTAATGTGTGAGCATATGAAACATTGGGTAGTGTGAATACTATCTAAGTAATTGGGAATTTGTGTGTTAAATAATTATTATAGGTCATAATCATTTGGTGCATCACCTCCTAAGATTAATATTTTCGGTTATAGTTCTCTTCTATCCTTTTTCCTTGTTAAAGAAATAATATATTGGAGGCTCATCAAGGTAACCAATCCTCTCTAGAGGTTCATCTTCACTATAAGTTACCCATAGCTTGAAGATGATCCCATGTTTCACAAGATAGCTAAGTATCACACTTAGCTAGGGAATGATCTTAGTGACAACTGTTTTTGGCACGCTTGATGGGAAAATAAAAAAATATTTTAATCTATGAATTACTTCATTTTTCACTACTGTCCTGGCATGAACATCAATGATTCTAGCCTTTTAAGGTGACAAAAACATACCTTAAAACTCTACATTCTAATTTTTGAAGTAGATCTAGTGCAAACAACACATGAGAAGAGTGCAAACAAGAGGAAGTTCAACTCCTTGTGAGTATTTGCAACTGTTACCACTTAGAAGAAAACATAAAGTAGCTAGGAGAAGTATTATCCCATCAACAAGGACAACCCTAGGTGAACCGATCAGGTTAGAGTGGTCATCGGGGATTGTAGCTCCCTCAATCTCTACACCTCCTCTATACATACTCAAAGTTGGTGCTTGGCTAATATCTCTCATTCTCTGGTTGCCTTGAATCTCTACACCTTTCATAATATTCTATGACAACTATGACAACATCTATGGTAGTATCTTTGTTATCTTGGTCCCTAGGTGCCCATGCATGAAGGATGCCTTATGATAGCTGTAAGAGAATTTGTAAGAGGTCATTATGAGCTGAAATTGATGATTCCAAGGTGGTAGCATGATTATTTTTCCAATTTGGATTCCATTCTTCAAGGGTTACATTATTCTATATAACACGTGCTTGAAAGTGGAGATAGCAATGAGTTTTCTTCAAGTTTTCTTTGTAGGGGTTATGTTGTCGGATTGAAGGTTGAAGAGGAGTTAGAGTGGACGTATTGTAATCATATTTTTCTAATAATACAAGCTATTCATCTTTTCTTTTGTGGATTTTTTCCCCAAAAGGGTTTCTCCACATTAAACAATGTATTTGGTGTTTATTTTTTTGTTATATGCTTTCATTGTTATTGTTGATTTAAACTCCATATGGTTAACATGGTTATATCTGATTTATAGTTAATTTAATCTTCTATCATTACTATTCACCTTCCATTTTCTAACATTTGGTGTCAGATCCTGGCCAATTTTGTGTCTTGGATGGTAGAACAAAGGTTTTTTGAGCTATAGTGGGAGTTTAGTTGATATACTTTTTGCTATTTTTTATGTTAAAACCATGGCTGCAACTTCTTCTCGTTTGTGTTATCCTCGAATTCAATTGTGCTCAATTTGTGAGATAACCCCTATGAAACTTGTTTATTTTGTAGCCTACACACTCTAAGTGCGTAAAATGAGGAAAATTACATTGGTCCTTGTGCATGGTTCCCCAACCTCGAAAAGTCATTCTAAGTGTTACCCTTTGTCGGTTCATCAAAATTCACCTTTTGGTGCAAGTTGTGAAAATCCAGTTTTTGAGAGTTAAAAAAAATTTACTTGCAGGAGCACAAAATTTTAGTGCCCCTACAAGTCAAGATGCAAAAATTAAAACAGTTGCAAGTTCATTGATTTTTAGCGACCTTGCACTTTTGTCTTTTCAAGTTTGAAATTGTGAAAGCGTTAAATTTTCCCACCCCTATAGTTTTGGCCTCATATAAGTGTCATTAAAGTCAATTTAATGATATTTAATTTGTGAGATTTTTAAACCGATTTTGTTTGCTTTTAGTTTTATCTATGGTTTTGCATTTAACTTCTTTTCCCATTGTAAATTAATCATTTTTTTTCCTAGCTTTACCTTTTCCATTTAAATATCTTTTTGTCTTTTGGGTTTTTTCCTTAGAACCACAAACCTTAGTACTCATCCTTTGCTTCTTCCTTTAGGGTTTGCAGGATTTTTGAGTTCGTTTTGTGATCAACCATGTTGCCATGTCATCTCTTTTTTGGGTTTATGTCAATTATCAATCGTTTCTTATGTTTGTATGGTTCGAAGTTTGTTTGAAAGTGCTACCATCACTTTATGTAAATATGGGTGTAAAACCCCGTGTTATACATAGCGTTCCTTTGAACTCTTGTGAACCTCCCCTGTATTTTACCTAAAATGGTAGAGTTTTTCACTGCCTAAACACAAGTTAATTCATTTATCCTTTCACACTATGAAAAGTTGGGGTATTTTCCACCCCAACATGCAATCTACCCATCTTGATGTAGTGGTGTTGTTTTTCCCCGACCCCGTGTGAACTTATTTCTTTGTTTGCAATGATGGGATTTATCACTACTCGAGCAAACATAAAGTCTGACCCCCTTGAAATATGTATTAGCTAAAAAATATGTCAATTGTGTATTGTAAAAGTGAACTCCCCAAGTGTAATAGTGGGGTTTTTCTCTGCAAGATGCAAGGACAGAGTTTTTTTTTTTACTTTGCACTTAAGTTGACTTACCTACATGCTAAGTCATAGTTTTTCCCCAGTTTTACACAAGCAAAGATCTTACACTTCCATAGTCACTAAATTTTAGCAACTCTACAACACTTTTTGCAAACATCATATCTACTTGTTGAAGCACTAAATTCGAGTGCGTCTACATAATGCAAACATCCAACAACAGTAGAGGCACTGAAATTCAACAACCATGCCCATTTCACAAAATTTTCCTAAGCACTAGGAAATTTTTTCACCTTGCATTCCATTTGCCAACTCACTCGCATTCGCTTCATTTTTCACCATCATCACCCCCAATCCAAATCCCATGTACTAGCTCAAAATTTCTCCACCTTTTCATCCAACATGCAGTATCTTAGAATTTTTGAGCCATTACATCTAAAGTGTAATACCCCATGCAAGAGCTCAATTTTTCTCCACCTTTACATCTAAAATTACAAAGCATATGTAGTAGCTCAGAATTTTCTCACTAGTGCATAAAACCCTATTTTTTCTCTAACACTGGAAAATATGAATTTTTGTTAATCTTGCATGCCATTCTGATCTTTTGTGTCTAGATTACTAAGTAGTTTTGATCGATTTCTTGCCTATCATTGAGCAAGAAAGCCATGAAATATAGCCAAAATTTTCTTCTTACCAATTCATTTGTCCAGGAATATACATCCATGGTTCAAAATGAATTTGAAGACGGAGCCTTCTCAGTAGCTTCGATGGGAAAAATGATGGATTTTCAACTTACTCTAGATAATTTAAAAGTTGTTCTTGAAAGGAATCAAAAAGCGTTCAACACCATCAAAGGATTCAATCCTAAGAGTTTTTATCATTGCAAAATATACCTGAAGGCCAAACAATGATGAAGTGTAAATGATCCTGAAGAGGCATGATGATTTCCTGATGAAGGATTTTTAAGGTAGTTGATCATTGCCTTAGTTTATTTTTAAGTATTTCCCTACTTTTTGTAGTTAGTTCAAGACAATTTACATGTCTTTTTTAGAATTGTAAATACATGTAAAAATAGAGAAGTCTTCCAATAATTTTGGATTCCAATGTTGAATAAGTCAAAGTAGTTAGATCTTTCCTAGATTAGCTCTTTTTCTCTCCTCTATAAATATGAAAGAGCTCATTTGTAATAAGAACATTTTAATCTTATGCAACGAAGTGCTGCCCAAATTGTAACTCAACTTTGAAACTTTGTGTACAAATTGCACGATCAAATTCAGTTAATAAAAGGAGGAAAATTTTGATTTCAACCTTTGTTTTGAATCAAGTTTGTATGAGTGATAATGTTCTTATGCCATTCTTATTGATTTCTCTTATTATTAATTGGATAAGTAGTGATTAATTCTTATGATTGGAAGGACATTCAAGACAGTTTATATAAACTTTGAGTTATATTGATTACTTGAAATTGTGTGATGTAAGTGTTTCTTGGTGAATTATTATCAAGACTTTGGGCTTGGAGTTATTCACTGTGTGTGTGAATCTATTGGTGAAGTGGGTTGATAGACTTTTTGCTACAATGTGCATCATTTGTTACTAAAGAATTATCATAGAAGACAACAAGAAGACTTTGTGCTTATGTATGTCTTCCAGTTACTTTTTAGTTATATAGGTACTCTTTGATTACTCTTATGTTTAATCAAGAATATTGGTGATTACTGCTTAGGTAGATATTTAGGGGTGTAGAGCATTGGAGAATATTACTGTGGAACATTGTAAATGTATTTTGTGAAAGAATAGAAAATGGTGAATGTAACACACCCCACATGTTTAAAGCTAGTGTAAATGATTTTAGTTTAGCATAGTTTATTCTTTGTTCCAATAAGCAGTAAGAAGGGAGCCTCCCCTTTCAAAGAGGAGAGAAAATTTTCATCATAGATGTGGCTGAAATTCCTATTTTGTAATTTAATGGCTCAGTGGGATATGAGTTGTGGAAGCTGAAAATGGAGGATATCCTTGAAGAATGAGATCAATGGGTGGCTGTAACAAATGAAAAGAAACCAAAAAAATGAATAATGAAGATTGAGAGAAGATGGATAAGAAGGAACATGGTACTATTACATTGTGTCTTGTTGATTCTTTTATCCTAAATGTGTTAAAGGAAAAGACTACACATGCTTTGTGGAATTGGATAGGTGAGATATACCAAGAAAAAAGTCTAGTAAATAAACTTTGCTTGAAATGAAAGTTGTTTTGTCTTAAGATGAAGGAAGGTGAATCAATAGCCAAGTATTTAATTTTATTTAATTTTATTTTGAGTCAAACCTCTATAGATGTTAATGTTAAAGAAGAAGATAAATTCATTAAACTTCTTTTTTCTTTACCTGAATCATGGGATAATTGTGTTCTTTATATCACTACTAATCTCGAAGATCTTAAGATAGATGCTATTGTGGAAACTTTGTTGTCACAGGAAATGAGGAAAAATACCATGCATAGTTCGAGTGATGCTCTCAATGTCAAGGGAAGGCCTAAAGAAAGAGGTTCTAAAGTTGATAATAATGGGCCTAAGGACAAGTCTAAGGGAAGATCTAAAACTCCTGAGTAGAAAAATAGAGTGAGTTGTTTGAACTATGGAAAAGGAGGACATGTGAAGAAAGAATGTAGAAATCTAAAGAAACAAATTGAGTCCTCCAAAGAGAAATCCTAAAAATTAGGTGATGAATCTTTGGTTTCTTCTCTTCATATTATGACTAATGAAAATTGGTTAATTGGTTCAGGATGTTCGTATCATATGACTCCTCATAAGGAGTGGTTTTCCACATATGAAAAATATGATGGAGGCGAAGTCTACCTCGGTGATAACTCTTCATATCCTATTGTTAGAAAGAGTAAGATTTAATTGTGTTTCAATGATGAGAGGTTGAAAAACCTCTCTAATGTTTTTCATATCCCAGGACTGGCAATAAATTTGATTTTGGTTTCTAAGTTGAATAATTATGGATTGCATGTAACATTTGATAAGCATGGTTGCAGATTGGTAAGAGAAAATTTGGTGATAGCAAGAGGACAAGGAAGGGGACTTTGTTTAGGATTGAAGCCACTTTTGTTGTTAACTCTACCAATGTAATTGAAAATTTTGAAAATACTTGTATGTTGTCACCATAGATTGCGCCACATTAGTGAGACTGGTTTAAAAGCTATTTTGAATAAAAAATTGTTAGACTAATTTTCCTATTATGATGAGAGTTTTGATTTTTGTGAACATTGCGTTTGGAAAACAAAATATAAAATCTTTTCCTTTAGGTAGTAATAAATCTAAGAATAAATTAGAACTTATAGATTCATATGTATTTGGTCCTATGGATGTGGAATCAATTGGAAAATCTAGATATTTTGTCTCCTTCATTGATGATGTTACAAGATATACCTGGTTATATTTAATGAGGAATAAATCTAAAGTTCTCACTAAATTTAAAGAATTTAAAACCTTAGTTGAAAAGCAAACAAATTATAATATTAAGGTTTTGAGGTTTGATAATGGAGGGGAATACTGTTCTAAGGAATTTGATCCATTTTGTAAGCATGCAGGAATTGTTAGACATAAAACTACTGCTAATACTCCTCTACAGAATGGAGTGGTAGAAAGGATGAATTGGAAAATTATGGAAAGATCCAAAAGTATGATAAGTATTTTATAGCTTGATAGATTCTTTTAGGAAGAAGTTGTAAGTACTGCTTGCTACTTGCTGAATAGATCTCCTTGTAAGGCTCTTGAAACAACACCGTATGGAACGTGGATAGGTAAGAAACCTTTTGTTTCACATTTAAGGGTATTTGGTTGTGAGGCTTATGTTCATGTGCCTAAAGGAAAATGAACTAAGTTGGATCCAAAAGCTGAAAAGTGCATTTTCATTGGATATGGTGATAATGTAAAAGGTTAAAAGTTATGGAATCCTCTAACCAAGAAAATATCTTTTCTAGAGATGTGATTTTCAGGGAACTTAGTCTTATTTCTAATCCTGGACAACCAAAGGAGAAATATAAGGAAAAGAGAGTGCATTTTGAAAATAAGAATGAAGTTACACCTCGAGAAGAATAGAGAGATTGACTTGAGCGTGAGGAGGAATAATATGAGGATTCAAATGAAGTTACTGATCAAACCAAAGAACATGAGGAATAAAATTAGGAAGAGGTTGAGAAGATCAAGGAAAATAAGATCCCCTTACACCTATTCTCAGAAGATCCACACTATAATGTGATCCAATTGAAAGGGAGGCTCTCTCTTTAGAGGAAAGTGAGTCTTGGTTGTAGGCCATGTAGGAGGAGATGATGGCTTTAAATAGTTGTGACACCTAGGATCTTGTTAGTTTGCTCAAAGGCAGAAAGCTCATTGGATGTAAATGGGTATCTAAAAAGAAATTTGGATCAAATGGTCAATTAGAGTGATACAAGAGCAGATTAGTGGCTAACAGATACTCCTAGAGAGGGAGCTAATTTTGGTGAAATTTTCTCTCATGTTGCAAAATTGAATTCTATTAGATTCCTATTATCTATTTTTGTTTCTTGTGATTTTGAGATAGAGAAAATGGATGTTAAAATTTCTTTATTGCATGGTGATTTGAGGAGGAGATTTATATGTGATAGCCTAACAATTTTTTTGTGAAGGGAAAAGAATAATTGGTTTGTAGGTTAAAGAGATCTTTGTATGGTTTTAAATAGTCACTTAAGATGTGTCAAAAGATGTTTTGCATTAAATTTGGGTTTTCTTAGGATCGAAGAGGATTATTGTGTGTAAATTAAGGTTATTGATGACTAGATCCTAACTATTGTCTTGTATGTTGATGATATGTTGTTTATCAGTAACAGCAAGGTGATGATTGGTGAGCTCAAGATATAATTTTCTAGCTTAAGACAATAAGTATGATTGATGATTGGTGAGCTCAAGACATAACTTTTAGGGTCACAAAAATCTTTGGTTAAGTCAGAGTAAGTATGTTGATACCATTTTGCAGAGGTTTAATATGTAGGAATGTAAGCCAACTTGTATTCCATTTTTAGTTGGTATTAAGTTGAGCTTAGATATGTGTCATAATTCTGATGATAATTTTGAGGATATGTCTAAGGTTCCTTATACTAGTGTTGTTGGTAGTTTGATGTATGCAATGGTTTGCACTAGACCAAATATAGCCCAAGCAGTGGGAGTTCTAAGCAGGTTTATGTCTAACCCTGGTAAAGAACATTGAAATTTTGTTAAGAGGGTGTTTAGATATTTGTGAGGTAGTTTTCTTTATCATGGTATTGATAATGTGGTCAATTCATTGGATATACATGGATTTTTTGATAAATATTGGGCACGTGACTTGGACAGTCAAAAGTCCACCAGTGGGTATGTGTTTACCCTATTTGGAGGAGTAGTTGTTCATGTAATTAATTATTTAATTGCACTTACATAAGTTTACTTAGGCATTTAATTATATTCCTAGGTATCATTTATCTTCACATATTTGTTTGGGATATAAGATTCCTTCTATAAGGATGAGTTATCTTTTCTAAAATTCTTATCTTAACTCCTAGATAGTTAGTTAGTTGTCATGTGTCATAGGATTGTGACACATGTCAACATCATATTACATACTACATCTCAACCTAGCCTATATAAGGAAGGCTATTGTACTCATTTGTATCATAATTCATACCTTATCATTTTGATAGGTCTTAATATCAAGCAATCTCATATTCTCGCATACTCTCTTGTAGAAGTTTTTCATTGTTTTTGTAGGCGGTCTTGGGTATTGAGCTAATCTTCAGCTCTTACATGGTATCAGAGCCAAGCCTTGAAAAAGCCTTCTCAGATCTAAGGGTTGAAATATTTTTATTGGAGATCAGGATTGCACCCTCAAACAAGTTGGGCTTGTTTATCCTGCCTCAACATGGAAATGCTCTAGACTTGTGGATAAGTATGTGCAATAGAGAAAACTCTAGATCAGGGCTGGTTCCCTCAGATAATCACCTAAACTATGAATTTTCTAAGGAAAAGGAGAGAAAGAAAATTGAAAAAATAAAACTATAGCTAATGATGATCAACTGGAAAATTGATACTTTGACCAAACTGACTCACAACACCACTCTCACAAAGCAATTTTTTCTCACAATCCACTTTAGAACACCTAGCACATTAGTATTTTGCATAAAGATTCCCAAACAATGAATACAATATGCAACCTACACTATTTGTCACTCTTGATTATAACTCACAATAATAAGACTAGGAAGGATTCGCTATTTTGAATCACAAACAAAATTAGATTATTACTGTGAGCCTATGACAAGCAAAGTGGAAGGAAAAATCTGGTGATTTTATTGCAAATGAAGGAGCCAAAGCATCAAAATTTGATTCAAAAGTTTACAAAACTCTCTCTGCAATGCATAGGAGAGCAAGAAACTAAAAATGTGAACCCCGAGAAATTCAAAATTTCTCCAATATAAAGGCATCAAGTGACCCATGGTGCAAAAATAGAAAAATCAGCCCCAAAAAGCAACTCATTCTGCATTTTCGAGCTCCTCCAAAAAGCCTGAAAACTAGTCACCTAAACAGCTCCAAATGGCATCAAAAAGCTGGAAAGTTGTCATCTCCCAGGGGTTGATCCAAAAATCAGGTTCCAACTATCCAAAATTGAAAATAGAAAGTTCAGACTGTCACCTCTTTTCCAAATCTGCCCAAGAACTGAACTTAAAATGGAAAGTTTTGTTGTCACTCAAGTGCATCATACAACTACATTTTAAAATAAAAACTAACTTAAGCAATTTATAGAAACATTACCTAGCTAGTGTTTTACAATTTTGCGGTTTTACAAAACAAAATAGAAACCCCCTTTTGCTACGTTTGGTTTTCTCCTAGTTTTTCCTTCAAATCTTGCCTTTTGATCTTCAGATATATTGATTTTTGCAAAAAATCAATACTTTACATATGTATTGTTCTTTTACATGCTTGATTTTTATATAAAAAATTATAAAATGTACTCCCCCATTTGTCTACTTGGACAAAAGAAAAAAATGTTTGATGAGTCTAGGTCATCACTTTGTCTCCAAGGGAAACTTGACATGAAATTTCTCTAAGGCAAGATGCGAGATTACCCTAAAAGGGGCCACAAGCATTTTATGTGGTTTGATTTTCTAAAAATTCAAAAGAAAAATGAAGATAAGTCATAGGCTTATCGACCTAGGCAATGGCAATACATTTGAAAATGCATGAAATATGGTAAAAATCATATTAGGTCCCTTATAGGGTAAAACCCCTAAACACAAAAGGCTCCAAAACGTTGAACCAGTTGATCATTTGCATCGCTGGCCATTAGAGAGAGAGAATGTGGCTCTGTTGTGCCGCCAAGGAAGGATTTAGGGTTTCAATTATCAGTCTTCATTGGGCCTCTCCTCCTTTGAATCTTGAAGGCACTCGGCCTTCTCTATGATGGTAAGATTATGACTGTGCTTTCATTGGCTCATTTGATGAGAAAAATGGCCATTTGGCCACGACCACCACTCTATTTTGATGCATTTGTTTTCTCTTTTCTATGTTGTTGCTTTTTACATTCATGTGACCAACCATGGAGATTATTTCAAGCCACCTATGGGCTTTGGCTGCGGCTTCCCATCAAGATTTTTCAAAAATATATGAAGGTAACCTTCACTTCTCCCTTATCTCCTTGCATTTCTCTCTTAAATAAATCTTCTTAAATCTTTTATTTTACAAAAAATTATGAAGTTTTGTGGATTGTTGAGCTTGACCATTGTTCTAGCAGCGGCCATACTGTGTGATCTCCTTCTTCTTGTTGGATGAAACTCAAAGGGCTCGGTCTGTAATGTGCAAATGGTAGTTAATGTTGAATGGAAACACTTTTTGCATCCATGTTCTCCTTTTTATGGGTTTCTCAAACCCTTATGGCCGCGGCCTGTAGCATGTTCTTCATTGTTTAAACACTTAAAATCAGGGTTTGAACCCTTGTTACCTCACTTTTTATTTTGGATACAAACCCTAGGTGGGTATTGTGACTTATGAAAGCACAAATTTGGCCTCTCTAGGCTGCGGGTATATGAAAGATAACAGGGGTTTTAAACATTTATGGACTTCGCTCGAACTCCATTTTTTCATTCTGGAAATGGCACTTGTAAAACTTGAATGAATTTTAACCTAAATATGAGGTGACTGCATAGTTTCTTTGACATTCAATCTCGACATGGCACCATTGTATTTAGATTTTTTGTAAATATAGCTTTGTGTTTTCTCTTTTGTAGCATGAGTACATGATTTGAAATTATGGGATAACTCCATCCTAGACTTGTACTATTCTTGAAGCATATTTTGTTGGATGGAAACATTCAGATTTTATCTCATAGGGCCTCCTTGGCAATGCAAAACCAGTATGTTGTTCAAATGATACCATATCTTGCCAATACATTATTTTCCCTTTGATTTACCTTAGGTGCATAATATCATAAGACTTATCTTCATTTGATATCACCTCCATGATTTTTCAAGCAAAATTTTTCACACCTCTTCATGTATCTTTTGATTGCGTTGTGTACATACCACTGTCATGCTATTTGTCTTTACTTGATTGCACTCACTGGAAACTTCATAATGTATTTCAGTTTTGCATTTCAAAATGGGACAACACTTGATATCAATGAAACACTCTCTGTAATGAATTTGTTTCACTTCAAAGATGCTTTTTAGTGTTTCTTTTGTAGATTTTAACCATGGATACAAGGCATTCTCATGTTTTAAAACATGCACATTTCACTTCTCTTCCACAGTCCTATGCTTCATTTTGAATTCCATATAACACTAAATCATGCAATTAGACTTTTCCTTTCATACAGATGATTCCAAAATACTGAAACAAATTCAAAACTTGTAAATTGCCTTCATGTATGGTGCTATTCCACATTTCATTTAGCCTCCAAATGCTTGATGTCTTGCATTTTGATTTAGCATGCCCTCTTTGCATTCATCCTTTGCCTTCAATAACTCACTTGAAGCCACTTGTGACTTGGTCACTGATGGAGCCAACCTCTCCTCTATACTCTTCATGCATTTTTATCTCTTGAACAACAACATGATGATATGAATGCAATTTTTGCATGGAAGATTTTGAAATATTTTGCACTCTATTATGATGTTCTGGAGCTTTTCATTTGCTTCAGCTGTAATTGATGATTTGTAAACAAGGAATTATGTATGCCTATGTTGGTATATGGCTTTGAGAGATTATTTTTGGCTTCTTGTGTTGTCATTGATGGAAACTAGAGTCAGCAGTATGGTCCACAGTGTTGAATTTGCTTCTACCAGCAAGAGAAGCAAGAGATTGTAATCTACTGGCAAAAAATATGAAGTACAAGGTATCTGGTTGATAAGTTGATCTAAATACTTCACCAGATCACTACTTTGTGGTGTGGATCCCCAGGGAAGCTTGTTCAGCATTTATGCTATCCTATTGGAAAGTTTTGTGGTGTTGCATTAGTCAGAGTACGAGTTAAGAGATTAAAAAGAATGATTTATTGTTTATTTTCTCATTCTAGTCGACCTGTTGTGTATGGCGTGTCACAGATGTATAAGGAGTATGTGTGTAACTATTTCTTATGCTTGGAATTTTGGTTTGGGTCCCTACTATAGTCTAGCTAACTTGTGAGGGTATGCATCAATTATAATTAGTGATTTGAGCTGACATGGGCAAGAATTTTATGTTTTGTTTTGAAGCCGACATATAATAAAATTCTTGTTAGCAGATATATAAAGGAGATTGGAAAATAATTTTGATATGGAGATAGAAGTGAGCATGAAGTTGTAAGAAGGTGTGTGTGTGTGTGTGAAAAATTGTAGAACAACTATATTGGTTAATTTCAGAAGATTTGTTGAGCGAATTTTGTTTGTGCTACAAAAGGGTTTCTGTAGGAGAGCAAAGTAGAGCAAAGTAGAAGTGTGAATTGGATAGAAGATTCAGAATCTAATTGTGTGCTTAATTGGAACTGAATCCAAGCATTTGTAGATGCTATACTCTCAATTCAACATTTTTTTGTAATATCAAATATATTTTGTAAGGCAGCGAGCATTCTCTTTTCAGCAATGAGCTCTAGGCAGTGTGCATGAATGTAAGTGCATTCCTTTTTATCATACTTTTAACAGAGTATACTTTGTGGATTAATCTCCACTCTGGTTTTTCCCCTAACAAGGTTTCCACGTAAAAATCCTAGTGTTATGGTGTTCTTTAATGTGTTTACATGTTTCCTTTTGTTTATATGTTGTGAATGATATTAAGGGTTTAATTATTGTCATTGGTAGTTTGAGATCTGATTTGAAAATAAAATATTACCAAACACTGATTCACCCCCCCTCTTAGTGTTCCTAGTGTCCAAAAATTGGTATCAGAGTAGGTTCCTCTTCTGAAGTTTAATAGCTTGAGGTGGATCTTGAATTACAATGGACATCGGTAGTCTTCAACAATGGCTTACGATGGCACTTGATGGTCTTGATCAGTCTAAGGTAGAGGTCATGGAACTAAAAGTGAATCTTGTGGCTGCAGAAAAATTCTTTCAATCATTGAAGGATAAAATAAATAAGTCAAGGGAAAAGAGGAAGGAACTATGTGATCAGTTGAAGCAAAAAGAAAGCAAAGGTCTGAATGATGTCCATCTGAATCAAACCTTAAGAGAAATAACAGAAGAATGTGAAAAGCTTGCTAAGGACAATGCAGCTCTAAAGATTGAAATGGAATATGTGGCGATGAAGTTAACCAAAGAGATTGAAGAAAGAAAGAAGAAAGGGGAGAATCTAGCCCAATCCTTGAAAGAAAAATATGAAGAATGAAGTAGAATTAATAGTGAATTCATTCAGCTAGAGATTGAATTGCAACAATCCAGAAACAATGAACAAGAGCTTGAGAGATAGGTAGTTATTCTCAAAAATAAACTTACTATTGCAAATGAATTCAAGGAGAATTTAAGGATAAGTTCTGCTAGGCTTGATGAGATAACTAAAGGACAAAAGGATACAAATGATAAGTGAGGTCTTGGCTATGAGAAGGGTGAGTGCTCTGGATCTGAACAGAAGACCCTTGAAAAGAAGAACAAAGGCAGAAGACATCCGGGAAGGCAACCCAATGCTCAAAAATTTAATGGATATTATTTTTTCTATAATAAATTTGGACATATGGCATCTTAGTGTAGAAGAAAGATAAAATTTAGCACTCCATTTTCAGGTCAGTGTTTTAAATGTAAGAAGTTTGGTTATAAATCATTAGAATGCAGAAGTATGTATGTCAGTGCAAGTAACATTAAATGATATACTTGTGGAAGATTTGGACATGTTGCTAATCAATGCATATTAGGAGGAAATTAGTGGAATGGATGGTATAGATAGAAAATTTTGGTATGCTACAATTGCAACAAACTTGGGCACATTACAAAATTCTGTAGGAACAAAAACATGAATAAAAGAGGTCTGATTTATCAATGGAGAAATTCACAGAAAGACAACAAAGGAAAGGAAAAAGCATTTTTGGAAGAGATAAGAGATTAGATGAAGAAAACGGGGGTAAAGAAAAGTGAATCTGATGAAGGCAATAAGGTTGTACTAGAAGCTCCCTCTGGTAATTCTTTCGGCAATTGATTTTAGGCCAATGGCCTAGGGGAAGTTTTTCATGAGAATTCTTTGTCCCCATGTGTATAGTTGGCACCAAATCACAGGATGCCGTCAGTCGTTGTGTTATTCATTGTCAAATATATTAGCAATCATTTGTTGAGTTGGATGAAATGTTAAAGGTCCAAAGTCGGATTCTTCGCTTATTGTCTAAGTTTGCAGTGTAACTGAAACTTTTAGGGAAAGAAATTTAATGCGGTAGGAAGCTAAGTATGTAAAGTTATAAAAGGGCATTTGGAACCCTAATTTGTCACTGTGCACCAAAGAAGAATAGTTGGAGAACCTTTTCAACAAAATTTTGAAGGAGTGAAAAGTCAATTTAGCATTGAATTTTCCAAGTATTTATGTTGCTTGTCAATTTCATGCTTATTTGGTGATCGGTAGAACCCTGTTCAGTATGGAAAATGAAGCAAATCCAAAGATCAGTAACTTTGGATGAATATAGCAGTCGAAAGGTTAGGGATGTAAGAAATTCATTTTCTACCATTGAATTGAAAAATCTTGGAGTGAAACATAAAAATCTGGATATCTAGAATGAATTCCCTCATTTCGTCAATGCGGAGATAGTTCGGTTTATTCTGAATAGATTGGATGGTGATATCCTTACTCTAGGTAAACCCTATCAAATTTCTAAGGATGTAATCAAAAATCTAACAGGTTTGTGCAAAGTTGGTGATGTTCCAAAAAAAATTTGATTCAAAATGCTACGGTTGAAGCCATAACTGGAATAACGGGAGATCAAAGGGCTTTGATGATTACAACGATCAAAGATTCTTTAATGAGGTATATTACACATGGAATTTCATATAAATTCTTCTTCAAAAACAGAGAAGGATCAACCTTAGCAAGTGCAGTGTATATTGCTCACAAAATGATAATAGAAGATGAAGAATTTGACCTATGTGATTTGATGAAGGATCAATTGATGGAGAATGTACAATTGATGAAGGATATAGGCTACTCTTTCAGGTTTGGTACCCTAGCTATATGCATTATGATATATTTCCTAAATTGCTTGCCTTTGAATGACAATGTGGTATGGAAGGAAATTATACCAGTTTGCAAGCATATTTTTGAGCATTTCAACTCTTTTGAAAATGGTGAGCAAGTTTATGAAAACTTCTTTAGAAAGTTGTTACAAAATTTTGGCGTAAGTGATATTCCTCTTCCAGTAAAAATAGTTGAAGTTGGATCATCCTCTGGTAAGGCAGATAAAAAATAGAAGAGAGGAAGAGATTTGGCTGGTGTCACTCCTCCGACACCCAAGTCAACAAAAGTTGAGGCAAAAGGAAAATAGCATATGGTTGTGGATATAGTGGATGAAGACTGTGAGGAATATACACCTAGAGATGAACCAAAACCAGGTGAACCAGAAGTGATAATAGTAGAAGATAGTGATGAAGAAGGTGATTTGTTTAAAGAAAAGATATTGTAGATTATTTAGGATGAAGGTGGAATGCAAAACATAACTGACATATGGTTGAATGGACCATCTTATGAGCAGGATCTCATTGAGGACACCCTAGGAAGATACTTTATTGATAACAATATTGAATTGGAGAGTCTACAGAATGTACTTCCAAAAGAGTTGATTCAGTGTATCAAGGAGGCTATGGCCTCTGTGCCTCTGGATAGAAAAGAGGAGGAAATAATCTTTCATCTAAAGATGTAGTTTATACTATCTCTTGTTAAACTGAAGAAGAAAATGAATGTGCTAAGACAATGCATTAACTCAGCCAATAAGATCTTCAATTACTATCTTAGTTGGCCTCATGTTGTTGGAAAATACAAGGACAAGTTGCAGGAAATTGAAAATGAGCTTGTCAAAATTGGACAGGACTACATTATCTTTTTGGATTAGGACGGAGAAGTTAAGAAGAAGATTCATATTTGCAGGTTGAGCATGCAAAGGTTTACTCTACCAGAAATACTCTTATGGATTCTTTCTGGAAAGTGAAAGATCATACCGAATGTAGGTTGGAGCAAATGATTGAAATTCTAAAGAAAGGAGAAAAGTTGGTTGATGCCATCACCATTCCTAAATCTCTTGTCCAGATTATCAATAGGACATCAAAGAATAACAACTTGATTATAGATATTGGGATTGTGGTGGACTCTTGGAAGAAATTTCTTCCGAAAATGAAAGTTAAGTATAAAATAATCTTTTGATTTGTGCAATAGTTTTCCAAATTTTGACCAAACTCTCTATTTTGCAAAAGGGGAGAGAATAGTAACATTTTAGAGAGAAGTGCAGCGAAAGTAGTGGAAGCTTTGTCATTGATGTTAAAGGGGGAGAGAAGGAGTGAAAAATGGCTCGACATCCTAAGGAGGAGCAGTAATTTTGGTTTTGATGAGTTTTTGAGTTTTGAAACTTTGTCATTTTTCACTAAGTGTTGCCATCAATGCCAAAGGGGGAGATTGTTGGAATATGGCTTTGAGAGATTTTTGTTGGCTTCTTGTGTTGTCATTGATGGCAATTGGAGTCAGCAATATGGTCCGCAGTGTTGAAGTTGCTTCTACTGGCATAAAATATGAAGTATAGGGTATCTAGTTGATAAGTTGATTTGAATACTTCACTGGATCACTATTTTGTGGTGTGGATCCCTAGGGAAGATTGTTTAGCATTTATGCTATCCTATTGGAAATTTTTGTGGTGTCACATTAGTCAGATTATGAATTAAGAGATTCAGAAGAATGATCTATTGTTTATTTTCTCATTTTGGACGACCTGCTATGTATGGTGTGTCACTGATGTATAAGGAGTATGTGTTTAACTATTTCTTATGCTTGGAATTTTTGTTTGGGTCCCAACTATAGTCTAGCCAACTTGTGAGGGTACACATCAATTATAATTAGTGATTTGAGTTGACATGGGAAAGAATTTTATATTTTGTTTTGAAGCTGACATATAATAAAATTCTTGTTAGTGGATATATAAAGGAGATCAAAAAATCATTTTGATATGGAGATAGAAGTGAGCATGAAGTTGTAAGAAGGCGTGTGTGTGCGAAAAAGTGCAAAACAACTATATGGGTTAATTTCAGAAGATCTGTTGAGTGAATTTTGTTTGTGCTACAGAAGGGTTTTTGTAGGAGAGCAGAGCAGAGCAGAAGTGCAAATTGGATAGAAGATCCATAATCTGATTGTGTGCTTAATTAGAACTGAATCCAAGCATTTGTAGATGCTATACTCTCAGTTCAACATTTTGTTGTAATATCAAATATATTTTGTAAGGCAGTGAGCCTTCTCTTTTGAGCAGTGAGCTCTAGGAAATGTGACTAAATGCAAGTGCATTCCCTTTTATCATACTTTTAATAGAGTATACTTTGTGGATTAATCTCCACCGTGGTTTTTCCCCTAACAGGGTTTCCACGTAAAAATCCTGGTGTTATGGTGTTCTTTAATGTGTTTACATGTTTCCTTCTGTTTATATGTTGTGAATGATATTAAGGGTTTAATTATTGTTGTTGATAGTTTGAGATCTAATTTGAAAATCAAATATTGTCAAACACTGATTCATCCCCCCTCTTAGTGTTCCTAGTGTCCAACAGCCTATTCACTATCACATTATGAGATTATGCACTTGAACAGTTGATTACTCATGATTTTCATTTCATTGCACCTTGAGAGTTGACTATCCTAAATGGTCAGTTGTTTGAGTCCTCTTGGCACTTTATGATCCACTTCATCTTATGGGTGTCTCTCCTTGAGAATTTTGGATCCGTTTCTTCATTAATCCCTCTTTGAATGCTTGAGGGATAGCATGTCGAGTCTCAACCCTTGTGGGAGCCCGTTTTAGACCACATGCTTTATGATATTGAATTTGGATCAGCAACATGTCTTGTCCTATACCTGCACATGGAAACAAACAATGTTAGATAAAAAAAAATATATTATTATGATGTTTCCTCCTTGGCTTTTGGCACATTTCTTGTTCTTGCTCAGTTGTCTCAATGTATCATTAGCAACATTCTCCATTATTGTTGATAATTCACATAGAAATGTTCATAGTCAGAGCTCTAATGACTTCTTAATATCTCTTGCATGTCTATCAGGAGCTCGGGGACAAGGATGGTGCACCATTCCATAATTGGCTTGAAGACTTACAGGAAATGATGATTATGTTCAATCTTATGTGTCTTTTTTTCTTTCATCTTCAATAGTGTAGAATGCTTCTATTGTTACATTGTCACAACTACTCCCACGACTTGTGTGGGACATTTGGTTTCCATTACCCAATGAATATAAATTCAGCATTTGTAAATCACTTGTTCAATTATGTAACTTTTCCTTTTATGTAGAACAATGTTTGAACATTGCAACTGAATACATAATGAAAACATCTCTTTTCATTTATGCAATTCTTAATGTTGTAATTGAATTAGAAAACTTAAAAACATTGCATCTTGAAACTTCAAAATAATTTAAACACTTGCAATGGTTAAACATTTGCAGAGGTTAATTTAAATTTTCACCTTAAAATGAATCTTTGAACAAATCAACTCCGTCAAATTGAGCTGCAGTGAAAATTTGATAATAATTGCTAGTGAGATATCTTGGTTATTTTTAGTATGGTTGAGTATGCTCTTCTCTTGTGTCATATGATGACCTGGAGAATTAGAAAAACTTGAAATAAATACCAAATTTTGGGTTTTTTCTTTGAAGTTTTTTATTGCAAGTTGGAGGGTTTACATTTCAAGCGAATTTCTAGAGTAGATTGGGTCAGATCTGACCTTTCCATTGCATACAGAAGGCCCAAAACCCACCATTTTATATAAAATAATTTATATTTTGATGGAAATTTATTTTTTGGTGATTTTTCAAAAAAATTGGTCAACTATCTGGTGCAGGAGCACCTTAGCAAATTCATGCCTCCATGAGGCAATTTTAGTTTTTTTATTTAGTCTAGTTGATATCATGTTGTAATAAGGTCAATTTTATCATTTTGAGTTTTTTTAAGGTCATTGGTAATCATTTTGGGGTCATTAGATACATAATGTAAAAGTTGCAAAAATTGCTAAAATTGTTGTCATACAATATTGCAAAAATGGCGCAAGAAATGCCAAATAGAGGAATATGAAGAGTCAATCAGCTGGAAAGTTAGGTGTAGGAATTTTGTTTGGTTATTTAAATCATTTTTAAGCCTCTCAAACTTTGAGGCAGGAAGAGGAATGATGTATGAGTGAAGAAATCAATGAAATACCCTATTTTTCTCTAATTTTCCTACAAATTCTTGATTTCATGCCATTGTACGGCCATGTACTCTACAAGAATTCTCTCCTCCTCCATTGGTAGTTAAATCCCTATGAATCTACTTATTTATGTGATTGGTTTCATCAAAATCTATTTTGGTTTGTGGAATTTATAAGCAATTCATCTCAAGAAGGTCAAAACCCTAATCTAGGGTAACCAAAGGTAAAGAAATTTATGTTTCTTCAATTTTAATTGATGGAAAAGGCTAGTTTTTTGTGGAAAGGCTTATTTCAGCATTTTATTTCATATTACAAGTTTTCAAATCAAAATATAAATGTTAGAATATAAAATGATGATGCCCTAGGTCTGTAGTTTGTGTAAAAATTTGGAAATTGACAGTGAACAGTGAAGATTTTGTGCTTTGATGAAGTAAAAGGCATTATACTTGGGTGAAAATGACTTAAAATTTTGTAGTGGTGTATTTTTATCCCTATCTAGATAATTTTTGGTGGACTAAAAGTTTTTTTGATCATTTGTACACTGATCTTGCATGGCAGGCCTGTGACAGTCACCTTTTGGAGTCTAAAATGAAGGTTTAGTATAAGTGTTTGATAAAATGTCATGAATAAAATGTGGGAGAAGGAATGATATGGTTGTTTAAACATATTTTCACTTGTTTGTGGCATTAGGAAATAGATATGGGCTTGGGAATTTGGAGTTGGTTGTTTATGTGGTCTCAAAGGGCCTAGTTGTTGATTTGGACAGTCTAAATTGAAAGTTCTTATGTTTGAGATGTTTATGTTGGAGAAATGGTTTGGGTCAATCAATTTGATGTTGTTTAATATGGTTTGAGGAATCAACAAGAATTTTTATGCCTTATCTCAGTTTGAGTGTTTTGGAACCAAGTATTTTGTGAAGGGAAAAATGAGTCATAATTGCAAGAGTAAACAAGAATTGATTGAGTTTTTGTCAAGTTGAGGTTTGGTTGAGTTGTTTGTGCTCCTGCAGTGCATCAGTGTGGTATTAGAGCTCAAAAAGGTCTAGGTTGAGAGAGAGTTTGGAATTTTTTGTGTGTTTGTGCAAGTTGAAGAGAGAACCTGATGGCCAAGAGACTAGGTAGAGGAAAAGTGAAGGGACCTAGGTGATGCAAAGTGAAGAGGAAGCAAGGAGATACTTGCTTGAGTAAAGTGAAGATGGATTTTTTGAGGAGGTATTTGGAGGAAACAGAGTCACAAAAGAAAGCAAAAAAAGAGAGGAAGAGAAAAAATATGAGGCAAATAGAGAAAGAGGTAGCAAAACTGAAGCAAGTTATAGAAACAGTAGAATTGGAATTCCAAATGGAGATGGAGTAGTTGCTTAGACAAGCACAAAGTTGGCATTTTACAATGAGGAAGAAAGTTGTATGGCCCATTAAGAAGATATTCAAAAGGAGAAGGAAAATGAAGATAAAATAAGAAGAAGAGTTTGAAGATGCAAAAGATGAATTCATGGATGAAGAGGACAAAGACATTGCAGCCATTTCCAAGCATGAAGGTGAAAGTGTAGTAGGGATAAAGTACCTAACTTTAGAAGAAGAAAATATTGAGTTGGTGTCAAGATTGGACAAAGAGAAGATCAAGGATGAATTGATCTTGGAGACTTACAAAGAGTTGAATAAAGATGGAGGTATTGTGGTAGAAACAATGTATCATTTCTTTGTAGTGCTAATATTTTGGACAGGGAACAACTTAAAGATCAAGATACATCAGATAGAAAAGGGACAAATGAAGATTGTAACATATCAGGGAATGAAGGAGCATATTCACAGAAAAAAAGACAACATGGAAACAAGTTGGCATAAACCAACTCAAGCCAAAGGTGAAGATGAAGATGTTTTAAGCAGCAGGGTATAGGAGACTACATGGAGGAGTAGTTAATGATGAAGGCTTGTTACATTCAATCCAAGAGGACTCGAAGATTTTCATTTGCTTGGAGTATGGTGCAAGAGCACCTTAGCAAATTCATGCCTCCATGAGGAAATTTTACCTTTTTTATTTAGTCTAGTCAATATCATGTTGTAATAAGGTCAATTTGATCATTTTGAGTTTGTTTTAGGTCATTGGCAATCATTTTGGGGTCATTGGATACATAATGTAAAAGTTGTAAAAATTGCTAAAATTATTGTCATAGCAATATTGCAAAAATGCAAGAAATTCCAAATAGAGGACAATGAAGAGTCAAGTAGTTGGAAAGTTAGGTGTAGGAATTGGGTTTGGTTATTTAAAGCATTTTTAAGCCTCTCAAACTTTGAGGCAGGAAGAGGAATGATGTATGAGTGAAGAAATCAATGAAATACCCTATTTTTCTATAATTTTCCTATAATTTCTTGATTTTAGGCCATTGTACGGCCATGTAATCTATAAGAATTATCTCCTCCTCCATTGGTAGTTAAATCCCTATGAATATGCTTATTTATGTATCTGGTTTCATCAAAATCCATTATGGTTTGTGGAAGTTATAAGCAATTCATCTCAGGTGGATCAAAACCCTAGTCTAGGGTAACCAGAGGTAAAGAAATTTGTGTTTCTTCAATTTTAACCAGTGGAAAAGGCTAGTTTTTGGTGACAAGGATTATTTCAGCATGTTATTTCATATTACAAGTTTGTAGATCAAAAGATAAAGGTTAGAATATAAAATGATGATGCCCTAGGTCTGTAGTTTTTTTAAAAATCTGGAAATTGATAGTGAACAGTGAAGATTTTGTTCTTTGATGAAGTAAAAGGTATTCTACTTGGGTGACAGTGACTTAAAATGTTTTAGTGGTGTATTTTGAGCCCTCTCTAGATAAGGTTTGGTGGACTAAAAGTTTTTGTGATCATTTGTACACTGATCTTGCTTGGCAGACCTATGATAGTCACCTTTTGGAGTCTAAAATGAAGGTTTAGTATAAGTGTTTGATATAATGTCATGAATAAAAGGTGGGAGAAGGTATGATATGGTTGTGCAAGAATATTTTCACTTGTTTGTGGCATTAGGAAAGAGAGATGGGTTTGGGAATTTGGAGTTGGTTGTTTATGTGGTCTCAAAAGGCCTAGTTGTTGATTTGGTTGTTTGAGATGTTTATGTTGGAGAAATGGTTTGGGTCAATCACTTTGATGTTGTTTAATATGGTTTGAGGAAACAACAAGAAGTTTTATGCCTGATCTCAGTTTGAGTGTTTTGGAACCACGTGTTTTGTGAAGGAAAAAATAAATCCTAGTTGCAAGAGTAAACAAGAATTGGTTGAGTTTTTGTCAAGTTGAGGTTTGGTTGAGTTGTTTGTGCTCCTTCATTGCATCACTATCTTAAATTTGACGGTCAAATGATCATCACAGAAACCCCATCATGTCTTAACTAGGAATTTTTCTTAAAATTGCCATAACTTTTGACTCGAGTATTGAATTTTTACAAGTGTGATATTGTTGAAAAGCTGATTCCGAGCACTATCCAATGGTGTAGGAATTATTACCATTTTTTATTCCTATAATATTTTATTGTTGTTTCAAGTCAGATCTCCCATTTGGACCTCTGAGCTCATAACTTTCTACCAGTTTCTTCAATTTTGGTGATTTCAACAGCATTGCGAAGGTGATTTAAAGTTCTATCATTTTTTCCATCTACTTTTTACAAATTCAGTCGCAGGTACATTCTATTGAGTTTTTTCAATTTGAGGAATTTTCTTGATAACTTGAACATACTGCAATTTGGAGAAGGTATATTTGCATTGGGAGGATTCATTTATAGTTGTACATCATATTTGGGATTTTCTATTTTATATTGAAGGTTATTATCTTTTTTATTGTGCAAATCTATCATAGTTCATTATGGGGTTTTCATTTCATCCTTCTTTGATTATGTTGAAAAGGGGAACTATAAACAATGGAGAGATGGTATCATAAAACATATCTGATGGCTTCATTTGTTGCCACATTTGTATAATCTTGTTCCCCCTCCTGGTATAGATAGTAAGAAATTTTCTTGGAATTACAAAAGGGATCATGTCTTAGGAGTTATTGCAATGCATAGTGATGTTGCCACTTTGAATTATATTGATCATTTTGAGTGTCCTTATACTTTTTGGACTAAAATTTGGTAGATATATGGAGATCCTGATACTCAGCCATTCCTAGATGATCCTGTTTTAAATTGTCTTGTGCCTCTTCATTTTTTAGACATGATACCCTATGATCATGCTACTATGCAAGAGTTTAGATATTTGGAATACTTTGAATCTTCCAAAGAGGTTGACGAGGTTTCTTTAGATGCTCCTTCTCCTCCATTAGAGACAGTTGATGTATCTTCACCTTCAACTTTAGTGATTCCTTATGTAGAGTCATTGATTGATACTTTCATCATTCATGTTCAACAGGACCATTCATCTTATGGTGATGATTCATTGAGAATATCTAGTGATTCATTCCAACAAATATCTCATTGTCTTCCCGATTGGGATTCTTATTTGACAAACATTACATCCTTGTTTGTGGAGTCTCACATTTCAAATTTGGAGGACACATTTGAGGGGTTATCTCTCCTCTTTGATGAAAACTATTGCACAACTATTTTCAAACCATCTTGGTCTTTGGATATTGTTCAACATCAGTTTAAACATAGTCTTGATTTGTCACCTTATTCATCGATTGGGCATGTACCTAATTTGATTGTGGCATCTTCATCTATCTTGGGAAAGGAGACACATGAGCAACTTTCAGAGACATCATCATCATCCATATTCATCCTTCCTTCTTTCAATTCTTATCCAGAATGGGAAGCATTCCTACATTTGTACTTGGTTTTGTTTCTTCCAAAAGGGAGACAAGTTGTTTGTCAATATTGGATCATGTTTTGTCTTCAGGAATTTACCATTTTTTCCAGCGATCACACATTATGGGGGGGCTACATGGTATCTCTCTTTCCTTCTTATGGGGGGCTATTGATTGTTATGTATATATGTGATAGATGGTGTACTTGGGGGGTATCATGGAGTCCTCCATCCTTCCTCACTTATTTCTTTTTTTCTCTCTTTTGGAGAGGAGTTTTATCCCACTGGGTTTTCTCATTTTCTTCATTTATGAGAGATTTCATTTGCATTTGTACATGGGTACCTAAAATGACCATGTATCTGGGACCCATCATTACATCGTTGCATCATTGCATATTCATTTGCATAATTTGCATTATAATTTCCTCTGTAAGTTGCACTTATGGGCGGTGTTGGTGTAATTACTTATTTAATTACAATTACATAAGTTTACTTAGGCATTTAATTATATTCCTAGGTATCATTTATATTCGCATGTTTGCTTAGGATATAAGATTCCTTCTAGAAGGATGAGTTATCTTTTCTAGAAGTCTTATCTTATCTAGATCATTTCCTAGGTAGTTAGTTAGTTGTCACATGTCATAGGATTATGACACATGTCAACATCATATTAAATACTACATCTCAACCTTGCCTATATAAGGAAGGCCATTGTACTCATTTGTATCATACTTCATACCTCATCATTTTGATAGGTCTTAATATCAAGAAAGCTCATATTCTTGCATACTCTCTTGTAGAAGTTTTTCATTATTTTTGTAGGTGGTCTTGGGTATTGAGCTAATCTTCAGCTCTTACAGTAGTGAGTTGGATGAGTAAAAGGAAAGTTACAATTGCTTTATCCACCACAAAAGCAAATTATATAGCTACTACTCATGTCTCTAAGGAGGCAATTTGGTTACAAAGGTTGTGTACATGTATTGGTTTTGATTGCCAAATTATTTAGATTAATTATGATAGTCAAAGTGCAATTCATTTAGCTAAGAATTTGATGTATCATGCACGAAATAAACATGTGGATATTTAGTATCATTTGTTTGATTTTTTATGGTCATATTTGTTGATGGTGTTTTCTGCACAGCAACAACTCAGACAGAATGCAATATTCTATCTCTCTTGAAAGGTAATTTTCAACAAATTACTAAAAAATCACCCCAAGGTCTCTCGGGTGTCAGGTCATGACAATGCATAAACAACTCAGATAATATGTGAAAATGTTGGTAATCACAAGGGGCCTTACAAATGAACAATGTTGAAAGTGAATTTTCGTCAGATGCAACAATATGGTGATGCTTTCAATCCTAAAACTAACCCAAATTCAAAATAAACAGCAAAAGAGATAAGGGTTCAGACAAATTTCTAAATCTAAACTATTTCTAAGACTAACAATGCAAACGATAAACACTTGAAATGGACCAATCCCAATGAAACCAATCTCTGCTTGACCAAGATTAATCTGCAATCTTACAGAAACAGTGCAATCTTCTAAGGTTTTAAAGATTTTCAGATCATGAACATTCACCCAAGACAACCCAATTGCAGTTGAAATGAATAAATTTCCACAACTGAACCAAACACAATGAATATAAAGGTCCAAGATAACTTTACAAAACAACTAACCATCAGCTAGCTATAAAAAGTATGGACGAGGGATTGCTGCAAACACTTCAAACATTAAATCATAAACATCATTGAATTGGATTTAAATCTAAATCTAACAACCTTGAGCAATTTGAAAGATAGAATCATAAGAACCATGCAAGATAAGTCAACACAAAAGAGATCACCAGAGAATCACAATGTCTGTAATTGTATTGAATCACCAAATTTCAGCAACAATTCATGTGTTCTGTTACATCACTTGCTCAAAAATTGACTAACTTCTACCTCTGCTCTACCGCTAAATTCGCTCTCTATCAAATCTTCTCCTAATCTCTCCCCTCCTTACAAATGAGGCACAAACGCCATTTATAGAAAACCCCAAACATGTCGGCCCAATTAGATTTTACAATAATAACTGGCCCCAAAACAGGTCGGCTAGGAGAATTTCAAAATAGGACAAAATTTGCATTAAATGCATGAATATTATCCATGTCGGCCCATGATCTCCAGCAAGATTAGATTCACGTGCCCTCCAGAAAGTCCTCCAGCTATAGAAAGTTTTGGCACGGATTCTTAGGCAGGTCCCATTTTGAAAATTTAAATTGAACACTTCTAGATTTCTCTCTTTTGGCACGAATCCATATGAAAGTCCCCCTTTTAATATTTGTTTACTCCTAAAAAACAGATATCATCATTAATAGCCCACATATTCAAATTAAATTCGAATAAAATTTTGACCTTTTCTAAAAAAACTTACATTTATATAAGGAAATTTTCCACTTTCAGAATTTTTTCCACTTTTGAAAATTTTATTTTCAAAATCTTTTCAAGGAATTTTCACTTTCGGAGCATTTAAAAATCCCATTTTTGGAAAAAAATTATTTTTGGAAAAATTTCCATTTCGGGAAACCAAACCAAGGGGAAAATTCGAGAAATTCCAGGCCAGGCGGATTTTACTAAATAAGGCAAAAATTTCAACATTAAAACAAACCAAGAATGCGTGTAACATTGTGTAATATATCAAATTAAGCATGGGGTGTTGAGCATTTATCATCAAATTCATCAATTTAATCCAGTATTTCAATTTGCACAAAGCCTGGCAGAGAATCCGGAAAAATCCAGGTGGACCGGATTTCTATGGATGGCATAAAATTCTAGACTTTTGGCACATTCTGGAAAACTGAAGAAATCCAGGAAAATTCAGGTTAGGTGAAAAATCCCAAACGCAGGCAAAAAACCCGGACTTCGCTCGGATCCAGAATTTTCATGGAAATCGGGAAAATTCAGACAGACCGAAAAATCCCGGATTGGACTAAAAACCCAGATTTTGCTCAGAACTTAGTTTTTTTAAAGTGCAACTTGGGGAAATCACTTGGACAAGCAAGATAAACATCTAAGGACCTCCAAAGGCAATGAAATCAATAAAATTAAGGGGCCAAAAGACACCAAAAGCTAGAGCAAAAAGAGGGTCCCTACTTTCAGTGGGGCGTGTGTGTGCAAAACTGCACAACAAATGGTGAATCCGCTGGGAAAATGCTCTAGTGCATTTTGATGATGAACAAGAATCATGAACCCAGAATCTCTGGTTTCAATCTCCCTATCAGACAAACAAATCAAAATGCAAGATTAAAGAGTCAGAACCGAGGATAGACTGGACCTTCCATAAACTGAAAATCCAAGTGTGTGCAAGTGAGTTCATTTCCCTCCTTAAGCTATTGCAAAAACCAAGTTTAATCAAGTTGGGCTACGTAAAGATTCTAGCTCCAAAAGCAATTTGGATAGAGCCTCGCTGCCAGTCAGGCGTCCATAGCCCCGACGAGGTTATCGCTGTGGTTCTCCTAAACATAGCTCTACTGCCAGCTAGGCGTCTATAGCCCCGGTAGAGATATTCAGATACTCCTGATAAGTTGAATTCTTTCTTCTGACTCTTAATATTTTCTCTTTTTTTTTTAATTCTTTCACTCTTTTTATTTCAACCTGTGAACAGTGAAGTCCACACTCAGGGCTGAGAACCACAGTGGTACTGAAGCAGAAATATGATTTTTCACCCAACAAGACCTTGCAAGGACCCTACTGCAACCTTCAAATTCTTAAGATGTATGAAGGATATAAGATTTTAGAATACTTCAGATTCAAGTCAGACCAATGACCCATTCTCTTTAAATCAGACATTCAGACTGCTTGACACCAACAAAAGATCTTTGACCATTAATTCAAGACACATGACTAAAGTCCATCAATAAAACACTTAGAACAATCCTAGATACTAAAGAATTATTGTACAGGAAAGACACTTCCCCAACCAGAAAATAGAAAACCCAAGCCAGAGAAGCAAAACAACCAAACCGAAACCCAAAGCAAACTAAACTAGCCAAAACAGAAGCAAGGAAAAGCCATCTAAACTGAAGCAATCTATCCTAAAGAAAACAAAACAGAAAAAAGTAAAAGAAAAGCAGACCAAGCTGCATTTATTCAGATCAACACTATGTACAGAGAGACTCAAAGTGGCTCATGATTAGACAGGATGAACTAAGACTCATCCCCATGTGATTAATCAATGCATGGACAAGCAATAAGGTGAAGGTAAAAGTCCTCAGAAATGCAAACCTGTCTTTATATTCAGAAAAATAAATCTCTGCGTTGTAGCATTCAAACTCCATGTCAAGATTAGGAATAACTAGTAAGTGAGGTAACTCATTAGGACTATGATTAACCCATATGCAAGTTGTCTTTCCTAAATCTCCATAATCAAATTGACAAGATTCAAAATTTCTAGCAAAGAAAGAAACAACCTGATTTTGCATTTCTACAGACTAAGTGTTGTGTTCATCATCCTGCACTTGTGAAGAGTTGATCATAGTGTCATCAGGGGGTCTCCATTGATGGTGCAATAATCCACTTGCATTGTAAACAGACAAGATAGAATTAGAGGAATCATTACATGATGCAGAGTGAAATTCATATCAAAGACTTTCAGAACTATGAACATGGAAATTTTCACCTATTTGAGTATTTCCATGAGGGATCAACAATGAAAACGCAGAGGCATTATTTTGAACAATAATTTCCTCAGCAAGATGCTCATCTGAAGGTATCACAGATTGATCTTCCAACACATTCTCACCTGGAGAAGTTGGAGTATGTTCACCAATACTGACTGCAACATTTCTATTTTCAACATCATTCATATTTCCCTACACATTAACATGAACCTCATCAGCTACCCCATCAATAATGCATAGAATCTGTGAGTTTTCATTGTGCAGTTCATCAATAAGCTGAGGAAAAATAGAATTAGATAAATGAGAAGACTCCCTGAATTCATCTTTTGTTGGCACTAGTTCAGATTCTTTATCATAATCATCAGGAACGTTGACCACTTCACCAAGTGCCTCCTCATGTTCTTCAAGACATTCATCAACAACTGGTTGACATTCCTCAGTCAGAGACTCATTTGATGTACCTATCTGTGTATCATTTGCATGTAAGACTAGCTGTACTTGTTCCTTCACCTAATTTATGACTGTCTGGCACTGGAAACAGGTGAATTCTGAATGCTCTTCCTCATGTATCCTGCACTAAGCTGGTAATAATAGCTCCTTTAGGTAGACTCCAAAACCTAGGCTTGACCAATCTCTTATAATTCTGGCAACAAACTCTTTGTGTCTGGTCGATATCAGATCTTCGCCTTAGATAGGAACCTCTTCCTCAGCCTCCACTATATTTTCATGAACTTGACTAGCCTCAACAAGAACATCCTCCTTGATCTTCGTAGGTGATTCTTCACTTGAATGTTCTTTTGTTAACTTTAAAATCTCATATTTTTCCTCCTGATATTCAGTTCTTTCCAGGGTCACCTCAATATCAATTGCAACATCATCCCTGGATTCAGAATTGGTTGGCCTCTTTGTAGTGCATTCTGTGTTTAACTTTTCTCTCCACTCTAGGTATCCTCCAACTCTAACAATGGCATTAACACAAGAGTGGCAAATGAACTCCGAATGGGATGCATTATGAACTCTACACCATTTCGATGAAAGGAAATCCTGCAAAGACTTACCACCAACAAGTTGATCTTCAACTATCTGTGTAAATGCCTCAACTGCAACATCAATAAACCCTAGATCTGAGGAGGCTACTGGTGCAGACAGGTTTTGCATGAAAAGGTTCCTTTGCAAAACCCTCTCAACTTCACCCAGAAAGGCCAAACATTCAAACTCACTTGTGTACAAATGTTGTGGATTCTACACTGATCTGATAATGCATAATGATGTAAACCCTTACTATCCCATAGAACTAACCTCTTGTTCAGAGACTCACAAAGTAGAAAAGAATCAATCCGAAGACTATTTTCATCATGACAAACGTGATACTATTTTTCCATCCTAACTCAGAACTTGAATTTTTAGATTTTGAGATCTGCCATATCTCAGATTTTCAACATAAAGGCTTGTTCAATCTTCTAGCTATGTCACCTTGTTCGCCCTCCTTCTAGCGCCAATTTGTTGATGGTGTTTTCTGCACAGCAACAACTTAGATAGAATGCAATATTCTATCTTTTTTGAAAGGTAATTTTCAACAACAAGTTACTAAAAATCACCCCAAGGTCTCTCGAGTGTCAGGTCATGACAATGCATAAACAACTCAGATAATATGTGAAAATGTTGGTAATCACAAGGGGCCTTACAAATGAACAATGTTGGAAGTGAATTTTTGTCAAATGCAACAATATGGTGATGCTTTCAATCCTAAAACTAACCCAGATTCAAAATAAACAGCAAAAGAGATAAGGGTTCAGACAAATTTCTAAATCTAAACTATTTCTAAGACTAACAATGCAAACGATAAACACTTGAAATGGACCAATCCCAATGAAACCAATCTCTGCTTGACCAAGATTAATCTGCAATCTTACAGAAACAGTGCAATCTTCTAAGGTTTTAAAGATTTTCAGATCATGAACATTCACCCAAGACAACCCAATTGCAGTTGAAATGAATAAATCTCCACAATTGAACCAAACACAATAAATATAAAGGTCTAGGCTAACTTTACAAAACAACTAACCATCAGCTAGCTGTAAAAAGTATGGATGAGGGATTGTTGCAAACACTTCAAACATTAAATCATAAACATCATTGAATAGGATTTAAATCTAAATCTAACAACCTTGAGCAATTTGAAAGATAGAATCATAAGAACCATGCAAGATAAGTCAACACAAAAGAGATCACCAGAGAATCACAAAGTCTGCAATTGTATTGAATCACCAAATTTCAGCAATAATTCATGTGTTCTGTTACATCACTTGCTCAGAAATTGACTAACTTCTACCTCTACTCTACTGCTAAATTCGCTCTCTATCAAATCTTCTCCTAATCTCTCCCCTCCTTACAAATGAGGCACAAACGCCATTTATAGAAAACCCCAAACATGTCGGCCCAATTAGATTTTACAATAATAACTGGCCCCAAAATAGGTCGGCCAGAAGAATTTCAAAATAGGACAAGATTTGCATTAAATGCATGAATATTATCCATGTCAGCCCACGATCTCCAGGAAGATCAAATTCACGTGCCCTCTAGAAAGTCCTCTAGCTATAGACAGTTTTGGCACGGATTCTTAGGCAGGTCCCATTTTGAAAATTTAAATTGAACACTTCTAGATTTCTCTCTTTTGGCACGATTCCATATGCAAGTCCCCCTTTTAATATTTGTTTAGTCCTAAAAAACAGATATCATCATTAATAGCCCACATATTCAAATTAAATTTGAATAAAATTTTGACCTTTTCTAAAAAAACTTACATTTATATAAGGAAACTTTCCACTTTCAGAATTTTTTCCACTTTTGGAAATTTTATTTTCAAAATCTTTTCAAGGAATTTTCACTTTCGAGGAGCATTTAAAAAATTCCCATTTTTGGAAAAAAATAATAATTATTTTCGAAAAAATTTCCATTTCGGGAAACCAGACCAAGGGGAAAATCCGGGAAATTCCAGGCCAGGCAGATTTTACTAAATAAGGCAAAAAATTCAACAATAAAACGAACTAAGAATGCATGTAACATCGTGTAATATATCAAATTAAGCATGGGGTGTTGAGCATTTATCATCAAATTCATCAATTTGATCCAGTATTTCAATTTGCACAAAGCCTGGCAGAGAATCCAGAAAAATCCAGGTGGACCGGATTTCTGTGGATGGCATAAAATTCTAGACTTTTGGCACATTCCAGAAAACTGAAGAAATCTAGGAAAATCCGGGTTGGGCGGAAAATACCGAATGCAAGCAAAAAACTTGGACTTCGCTTGGATCCGGAATTTTCATGGAAATCGGGAAAATCCGGACAGACCGGAAAATCCCGGATTGGACTAAAAACCTGGATTTTGCTCAGAACTTAGTTTTTTCAAAGTGCAACATGGGAAAATCACTTGGACAAGCAAGATAAACATCTAAGGACCTCCAAAGGCAATGAAATCAATAAAATTAAGGGGCCAAAAGACACCAAAAGCTAGAGCAAAAAGAGGGTCCCTACTTTTAGTGGGGCATGTGTGTGCAAAACTGCACAACAATATTGAGCTAAATAAGATTGATACATAGGATAATGTTATAGATGTACTTACCAAACCTATGAGCATAGAGCAATTTTTTTGGTGCAGGAAGGCCATGGGCCTTGTTACTTGTGCTTAGTTGGTTTATATTTATGTTTTCTTATGAGTGTATTTACAATGTATGATGTCAAGCGGGAGAATGTTGGAATAAAAGTGCCATCAACCTTGTAAATATCATGTAATTTAATTACTCCTAATATTATTTATAATTCACTCATAAGGGATGGAAGGTTTCATCGACAATGGTAATTAAGTTTTTATTGGCCTCGATAATTACCATTTTACTGGCAAGGAGTTACTATGTTACTTTTACTAGATAGTTGTCACAGTAACAATGAAATGGTTAATATGGAGATTCTAGGCATCCACCTTGAGAATATGATATTATGAGATTTTATAACAATCGTCATAAATTGTAAGAGAATCTATGACAGCTATGACACCTATCATAAGATTCTATCATAACTATGACAACATCTATTATAGTATCTTTGCTATCTTGGTCCCTAGGCACCCATGCATGAAAGATGCTTTATGATAGTTGTAAGAGAATCTATAAGAGGTCATTATGATCTAAAATTGATAATTCCAAGGTGGTGGCATGAGGATTTATCCAATTTGGACACCATTCTTCATGGGTTACATTATTCTAATATATAATAGGTGCTTGAAAGTAGAAATGGAAATGAGTTTTCTTCAAGTTTTCTTTATAGGAGTTATGTTGTTGGAATGAAGGATGAAGAGGGGTTAGAGTGGATGTATTTTAATCATATTTTTCTAATAATACAAGCTATTCATCTCTTCTTTTGTGGATTTTTTCTTGAAAGGGTTTCTCCGTGTTAAACACTATGTTTGGTGTTTAATTTTTTGTTCTATGATTTCATTGTTATTGCTGATTTAAACTCCATATGGTAAACATTGTTAGATTTGATTTATAGTTGATTTAAGCTTCTATTATTGCTATTTACCTTCCATTTTCTAACATATTCCTCTCTTTTTTTGGATTTGATAGTGAACCCCACAACTCCTATACATCACTTGCAATCAAAACACCTATCACATTTGAAGAGGAAAAATCATGAATGTGTGTTGTACAACCTTCAGAAGATATTGATCTAGAATGGCACCAAGATTGAATTATTACATTGAATGAATCTAAATGAATGATTGCAATAAAAGGTGAAACCTTATGAAAGGGAAAAAGAAAATCCTAGATGAGGATTTGATCAGTATGTGACAAGTGTCAACATCCTATGCAATGAGATAATATGACCTATAATTAGCCCATTATAATAAAAAAGTAATTCCTAATTTTAGCTTAAATAGTTAAAGTAAAATGGGCTTAATATTTAATTAATGATTATTAATTAATTATTATACAATTACCTATTTACTCCAACACCCCCCTTAAGATCAACTTAGAGAGAAGCTAAAAACTTAATAAGGAATACAATGATGGATGCATGAATTTGGCCTGACAACAAGGCCTAATGAGGTACCCATGAAAAAACAACTAAAATATCTCACAACTAGAGAAAAGGAGAGAACCTCATGGTAAAAAATCCTCTCCAAAAGAGAGAAAAGATAAATGAAAGTGTACATGTGATAAAAGAATGTAGGACTAAACATGTCCCCCAAGTGATTCTTTGATCACATAAGTGCAATCAAGATTCCCCCATAGAAGAAAAAAAAGAGAAAATTAATCCCCCATAATGAAGTAGTTCCTCTAACAAAATTCAATGTGTGAAGAAGAATGTTGAAGATGATCCAAAATCAACAAACATTGTTCCTCCTCTTAGGAAGAAACACATATAATGGTGAATGTAGAAGATAATATTTTATGAGAAGAGGTCTCATGATGGGTGACTCAAAAAATGCTCAAGTGTCCACATGTATGAATCAAAATAAGTCAAATAATATGAAGAAAATCCAAATGGCTATAAGAATACTTGAAAAATAACCTTCAAAGACAATGATGAAGTAATGAAAAGTGGGTTGTAGCTATCATCAAAGAGGAAGTAAATATCCTCAAGAATGTCCCCACTATCTACAATGTGTGAATAAATAATGTTACAATGTGTGGAAACAAGTCATCCCACAAAGATAAAATTGAAAGACTACAAATATACTATTGAAGTGAGTTAATCTCTAAAGATGGAGGACGTGGAGGAGATGGAAGCTCAACACAAGTCTCATGAACCAATGTGGATGATGGAAGTAAACATAGGTTCAATTGATGAAACTTCTCCTCAAATATCTAATCAACTCTAGATGCATGAGAGTGTAGACCGGTAAATGGTACTACAAGATCATCTAAAGAAAAATGAGAGAAGGCATACAATCGAGAGGCATGATCAACTGTCTCAACTAAAATAATATCTATTGTGTAGATATCTGACAAGCAATGAATCAGGTGTGAACTCTACTATCTTACTTGACCCACTCTATGTAATCTGATAGATGGAGAGGATATTATAGGATAGTGAAGGAACATAAAGTGCCTTATGGAATGTGCCATCATCAATACCTATAGATCATATCTCACTAACACTCATGTAAGTTTTGTTTACCATTAGTATGTGTGGTGATGTACAAGGCTCATATGAAGAGAACATAGTCATAAATGATTATGGATGTGACGTGAGGCTCTTGAATCAAGAAGCCATCAGTTGGATTGAGGACTAGTGGATGCAAAGACTGAATGGCCTTTCATCTTGTCTACACCATGTTCCATAGTGGTCAACCTTGATTGTGAAGGTGTTGAATTGGAAGAAGGGGATATACAACAATATATAGATGAAGTCAATTGAATGTGATTCTTCTATAGAAGGTGTTTCAACTCATCGATCTTCTTTATATAACACCAATGCTCATCATGTCCTGATTTTTTAAAATATGTGTGTTTTAGTCAATTCTTCTTAGATGAGTCCCCCTTGGAAAAGGAAAAATAATTAGAAGTATCCTGTGAATTTGATTCCCTTTCTTGCTCATCATTCTTGGAATCCTCATGTTTTGTTTTCTTTCCTTTTTTATTTAAAGCCTTTTGTTGTCTAGTGTTTGATGTTGCAATAAGATCTTGTCATTTGGAAGACTTCAATGAGCCCATTTATACTAGATTTTTATGCTCCCTAATGAGTTATATAGAAAGATAATCAAGTGAAGGCATGATGAATCTAATACCAAGTGCATCTCTAATGATAAAAAATGTAGAAAAAATCAATGGTCAGGACCAAGCTTGGAAAAGATGGATAGAATTGACTAAGAGCCATGTTTGTCAATACCACACTATGCCAATTGTAATCTAAGAGAATTGAGTTTGGTGAAGAATTCATGGAGTCTATCAAAATTTACAAGATTAAAACTAATAAGTTCATTCTCCAAATGAAATCCTCTCAAGGTATTTTGCTTCCCAAACAAGGACTCCAATTGAGTCCAGATCTAATTGGGTGTGGTGCAAGATTTAACATGAAAGATAAGATAAGGGGACATAGAATGAATAATGTCTCAAAAACTTTGTCACACTTGTTAAACCATTTTTTCTTCTTAGTAGCTCCTTTAGGTTCAATTTTTATACCCATGGTCACTTTGTATAACCCTTGTTTCTTTAGATGTATCTCCTTTTTTTCACCCATAATAGTTGTAAGGTGTGAGTGGAGATATATGGGTTAAATCCATGATATTTGAATGATAAGTTACATAAATTTGAAGAAAAATAGTATTATATACCCTCACAATGAAAATTCATGTACCGTTTCTATCTGTGAGTACATAAAATTTACTCATATTTTGCACATGGTTCAGTAGTGTCATTGGGGCCACTCATTCAAATTCATGTACCATTTTTATCTTTGAATACTAGATGTTTTCCTTTATTTTCCATATGATCATTGTTTGAGTAGTGTCATTTGGGGAACTCGTACAGATTCTTGTCTTCTTGAACTTGATGATCATCTATTTTAGATGAGGCTCTTCGTTTTAGCACTATAACAATCATCATTTGATAGTTGTCTATAACTTCTTTATACTTCAGTGATGTTCTTGATGTTCCTATTTGTTGGGATATTATTTTGGAGGCTTCTTAGTTCTTCATTCACCTTTCTCTCTTTTGGAGAGGAGTGCAAAGAAGAAGAATAAAATTGATTATAATTTTGATTCAGAGAAGGAAACAATGAAACTTTATTGTATCTTTGGCCACTCATGTAGGTGAGAATACATGATTGATTGAATTAGGTGCATGTTTTCATATAACACCAAATAAACATTGATTCTATATGTATTAAAAGTATGGAGTTAAGGTGCACGTGGGTGATAATTCTTATTTAGATATTATTGGTCGTGGTAGTATTCAAATAAAATTTCCTAATGGTGGAGTTAAGCAATTTTATGGTGTCTTGTGTATCCCTATATTAACACATATTCTATTATCTAAGAGAAAACTAAAAGATGTGGGTTTGCAAGGGGTATTTTTTAAAATCAATTGTTAAAATATTCAAAGGTGGTAGATTTTAAACTTGATTTCAGCTTGATGCATGCACTATTGAGTGTAATCTAAAAAAACCAATTCTATGACTACCTCAATATAAAAAGAGACAATTTCATCTTTAGTAGATGGTCATGGTTTTGGGTACCTAAGGTTGCTCTTTCTATTGAATCTAAGTTACCTACAAAAAATACTATTTTTCACCTAAGATAAGGTCACATAAGAGATAAGGATCTATGATTCTTGAAATATAAAAACCTTCTTAAAGGTTTGATTGACTATAATCTTAGTTTTGACCTAAGTGAGCATTCTATTTATGGAACATAGAACTACATTAAGTTGTTCTCAAGTTCCCATCAATCTTGTGCTATTTTACGTTTTATTCATTTTGATGTTCCTTCAACTATAGGTTCTGAATTTTGGGTTACTCCCAACTAGGCGACTTGTTCTATCGGTGTGACACCTTATTATCGACAGGACCCTAGTGGCAGTCTGAGTGATGGACCAATGGCTATGGTGGGAGCCAAGCTTACGGTGTAAAGGGAAGTGTCATCAACGAGACTATGTTCCATTTGTAGGACTCTGACTTAAGTTTCCCTGATGGCCTGATACCTAAATGAAATCGACTGGCATTGACGTGGTATTGAGTTGGAGGCAGTGGGGACCACTTGGAGTATTGTCGGCATGACTTGCTACTATCAGTGGGAGACGCTTTGGAGTCTCCCTGATACGACGATGAATATCAAATATGTAAATGACATTGTGGGACCCGAATATTGCTCATTTGGAAAGCGATAATTGGCTAGTGACCATTGCTGACCAGTTGACGATTAACAAGGCAAAAAAGTGGTCGTCGACGAGACTCGAACAGATCGGCAGAAGAATGGATGTTGTTCTAGTGACAACCCAATATGGTAACTACTAAGTGATGGTTTGTATATTGTAACGAATGGAAACTGAATTGGATTCTTTCTAGCATGGGTCTAGTGATGCAGATGATTGATGGAATTCTCTCAAAAGGAAATTCTTGCATGTGTAATACATTGTAATAGTGATCGATAGAGAGAGAGTTGAGTTGAGTTAGTTGAGAGAGAACGAGATTGATCAAGAATTGTAACGTTGCCTATATTGAGTGTTTGAATTGACATATGAGAGGGAGAAATTGTAACTCTGTATGTGGATTTTTTGTTCATTGTAATACAAAGTATTTTTCCTTGGTGTGGTGGGTTTTTTCCCGAAAGGATTTTCCCATGTTAAATCTGGTGTCTATTCTATGTTGTGTGAATTTTTCTATTTGTTTCCTCGTAATGTGCATCTTTAATGAACTATAATTTTGAAATTTGAACCTTAATTTTGCATTCTCTTCTTAGAATTGTCATTAGGAAAGTGTTTTTGCACCTTTGCTTTCCTTACAGGATTGGGTAGAGATTAGGAAGCTAATGGAAATTCACGGAGGATGGGACATTTAGAGGGAGAAAATTAAATAAATAGAAATTTTATTTATTTAATTTATTTAGAGAGAATTGGATGGAAGGTAAGGTTGGGTAAATATTTAAATTAATTAATTAATTTTGGATTTTATGAATTTAGAAGAATAAGATAAATAGGTCAGGACATTAGAATGGATAATAAGTATTAATTGAATAATTAGAATATTATTCAATTAAGATAAGGGATTGACAATAGACGAGTTAGGGATAAATTGACTAAATTTAATGGTCAATTTTAGGTTTCTATATTTTTTCCCTCGTTGAAATTGTGTTATAATAATTTTATTTCAAATAAAATAAACATATAGCCCACACAAAGAAAAAAAAAGTGAAATGGATGCCTCGGTGTAAATAGGATGGGAGAGAATAGTTGGGATAGTGATGCCCCCTTGAGAGGGTATACCAGAATGAGGAGCTTAGTTGGCCTTTTGAAAGGAAAAAGGAACAAGAAAATAAGATAGAAGATGAAAATCGAGGATGGATGGAAGAACAACATAAGAAAACATAGTTAAGATGAATAAATAGGAGTAAGAAATGTGATTAGGGGGCTAAATAAATGGAAACTAGGTGGTAAATTACTATTCATTTTTACCCTAGCGAATAGTAAATTGATGAGGAGAGAAAAAGAGGAGCATAGAAAGATGGCCAATATGTTGAACATGGAGCACTGAAAAACCTTGGTGAGGGGCTAGGAACAAAGAGAAAACATAGGACCTCAACTACACAAGTTGAAACTTGGGTTAGGGTAGATTTAGGTGCATTTATTACTAGATAGAAAAACATGTGGAGAATTTTCTAATTGCAAATCGGTGAATTTGTTATCGGTGAAGTGAATGTGTGAATCATCAAGAAAATGCACAACAAATGAGAAAATCTGTCATAGAAAATACATATGAAAAAAATTAGTATAAATACACCTAGGATAGGAAAATCTACCAACAGTTAGCAAAATTTTCTTGAGAAATGGTGAAAGGTTTAGGATGGGTGAATGTGTCAATCAATCAGGTGAATGTATTTGATGAAACAATGAATGTGCTAAGAAAAGAGAGAATACATTCTAGTTTTGGGTGAATCTCTTGAAATGGAAAATATGAAAATAAAAAGTCAAAAGAAATCTATGTAGGAGACAATCCATCAAGGGTATACAAGGGAAAAGGGAATTAAGATAGAAAGAATATCAGAATAAAAAAAGGAAATATTGATGGTGTGGTCTTGATGTGTAGGTGAGGATGCCTCCATTAGTGACATGAGAGAGGAGATCAATCATACTATGCTTGAGCGAGTAGTTCTAAGATGTGGATTGGGAGTTGCTATGAGCGTGCGACTTGTATTAGGTATCTTAGATGTTGGTTATCCGATCATACCAAGCCACATTGGCAATGCTAGTAGATAGGTAGTGAAGTGAGACCAACACCTTTTATCTCCCTATAAGGGAGATAAAAATCACATTAGATGATGTGTGGAGGATTTTGTAGGTCCCCATCAAAAAGAGGCTAGTGTACAAATCTAATCAAGTGGTGGATATACTATTGCAATAGTTGTGCGAGAGGTCTAATGTGTTAGTCATAAAGGGGGAAATTAGATTTGTATGGGTGCAAGAAGATAGCATTTTGGATGGTCTAGGACTTGGTGACACTATTGAGAAATTTACTACTCCCTAATAATAATGGTAGGTTTGTCATATTGATATTAGGAGAGTGCATGGCGAATATGTTGACAGAGGTTTTCATGGGATGCATACATGCTAGCACAACTCTAAAGAACCTACACATAGTATGTTATAGTAGGGAATAAATCATGAGCCACGTTACATTGCTAATGATATGGGCATGGGAGAATACAGTAGTGGATAATACCATTGAAGATAGGGTTGAGGGAGACATCAAGATTTAATGGTATAAAGTTGGGTTGGAGCATTGCATTACCACAAGATAGGTGGAGTACACCACTAGAAACAACTACTAGATGACCTAGAGGAGGGTGACATAGTGTGCAGGCCCTACAAAGTAGAGGGGGTTGACAAGAGGGTAGGCGGGTAGGTGATACATGTTCACACCATGCCATGTGATTAGGAGGTATGCATACCTCATTGAGAGATATAGACAAAATAGCGTGACTTAATAGTTTAGGATCACTTAGGACACTAGGGTTCGAAGTATTTACCCAACTAATGACAAAGGTTTCATAGTGGGGGTTATATATTTATTTAAAAATAATGGAAGAGGAATGGAGATAGTTGGTGCAAACAGTGTGGGACATGCACAATGGTTTAGACAACATCAATATCACACCCTCTTATGTGGCGTGGTGGTGGAGGCATAGACTAGAGCAAATGAATAGGTTGCAAAAAATGGACTTGGTTGAATAGATTTGAGTCACAATACAAAAGGTGGAAGAGAGGTAGAGGGAAGGGGAGAGGTGTGGTGATAAGATGAGGTGATAGAGCCAAATGGATAGGGAGGGATAAAAGAGAGGAGGAGATCATGGAGGAGGAGATAATGGAGAAGGAGGTGACATATAGTAGTAGTAATAGGAGCAATAGCAATAGTGAATCCTCGATCTCATCAGAGTCAAAGGATATGGAGGTAGATGTAGGTGTCTAATGTTCATCAAGAGAAGGGGGAGATGCAGGTGTTTTGGGATAGGATAAGGTATAGGTACTAGTGTAGGGTGGGGAGGGTGAGGAGGAGAGTAGAGATTACACAACTTATCTGGAGGAGAGGTTTGTATAGGAACTTAGCCATGTGGATACATTAAAATAGAAGACTGACACCCTCTAGTAAGATTTGGATATGGTGACTATTGAGAGGGATGATCTTAGGCTATCTCATGATGATTAGGATTTGGAGAGGGGTACACTAGTAGTAGAGCACACTAGGTTGAGGTAGGAGCATGATATTGTAAGGAGAATGGGCAGAGGGGAATGTGTAGCAGAGATAGCCATGTAGCTAGCACATGCCACTAGTGAGGCTCCTTACTATTGCAACTTATAGGAGCAGGTGATGCCAACTAAGTAGCAAGCATTGAGCTTTATAGAGAGGATTTCATCAACAAGGAGTGATTCTAGGTCAGAACGATATGAGTCTATAAGGTTAGGTTCAATGGGACTACCACCACTAGTAGGGCTACAACCACTAACAAGATGAGGGGGAAGGTACTATGCTCCCAAGGACATTTAGAGGGAGTTAGAAATAACTAGCTACATGGTGTGGGACAATTTTGATCTTTTTGACCAATATGTATGGAAATTAACATGTATATGCTATGAGCATTGTAATCTGACATATTTGGTGATATATGTAGATATGGTTATGAAAATTATGATGGCCATTGACATTATTATTTTTTGATATATATATATATACACAATGGTGATGGATGGATATGATATGTGTATTGTTATTTGATTCTTATAATGTGAGATGTATGTGATCTATATGATTTTATACTTAAGATTTATGTGAATTTATGGTTATATGCATGTTACTAATGATGGTGATGCATAGGATAGACATGTGATGGAGATCTATTGTGCTAACATGTGTGATGTAGGGTGTTTGTACCTACATGATTATGCATATATATGAAGACGTAATGATGATGATGGATATATGTGATGTAATTATTATGGATGTATGCAACTTAATTCTAAATGAACCTGATGCATAATGGATAAATTAAATGCACTTAATGGATAATAAAACAATGGGAAAAAAATGATGCTTACACTAATATAGCTAAATATACCTAAAACACAACTAAAATGGATTGAAAATAAATCTAAATGATAATGGGATAGTGAGAGAGTGAATGGATTAGAATAAAAAATCTATATTATGTAACTAAACCTAAATGATAATGGAATTATTAATGACAATGCAAAATAAAACTGAATAATAGTGAAAATGAAAAATACAACTAAATGATAATGAGATGGTTAATGTTGATGCAAATAATTCTTATACTAACAAATTTAAACACCTAAAATGAACCTAAATGATAATGATGAGTTAGTGAAAATAAAAAATACAACTAAATGATAATGAAGTGCTTAGGGTAGTAAGTGGCTGTGGGTGTCAAGGCATAACACAATCATAGGATAAAAACTATCAGAAAATGAGAAAATGAGAGTGGGAACATGTGTACACAAAAATATAGGATCAAATGAGTTGAGTAAAATAGATAGGGTAGGTAGATGGGGGGATATAGATGTGAGATGAGTGAACTGGAAACATGGACGGAGGATCTAGAGCACTAAATTAAAACTACCATGTAGTAAGCACTTAGTTTGATCTAGCATGAGATACTATGCACCAAGGTATGAGGAACTAGGGTGAGTTTGTACTGTTGGCATAAGACTGACTCAAAATATGAAGGTTACTCCAACATCTCATAAAGTCACAGGGAACTTTGTTGAGCATGATGTTGGAAAATCACATATAGAAGGAATGCCCCAATATAACACAAGGTCACAAAGGACCTTGGTGGGTACAATATGGGACAACCATAAAAACATAACACATGAAATCCAAGACTTTCCCCTATTTTAACCATTCAAAGCACGCCATAATATGATGGATCATGATGACCCTAAGTAGATAAAGTATGAAGCTTAGAAAAAGATAAACAAGGATCCAAAAGCACTAATGAAATAAAAAAACATATCACACACCTTTTTCTATAAGCATGATGGATGGAGTAGATGTGACCTAATGTGAGGAATGATATATCCTATGAAGGCCAAAGATTGATGGGTAAAATCTACTGTGATTTTCGAAAGGGTACTGACAACTTTATGAGAGGCCAATTTTTTTAGATTTGACTTGGAAAGACTTAAGACCAACATCATGGCAATGAACTAAGTCAAAAAAAGATATGAGTTGTGAAAACCCCATCAGAGGAGCTGACAAAGTTGTGGAAACCTTGTCGTTACCTGACAAAAACCATTATAAAGGCTAATTTTGAGAAAAGTGGCTAAGTATGAAGACTTTACAAGCATGATTGTCATTGAACAAATTTGAAAATGGACAAGACTTAGACTCACCCCCAAAATAGGAAATAAACCCTAAACAATATTTTGAAACATGATGGACCAAAATCAAGGCAACAATTGTGAAGTTTAAAATATTGTTTCATGAGACTTATCCATGAAGTTACATCTATACCATCAAACTTACATATATCTGTTTTGGGTAGGTTTAATTTTGAAGCTTGAAAAGATTGACTTATTCCTTGATTTTATCTATTAGGGTTGTACCCACCTTGGTGGCTTTTTGAACCCCTTAATTTAGACAGTATTACTTTTTCAAACGTACATAACCCCTCATTTAAGGATGTTGTAAATGGGTCAAATAAGTTATTCTTAATGAAATGTACCACTTTTCACAATCTAATGGGATTATTCCCTCAATTTTTGGTGGTGGACAATAAAGATGGTCATCGGTTTCCTCCTTCATAAAAGAGTGCTCTGGTCCTAAAGATGACATGGATTCAAGTTTGTTTTTATTTCGAACTATAGATTCCTCTTTATTAATTAACGGAGGAAGCATCTAGTGTGAGTTGTAACCATAAAAATTTATAACATATGCTAAGACTAGTTTTGAAATTTATGGTTTGACTAAAACTTGACCACTAAATTAAGGATCTTATTTTATGTCTAACAATAAATTACAAAGAATTAACCCTACCTAATTTTTTATAAGGTTTCCAAAATATAATTTATTTTTTTAAATTCCAAAAATTGTAGTCTATAGAACAAAATACTGAGAAAAATTCGACTTAACTTTGACCACTAATTTAAAAAAATTATTGTATTTTTAATAGTAAATTATAAAGAAGATACCCTACCTAATTTTTGATAAGATTTCCAAAAATGCATAAAATTTTAAAAAATAAAAAATTGTGGCCTATGGAGCAAACTAATGAAAAAACATAAAATCACAATAACTTTTAGAAAACTTACCTTCAAAGCCTAAATTTGTTTCTAAGAACTTACCTATGAGATACCTCAAAACCCAAAAAGAAAAAAACATATCAAAACTCACGCTAGTTTGGAAGATATGGTGGAAACAAGAATGATGGCCCAAATCATAGCTCTGATACCAATTGTTATCATGTTTCTTGGAAATATTTGTAAAAAATCATAATTGTAGTAGACCATTTCGATAGGGTTAACTCCAATAATAAAAAAATGTGATATGAATTGAATAGTTGATGATATGATGATTTAGGAGGAACATCCCCATTTATTTATAAGCTTAACCATGTAGGGACATACCCCTTTATCTTAATAAATTGTATTTAAGGTATTAACTAAAACTAATGTTAATTTTAAGCATGCCATAAGTGGTTAACTCATCATACTTAGGAATATATATTATATTAGGGTAATAACATTATATAGAATATTAGGGACCTAACAGATTTAGCTTGATAAATTTGAGCAAGCTTATTCCAAAGTTTCTTAGTAGTCTTCTCTTCATGGGCATTCAGAAGCACGGGGTCGGCCAAATCAAGTCTTATTAGAGCCTTAGCCTTGTGATCCATCATATCTCAATTTTTTGTTTCGTGCTTGATGGCATCTTTCTAGATACAACAAGCCATAGATATTGGTCTACTAGAATGTCTTCCATCTTAAGCTTCCACAACTCAAATTTACCAAAAAAAAAAAACCAAAAGAGATCAATACAAAAAAAAACTCTACCCAACAATGGAACCACAATTGGCCAGGCCCTGCTACCAATTGAAAGGAAGCATGGTGTGTGGAAATGCTTCCTACATCAATCTAGTGAGGAGAGAGAGTACAAATATTTTTTTAAAACCTTAAACAAATACTGTAAAGAAGATGCACATTACAAGAAATATAAAATAATATCACCACAAATAAATGCACACAACACAAGATATACATGGAGAAAAGCTTTTTGGGAGAAAAACCTAATACTTTAAAAGCATGGTCAATGTATTACAGTAAACAATTTGGTAACATACACTTGCAAGAAAGTGTCTTCCGAGAGTACACAAGTGTTAAATTTTGGAATAATTTTGGCCCAACATAACATTACCTACAAATAATCTCATAGTACAACTCCAATCCTAACACATGCATTTATAACACCTCATTGCATGCAACATGCAAAACACATACACATGTAAAGCTCAACATGCAAAGCACATGCACATTCCATCTTTTACTCACTGATTGACTCGAGTTAACTTCAAGAAATGGGACCCACATGTCACTTGCCATGCAAGTCTAACACCTCTTTGAGTCAACTCTCACATAATGACATCATCTGTTGCACACAATTAAATAGGCAAATAAATAAACATTAAATAAATAATCAATGCTAGGAATTATCAAAAGTCGAAACACCTTATTCCTAACATTTATTTTTCATTTTATCTTTATGTAAATTTATTGCTTTGTTATTAGTCAAACAAAAATGATGGATTCGTTAAAATAATGTTGGGCATTAAATTAATACTTTACATATTGATGCTACTAACATGCCTATCTTAAATAAATCTCCATAAAAGTTATTCAGAGATATCAATCTCGAAACACTTTTTTTAGATTTGTAAAATAGACATCTCAAAAACGATATCTATGATATCTTTTACATAAATTTATATAATTAAATATATTAATTATAATTCAACATTATTAAAAATAATAATATTAAAAAATGCCTATGAATATCTAACATAAAAAGCAATATAAAAGACTTTACATCGAATCAGCATTGTTGTTAATTAAATTAAATTAAAATGCTAAGTTGTTAACATTACCAAGTTTATCATTTAGATTTGATAGAAGCAAAAAGAAAAGATTAAAAAGGAAACGTATAGTACAAAAACATGAATGGAAAGGTTCTCAAATCTTTTGCTAGTACCTTAAGTGATAGAGACATTATACGGCAAGATATCTTAAAAAGATTTTTGTCGTAAGTTGTTGAAGAAACACTTTTTAAAAACTATTATTTTAATTCCAAAAGGTAACTTGCATGTTAAGAGATTGTAATGTCAATATAGGTAGTCAAAAGGAAGTTAAATAAAAAAATATTAAACAAGGTCTATACATTATTCCCTAGCTTGCTGTAAAGCTTTCAACTTACATCAAATTAGATTTTATTTTTTAATTCCTTAAATAAATAGAGTAAAGAAAGTCCTCCTTGTGGTGGCCATCCATGATTATTTCAATTTTTAATTAATTGAAAAAACATTAACCATAAACAAAAGAGAGTATCTTTAGAGAAACAACATCTAGTACAACACAAGATTTTATTCTTTGTTAATGTGAATAAGTTAAGTTAGGATATTGACTAAGATTTTTTCCTCTTATTTAACTCCCATTGTGTTTAAGAATACTTAAATTCACTTTCTAGTTGTTTGAATTCCTATGATTGAATGCTTTCCTAAAGTTGCAAGCACTTTTCTTTCTTTTTGTAAAATGAGAGGGGTTACATATGATTGCAACTAAAAATGAGAACAAGAATAATGAGTTAGGGCCAGCCAATGGTATGGTATTGGAGTTAATAAGTAGTTTTTCAAATTGGAGAAAAGTATATATTAATAATAAAGAGAATATATAGTTTGGATTTGGAAATAAGATAATCATTTTTAAAGTTTTTATGAAAAGTTGGGGTGAGAAATCATTTCAAATGATAGATTAAATATTGCAATAGGATATTATGCATAGTTTAGAAGTTATGATGAGTGACTTATTGAAGATGAATAATGTAATAACAGAATAATATGATGGTGCGAATAATATTTATCGTGGAACTTAGAATAATATGATGGTGCGAATAATATTTATCGTGGAACTTGTCTTCTGTTATGAAACTTGATGTGACTAGATTTGATTGCTTGTATTTTTCTCTTAAAATTAAGATATTTTAAAATCATGAATTGGGTTTATGATAGTTTTGATATGTTTTTTGTTGGAATTAATAAGAGATTATCTTTGGAAAAGGTGAAATGAAGGAGTAGTAATGCTAAATATACGCTTGTTCATGATATAGAGGTCCTACCAAAAATAATATAAAAATAAAATCACTTATCTTAGAAATAAGACTCCATTTGTTCAATTATTCATATTTGAAGAGAATTATGAGGGAGTGTTTTCTACTAGAGGCATGGGTAATGTGTGGATTGATAAGAGAGATTGCTCTTTCAAAAGCCACCAAGATGTGATTCTTAATGGCCATTATTCATTTGCTTGGTTAATGGTACTAATCGATATTGTTTTATTGCTCCATGATTTTTTTTCATATTGGTCCATGAAATGTCTTCTCTTGTCTTGTTAATACAAGACTATAATAAAATTTTTTAGAGGAAAGTAGGGGTGTGATGGATTGATCATATATATCACAAGTTTTTAACCTAGATAGTGCTACCTAAGCTAGATGTAGTGGGATGACCCATCTTGGAGCTTGGGTTAATTTCTAAGACATGCACAAAGAAGTTGAGGACTAGGATAATCATAAAGTGTTTAATTACATAGAAGTATTTTCCTACCAAATTCGTCACATGGGATAATAAATATTTTGTGTAGAAGCATCCATAATTGATTAGCATAAAGGATGATGCTTGTGTGAAGGGGGGTGGCGGCATGCTACACCCTTAATCTTATAGTGTGCATAGAGATACAAATAGTTGGCTTGTACCTTTACTCTTAGTTAATTTATATGATCATTGACATATTTTTATATAGGTAGTCAAGTCAATTTGGGTGGCATCCAAGGTTCATGTGTAGGGTATATAGAGGAGATAGTGGTTAGTTTATGATCATCATGAATTGTGTTCTTAGTGGAGATATTTGGAGGTTTTTTCCCTCAAAGTGGCTTATTATTTTCAAGTATTATTAAGTAATTTGTAACATATTTCCTATTGTATTCTTCTATTGTGCAAGTTATTTTATTACAAGATCGATAAGCATTGAGGATATAGAAAATAATGATATGTTGGACCTTAATCATAAAAAAAGAAGTGATGGTGATATGAATCCTACTTAAATTTTAAATAAATTGATCAAATCTTAAAATTAGAAATGGAAAGAAGGTAAAACCCCTAGGGTAAAACCCTAAAGGGGTTTGTATATCATGTTTGCCAAAATTTAAAGAAATAAAACATATTTATTTACTCAAAATTAGGTTGAAAAGATATGAAAAGCAATATAATTTAATTAACCTAATTTTGATTTGTGATAGATCATATGAAAAATAGTACTCATATGAGTTCAGTAGTTAATAGATAGCTATCAATTATTTTGATCATAACTCTTCAACTATAACTTAAAATTGCTTATTCTTAGATGCACTGGAAGAAGAACAATGAAATATGAACTAGATCATTTGTATGATTTCGCTAGGTTAGATCTATGAGTGCACAAATGAATAAAATCAAATTTGTGTAGAGTTGAACCATATAGTGAAAGTGAGCTTTCACCCACGAGTTTGATCTTAATGCATGACTCTTGATACCTACAATAAAAGTTTATTCATCTGAGTTTTTGAACCTATAATATATAATTATCCTATTTATGAATACTTTTGAAGATTTTGTTAGGCAAGGGATTCTCCTTTAGTCAAACCTCTATAGATGGGTTGCTTTAACAACTAGGAACAAAGATCAAAGACAACAAATAGTCATGTAATATGTTGTAGATTTTAATTTAAGCAGATAATGTAATGTTGATGCTCTTAGAATGCTTATGCAAGTAAGTATGAAAGCTCGAAATGATTCTTCAATTCATACGATGAATTGGGGTTAGTCCTTAAATATAACCCTTAAGGTGACAAGTGTCATGCTTTAAGTCAACACATAATGACTAGTGGAAAAAGGGGAACAAGGGCCCAAATTTGAATTTGAATTTGATCACTTCAAACTTTGTTTCCATAAATTATGCAACTTTAGGTCAATCCCACAACTTGCAAATTTGAACATGAATAAGAAATGGATAAACCAAGGATCAAGACCAATTTCTAGAAATGAGTGCAAACAAGATTAAATAAGACTCAAATTTTATGCCAAAAATACACCACTTGCACAATTGTCATTACATAAAGGACAATCAGATCAAAACAAACACAAAAGTACGAAATACCTATTTTTCACTATTAAAAAATTACCATAAATTATACACACAAATTAACAAATAAACTATATATTTGGAAGACTAGAATAACCAAACTGAGACATCTACTACAAGAACATCATGAAGGATGAGGAATAATAGTTCAATTGCACATGACAAGTTCTATTTACAAAGTTAATAGAGTAAGACTTTATAAAGTGAATAGGTGCAAATACAAATGTAGTAGACGACAAACCATGCACCTCATTTTCATTTTAATTGTACATTTATACATTCATGTTAAAAAATGATTTTATGGTCTTGTCCCTTCGATTTTGGTGAAAAATTTATCACGGGTACATCTCTATAAAAAGATGTGCATTGAGCATGAGCATGCTCTCATCATGGCCATGTTTTATATAATTTATTAAATAAAACATTTTAACATGGGAGAGCCACTTGTAAATGTATTTCCCCATCATTTGATCTACCTAGGGTTGGGTACCACATACAAAAAGATGAATACCGACAAAAAAAGGGGGACCAAGACTGGCCAGGAATGAATGACATGAAAGATCAGAGAAATCGATTAAGGTATTTTGAGAAACAATAAAATTGAAAAGAAATAACTTTTTTAAAGCTAATAAATACAACATACATGGATAAATAAATGAGCTGAGACAATAGGTAATAAATAGAGATTAGGATTTTTTAGTTTTGTTTGTAACTGTAATTTTTTATTATGGTTTGTGTTTAGTGATTTAATTTAGTGTTTTGCAATTAGGTTTGGAACTGTGATGTTCTAATAGATTGTAGAATGGTTCTTTTTTTTGATTTTGGTTCAATTTAATGTTGTATAAATGATCTTCATGCTTACAAATTTGAGCTCCCATTTATGAAGTCAACTCTTGTTTTGTATATTTTTCATGTGCATACTTGATTGCTCAAAACCTATATCCCTCGAGAACATAAACTTGCATCTAGAAACTTGATGGTATCTACATATATTGTTATAGTATGTTGGGCAAGGGTTATTCTCCTTAGTCAAACCCCTCAAACAAAATTAACTATTTTGATGGTTTTGAACAAGGATTGAGGACACACCAAGCAATGATGCAATATGCCTAGTTTGTCACTGATTATGCATATGCTAATGCTAGTTGGTGATGTAATGATGTATTGTGATGATCTCTAAATGATAATGTTATGGCTAAATAAGAGATGGATGAATATGGTAGCTCCCTAAAAGTGAATTGGAGTATCCTTTTATACAACACCCTAGCATGTAAATTACACATGTCTTGCTCAAGTTGAATAATAACAACTAGTTGGAAGAGGATTTTTTTGGACCATAAATAAATTTGATTTGAAAAGTTTGGAGTCAAATTTGAGTTGTAGATTTGAACAAAATTCAAATCCACATCCACTAAGTCGACCTAAGATAAATAACAAGTAATCTATAAATTTGATCCAAACCCTTATGATATGTGAAAGCAAGTTCAAAAAAATTTGTCAACATTTTTAGAAAAACATACCATTTGTATAGTATTCATCACACTTAAAACAAACTTGTCAAAATGAAATCCAAAATAGAGGGAAATGGTGTAAGGTATGCATTTTTTACCCTTATAAAAATAAATAAAAAGAATTACTACTGGTTTTAATGTAAAATATATTTAAGATTAGTTTATATGGTGGAAGGTATGTACATTTGTGTTTTATCAATAAAAAACAATTTAAATGTTCCAAATATTTTTAACACGAAATGTGTTGATTCTTAATTTTTAGTTTTTAATTTGATCATCAAATTAAACCAAGATTTTTTTAGAGCAAACAAAATTGTAAGATTTTTAAGAATAATGTTGTGTATGAAACTATTTTATTTTAGCTTACATTAATCTTATAAGGTAAGAAGCAATTCACCCAAATTTGTCATTCAAATATTATTGAAGAACTTGTAATTAATAAGAATGATTATACCTTAATTGCATTCATTTTCACCAATGTTTAAATATAGAAATAATATTATTTAAAAAATTATAGCCTTATTTCTATTTCATCCTTATGTATATAATAATCAACTAGATTATATCTTTTATTTTTTTAAGGAGATTTTAGATAGATGATATTGTACTTAAAACAAGGATAAAGACAAGGAATTCAATACAAAGATTGGTGACAAAGACAATACTTCCACTTACGAAGAGCTTTGTAACATGAATATTCGAAGGGATAGCAACAAAAACTATAATGATAGATTATATAATAAATTCAAAAGACATGTTGCATTACCTAAAGTTGATTTATGTATTTAAAAAGTCATACATAGCACTTTGGTCTAGAGAATGTTAAAATTAGTCATTAGCATCATTGTTATCACTATCATTGTTGTTATCATTGTTACCTTCATCATCATCATTGCTAAATTAGATAAAACATATATTGTTTAAAATAATATTCCCCTATTAAAAGGGAAATATATAATTAAATTATGAGAAAAAATTCCTAAAAGAAACCTCGAGCTAGGTTTCTTAAGCTTAAATTTAATGGAGCTTCTAAGGCAACCCATGTTTCAAATTAGCGTTGGTGTAGTGTTAAGGGATGTGGATGACCAACTTGTTAAAGGGGGTTCCATATTTCTTGGAAGTATGTTGAATAATGTGCTAGAGTGGGAAGCTATTATGGCTAGCATTGCCTCTATTTCCTCATTGGGTTGCAAGAATCTACACAAGGAGACTCTATGGTGGTGATTCAATGGCTACAAGAGATCTTGCCCAAGTTGGAATAAGTGACACTTTCAAGAATAAGACTTTTAATGGTATTTTATTTATAAATTATTATAAAGAAAGAATTTAATTGTGAATTTAATAGCTAATGTGGGTATTGATCAAATACCTTTTTTGGCCCTTTATAGTGTTATTTTAATAGAATTGTATCTAGGAATTGAAATCATTTTAATTATGTTCCCCCATGAATTTTTTTGGAAGGCCCCTTATCTTCTCAACATGTGGCATGTAATGTTTATGAAAGATGAGTTATATTTATCAACTTTATTCTTAATAATTATTTATTTATGATTGGTGGCCTTATAAGTGTCAAAAAATTTATAGGCATACATGGTAGTCTAATGATGACTTGATGATCCAACACACAATCCTTGTGGTGTGACTAAACCTCTCTCAATTTATCCAAACATGATGGAAATGCTCAATCAACTCATATGACCCTTACATGCTTCTAATTCATGTTTTCTATCTGCTTACCATGCTTATGTGCCTTGTTACTTTATAAAAACTTGAGTTTTTTTCTTATGAATTCATAAATCAACCCTTTTTAAGTTAAATTGCCACATTCAACAACCACTTGATGATTTTGTAATTTCCTTAATAATTTTGTACTATAAACCAAGTGTTATGCATTTAATTCTTTCTCACACAAATTATTTGCATGCACCATTCTTGCATTAATTTTGACTTTCAAACTCAAGTCCAGTTCACTCTTAATTATTCCCAAGATACAACAACTTCTATTTTACATATTTATTTGTGGATCTAACCTTAGTAATAGTTTTAAAAAAGGTTTTACATGGGATCTTTTAATTACTTCTTCAATGAATTTATATTAGCTCTTTTGTTTCCTTACATAGCTTTCATAGTGGGTTTAAGTGTTTATTTCAAAGAACTATATCAAAATTCTAACTCTTTCATATGTCTCCTCATAATACAAGTCCCTTAAAGTCTACATGATTCATCATTTGTTATTTTCTATCTCCTAAGTTGAGGATGCATGTCACAAAAGACATCCTCAACATCATGGATTATTCATATTCGAGTGTGGGATTCCTCTATTTGCATTCATGATTTTTTAGAATAGCTCAATTTTGTAGATTAAGTAGAAGAGGTGGAGTAGATAAATTCTTGCATTTCTCAAGAATTGTATCATTCAACTACGAGTTCTAGATTTAGTATAAAATTTAGATTTATTAGTTTAATTAGAATTTTGTATTACAAAATCTCACTTCAAAGCAACAATTCAACTTCCTTTACAACAAAGCATTTAGCGAGCAAAAATAAAACTATCTTCCTTCAAAAACATCACAACACAAGAACTAAGAACATCCACATCTAATCCTCATGCTTACGAATGAAAGCTAAAAAGAAGCATAGAAAGAGATTATTTTATCAGTATAGTTTATTATACTTTCCCTATACTTACTACTAGTCAAAATTACATCTAGAATACAAAAGGAAAACAAGTCGGTGTTGCCAGTATTTGTATTGGGTTTGTAAAACATCTCATTATTTTGCATATAAGCACATGAAACAAATAAAATATCAAAAACATAGTTTACTTTCAATATTTAATAGTATATTGATTTGAAAGGAATAAGAATCTAGAAAATACAAAAAATAATAGATTAGTTGCAATCTATTTCCTTTATCATTTTTTTATTTTAGCATTTAGCTTGGTTTTTAATCTCTATTTCATGAACATTCAATTCATTCAAAACAACACATTAAACTTTGGTCCTTACATATTCAAGCCAAATAATCTTATATTTAGTTAAACAGCAAAAATAAACACAAAAAACTAAACATCAATTTGTATGTCAAAATTCAACAAACAATCCAATTGACAATCTCAAAAGGTATTTCATATCAATGTATTCTTTGCCTTAGCCATACTCAACATATTATTCTCATGTATCCTAGTGTTAAGGAGGTTTTGATTGAAACTTTTGTTTGGGAACTATGAGAAAACTCCCCCCACCTGAACTAATTGAAGAACAAGATTGAGCCACTCAATGAATCCAACATGCAAATGATTGACAACAAGCTATCATAAAAATGCATCTTAATACCTTGTTTAATATAGAGACTTTTCATCTCAATCTATTCCTAGAAAACATTCATCAAGAGATCAAAGCTATATATGCCATTGTAAACCCCTACATTACCATCATCACAACCACACCCAAAGACAAAGAAACATTGTTACCCATATGACACTTCCCCCTCTTGAATAAGGTAGTTCTCCAAACACTCTAGTTGCTTTTTCCACATGAGAAGGAGTGAGCTATCCATAAACAAACCAAATGCATGAAACGCATGTGTGCACCATTTTTATTCATGCAAATTTATAGGAGAGAGTATTTTGATGAACCTAACATGAACAACAAATACTTTTAGGAATCTTTTCTTTCACCTTTTCCCTCATGCCATTTCATCTCCTCTTTCCTTATTTTATCGCCGCCCATTTATTTATGGTGCATACAATACCCTCAAATATGTTGGGATAGACAACAACCCAAGGGAAAGTCCCTTATGTTGATCTAATCACACATCCCTTTGATCATTACCTACTACCATGTATTATCTAGCTTCTATACTGAGTGCGTATGACTATGAAGATACAAACTTTAAAGATGCTTATCAAGTTATCAAGATCCAAAGTAAAAAATGAAACAAAATCAAGACTATAATACCTTTAACAACCCCAAAAGAGGTCATATTAACAAGAGATTCTACAACCAAACCCAAACCAGTCAAAGGCTCAATGTGTGCTAGTTCAATTTAAAATCCATCTAGGTAAGACCCCAACTTTGTAGCCTATAAAAACACAACCATCCACATCAACAACAAAATGGGTCACCTTAAAAATGAATTAATAAGCACATGAGTGGCTTGAAATGCTCTTGACATGACTTATTGGAATGTCCAAGCCTCCTCACAATAAAAATAGCTATAAAATCATATCCATATCTTCTTTACCTTCGTCATATTCAACATATTATGCTCATGTGTTTAGGTGTTAAGAAGGATTGGGTTGAAAATGCTCTTTAAGAATGAAGAGTAAACTTCCCCCCACCCTATCATTCAATGAATACAACAAGAAAATGATTAGAAATAGGTTGTCATGCTAGCACTTCTTAAGGCCTTGTTTGACATAGAGACTCATTGTCTTGGTCTATTCTTAGAAAATACTTGTTGAGAGCTTGAAGCCCCATCTACCATCACAAACCCTTGAATTCCAATCATCACTACCACACCCTCACAAATATAGAATTGCACTAGCCATAAGTTACTTCCTCCTCATGAAAAAGGTAGTCCTTTAGACACTCACTCACTCCACTTGATTTTTACATGTAAGCAAGAGTGATCTATTCATACACAAGCCATGCATATGCAACACATGTGTTTACCATTTTTAATTTACACATAATAGTAACAAGTCAAATTTGAAGAGTACAAGCCCAAGGTGACAACTTTGTGTATAGGACCAACTTGTGATGCCATGATGATTGCTTGAAGTTATTTCCCTTTGGTACATATGAAGAGTTATACTTTGTACCAAGATAAATTTCTACTTAGGACCTCAAATATTTGGTTTTTGACATTATTTCCTTTGTCTATATATTTGTTTATTTGTGTTTATAGATATTTTTTATTGGATTTCTTGGTGGCATTCGTGATGGGTTTATTTGGTTGGATCTAGTGTTGTGGTTGATGTCCCATTATCATCATCTAGTTAAGGCTAAAGACCCTATCTCAGGGGTTCCATTGCCCAAACATGATATTTTTGTCCTTGGTGATGTGTGTGTTGAGGCCTTCAATGCCTAATGATTCTCGCTCAACTCGTTGAAAGGCCTCTATCTAGGAGGAATTCATGACAACATTATACATTTCTAGATCCTTTCTATGTAGGTTAAGAGCTTGATTCTAGATATCTTCCTATTAGCCTACTTTATCCCTTCCAAGTTGGTTTGGGGATGGTTCAAAAGATGCAAAGAAAAGTTGAATGGTTTGCATTCATCAACTTCCATGAGTGATGTTAACCTTGTCAAAAAGAAAATGTTAACAATGCATCAAAAGTTGAAAGATGTCAAACCTTTTAACTTAGGTTTGAAAATTATTCCAAAAAAATTAATAGTCACACATACTAGATGTCATTTCAAAATTTTCAATTCATTCATGCTACATATGTGGTATATAGGCAAAAAAAAAGTTAAATATTTCACATCATCAAATTTTCTTATCCAAAATTGAGTGGTTGAAGGATGTTCCTCTATGCCTACTAAAGGTGATCTAGATTGGGTGAGATTGGGTGACTATGATGGATGTTGGGATAAGGATTTTGGTGGTTGAGAAGTATCAAAAATGAATGTGGGCTATCCTTTTATATAATGCCTCTCCAAATATATATCTATAAATATAAATTATTATGACTCCTTTAATATACATGTACTTGTGATACATATGTCAATTTAATAAGGGGATGGCCCATTTGGGAAGGCTTTACACCCCATCTCTATATGCCTTGACCTTGACCAATGTAAGTAAAGATGGATGGATATATTCCACACAATCTGCCACAATTTCAGGACGCATATTACTGAAAATGCGAGTAAATACGTATTTAGTAGCAAATCTGGGAAGCATATTCTTAAATGCTAAAGGAGGATCAAATCCAATCTTTAGTAGGGCCCACAACAAATGACACCTGATCTCAACATAGACCTTTGTGATAGCGTGAAATATTATTGCCAACAATTTTTATTACTATAACATTATATCGCAATCTTTGGAGATCTAGGAAGACTAGTCAAGACTCCATCCGTGAGTATACAACTTTTAGGGCGTATTATAATGACAATAATATAGTATAGTAACATGCATACATTTTTGTTATATATGATTGATTTTCTGTCTTTATTGGTAAGAGGTATATAGTGTTTAGGAATGTTTTTGGATATTAATTGTGTGAAAAATCTTTGGAATTGATATTTCGGATTATATTTTGTGATTTATTATTAGGAGGGTAAATTTAATTGGTGTATTGGTAGATATAATAATGAATATTGGTGGATACATGGAAGTTATATGTATTCTAGAAGTGAAAAGTATATCAATCTACTTATTTTTCTTGTACGCTATTTTGTGTATATGTGTTAACACATTGTTTTAGTATATATTTTCTTTGGTTTAGTGCACTCATTGATCCAAGATTTAGTCTTTCGTATTCAAAAAATATCATTTTAGCTATTGTTGGATCATTTTGAACTCTTAGTTTAGTGGTTTACCGCGTTGAGTTTAGTTTTGTGTTTTATCCTTTCTATCTATCAAATCACATATGGCGGAGTAGGAAAAAGTGTTGAGTTCACACCAGTTTATGTCATAATCTAAAATTTGCATAGCAAAGATATAGTTGTAGTTGGGGAGGTTGATCACAAATATTGAGTCTACACCTTCTCACATTTTGCTCCTATTGTTCCTTTAGTTGATGTTCACACACAAGCATCTAGTGTGGACACTTTTTAGGAGATTCAGTATGGTCATTTGTATCTTGGTATTATTTCATCTACTAAGGTTCTAGAGACATGTGTTGATGTTCCATCTCCTTCATCTACTAGATAGAATTGTGAATAAACACGAGACATAGGATCAAACAACAAATAAAAACACCTTCCACACAAGAGATTTGTAAAACAATGATTTACTATTCCTCAACAAGAAAAACTTACATAATGAACCTCAAGAGTCTTCATAGAGATTTGGGTTGAGATAATACAATGAGGGTGAGTGCTTTATAGGAGCAACCCTAAATGATAAAGGGATTAGATCATGACAAGTGTCATCATCTTGTGTGATGAGATAAAATGATCTAATAATAGCTCACTTTAGTTAACAAAAAAAACACTCCTAAGTTTAGCTTAAGTGCATGAGAATAAAGTAGCCTAATAATCAGTTAGATATTAATTAATTATTAGCTAATGCATGATTACTCTAACACCCCCCCTTAAGATGAACTTAGGGAGTAGCTAAAAACCCTAAAAATCCAATGCATAAAAAGCAAAGAATGCATGATGGGTCTCGACAAACAAGGCTTGATGAGGTACCTGTGTACAAACAATCTAATCTCTTACAATTGGAGAAAAGGAGAAAACCTTGTGCCATAAACTCCTCTCCAAAAGAGAGAAAGGCAAATGAAGGACTCAAAAAGCCTCCAAACCAATGTCCTATAAAGAATAGGAACATGAAGAACATCGCACAAGCATGAAGAAGTTGTAGACAACTATTGAATGATGGCTACTATAGTGTTGAAATGTAGAACCTCCTCTAAAATAGATAATTATTAGGATCAAGAAGACAATAATTTGCATAAGTGCCTCCAATGACACTACTCAAATTAGATGGCAAACAAGGGCATACATTTGGAACTCGAAGATACAAATGGTACAAGTACCAATAGTCTAAAGAACATTGATCAAGTGAAAATGGAAGGTCGCCTCTAGAAACAAGAAAACAAGAATGTCTATATGGTAAATGCTCCATCTCACTGAAATGCATGGGTATCCAACAATTGCATCTGCCTAGTACATAGGAACAAGAACTAGATACATAAATCACTCCAAAATGAAACCAAGGAAGCATTAGTACCAATAGAAGAAACCCCCATAATGCAAAAAGGGAGAGCTATGACATGTACACTAAAACCATGTCACCCAGAAGTGCATGAAGGAGAACAAAGAACATCTAAATGTGCAATTGAAAGTACCTGCAAATAAAAAGGGTGTGCAAAGCAGGGCACACATGCATGAGGAAAGAATCACTAGGATTTGATGTTGTCATGGAAGGAACACTCACTTGAAAAAGGTGTGATGGAAAAACAAAGGCACTCACAACCCACCCATGGTACTTATCACAGTGTGAGTACAAAAGACACAACAAGATGTGTGAAATCCCCAAAAAAAATACTAGGATGACACTTTATCTCAGTGTGTCTACAAAATAAATTGCATGGAAAAGATGTCTACAATGCCCAAATAGGACAAAATATTGGAAATGCATGTGTAGAATAAGCTAAAACAAGTCATCGCACACAAGTAGGAGGTTTCCAAGAGCTAAAACGTCCAAGTAATTCACTAGAATGTGAAAACACAAAAAAAATGAATAAAATGTACTTAGAGAAAAATTTAGAAAAATTGCATGAATGGTTGTGAAGATCTTTGAAAGAACTTTCCAACACTATTGGAATCGTGAAAAATGGAGAAACATGTCAAAATTTATGAGCTCGAGAGTGAAAATACCACATATGACTTTAACAGGTGATAAAATATACTAGCAACAAAATCTGAAAAAAAACCAACACCATTGGATAGTGCTCACAACCAGCGCTTTCAAACAATATCTCGTTTGCCCAATTTTGGTAACCAAGCAAAAAGTTATCATAATTTTACCAATCTTGCTAAAATTGTAAAAAAAATAAAAATTGTTTAGCCCCCATAAGGGCTGGGCACTGGTCGCCCATATGACCCTTGGATGCTTGATTTTTTTTTTTGCTTTAAAATATCAATGAAGATTTCAGATTTGAAGCCTTGTAACCCTAGTTGAAGAAAACCCTCAAAAATCCATATACATATAATTTATTAAGATGAAATTAGGGAGTAGCTAAAAACCCTAAAAATCTAATGCATAAAAAGTAAAGAATGCATGATGGGTCTCAACAAACAAGGCCTGATGAGGTACCCATGTACAAACAATCTAATCTCTTACAACTGAAGAAAAAGGAGAAAACTTCATGGTAAAAACTCCTCTCCAAAAGAGAGAAAAGCAAATGAAGGACTAAAAAAACCTCCAAACCAATGTCCCAAAAGAATAAGAATGTGAAGAACATCACACAGGCATGAAGAAGTTGTAGACAATTGTCAAATGATGATTGATATAGTGATAAAATGATGAACCTTCTCTAAAACATATAATGATCAGGATCAAGAAGACACTAATTTGTATGAGTTCCCCCAACAACATTACTCAAATTAGATGGAAAACAAAGGCACACATCTAGAACTCGAAGTCTATACAAATGGCATAGGTACCAATAGTTTGAAGAACACTGATCAAGTGAAAATGGAAGGTCGTCTCCAGAAACAGGAATCCAAGAATTTTCATATGGTAAATGCTCCATCTCACTGAAATGCATGGGAAACTAGCTGCTACATCCACCCAGTACATAGGAACAAGAACTAGATAAATAGATCACTCCAAAATGAAACCAAGGAAGCATTAGCACCAATAGAAGAAACCCCCTAATATAGAAAGGGAGTTCCAGACATGTACACTGAAACTATGCATCACTAAGAAGTGCGTGAAGGAGAACAAAAAACATCTAAACATGCAACTGAAAGTACCTACAAATAAAAGGGTGTGTGCAAACCAGGGCACACATGTATGAGGCAAGAATCACTAGGATTTGATGTTGTCGTGGAAGGAACACTCACTTGATAAAGGTGTGATAGAAAAATAAAGGCACTCACAACCCACCCATGGCACTTTATATCATCTAGTGTGAGTACAAAAGGCACAACATGATGTATGAAATCCCTAAAAATATACACCAAAATGACACTTTATCTTAGTGTGTCTACAAAAGAGAAATTACATACAAAAGATGTCTACAAAATTTCCCAAATACGAAAAAATTCTGGAAATACATGTAGAAAAACCTAAAACAAGTCATCCCATGCAAATAAGAAGTTTCTAGGAGCTAAAATTTCCAAGTAATTTACTAGAATGTGAAAACACATAAAACTGAATAAAATGTACCTAGGGAAAATTTTGGAAAAATTGCATGAATAGTTGTGAAGAGCTCTGAAAGAACTTTCCAACGTTGTTGGAATTATGAAAAATGGAGAAACAGGTCAAAATTTGTGAGCTCGAGAATGAAAACAACACATATGACTTTGAAAAGTGATAAAATATACTAGCAACAAAATCCAAAAAACCAACACTATTAGACAGTGCTCAGAACCAACTTTTCGACAATATCTCACGTGCCCAATTTTGATAACCAAACAAAAAGTTATCAAGATTTTACCAATATTGCTAAAATTATTTAAAAAACAAAAATTGTTTAGCCCCCCCAAGGGTTGGGCACTGGTTGGCCATATGACCCTAGTATTGGTATGTGGCGACTGATCATGCAAATACTGTACACTTGTAATGTATTGTCGGGTTCGGGCATTGCCCCAATTTTTTTTTTGGTTAACTCATCAAGGTTTTCTCGCTGACACGTCAAGGTTTTTTCTCTATTGACACATCAAGGTTTTTCCATTAACATGTCAAATGAAAATGACCTTATAAAACCCTAATTCTAGAAGGTTCCAAAAATCTTGTTATAAGCGGTTGGGATGTATGTTGTGATAGGGTGATTCACGAGATTGTAATCTATTTTGCACTAGATAATAAAATCATTGGGTGGCTGAGTTTCTGTGGATGTAGCCCATATTGGGTGAACTATGTTAAAATTTTGTGTTGATATCTTTTTGTGTTATTCTTCATTGTTATTTTTGGGTTATTTAATCTACTTGAACCCTAACAACTGATATCAAAGCCACATGTATTTTTGGTCGATTGGAAGGAAACCTCTAGATTTGAGTAGGAGCAATGGAAGAAGGAAAATTCAAGGTTGAGAAGTTCAACGGCCAAAATTATCAATTATGGAAGATGCAAATGGAAGATTATTTATATCAAAAGGATCTATGGTGGCCATTGCAAGGAAAAGCAAAGAGAGATGTTGTGATGTCCGATGAAGATTGGGAGATTCTAGATAGAAAGGCATTATGAACCATTTGATTGTGCATGGCACCATCTGTGGCGTTCAATATAATAGAAGCGAAGACAACAAAGGATCTGATGGAAGCTTTGGCTAAATTGTATGATAAACCCTCAACCTCAAATAAGGTATTTCTCATGAATCATTTATTTAATCTGAAAATGAAATTGAAGGTGGATAGGTGACAAATCATTTAAATGAGTTTAATACAATTACCAGTCAGTTAGCTTCTATCAAAGTGAATTTTGATGAAGAGGTGAGGACTCTCTTGGTTTTATGTTCTTTGCTAGAAAGTTGGAATAGCTTGGTAATGGTTATAAGTAGCTTTGTCTCTGGTTCAAATACATTGAAATTTGATGATGTTGTTGGTGTTATCCTTAGTGAGGAAATGTGATGGAAAAGCATAGGTGAGACTTCAACATCGGGCAATGCTTTGACTATAGAGAACATGGGAAGAATAAAGGAGAGAGGAAAAGGCCCAAAAAAATGTGGGAAGTCATAAGGGAAGTTGAAAAAAGGTAAATCTAAATCTAGAGGAAGAATGGATTGCACTGGCACTGTGGAAAGCTAGGAAATTTGAAGGATTGTTGGTCTCAAAAGGGAAAACAAGGAGACAAACAACATGATGACAATAAGGAAGCTAATGATGCAGGTAATAAATTGTAGGATGGTTTAATTATGTGTTTAGATAATGTTAATGAGTCCTGGGTAATAGATTCAGGGGCTTCATTTCATGCCACCCCCCATAGGAAATATTTTGTAGATTATGTTCAAGGTGATTTTGGACAGGTATATTTGGGTGATGATGAACCCTATCAGATTGTTGGAAAAGGAAAGATAAAAATCAAGTTGTAGAATGGAAATGAATGGTTGCTACAGGGGGTAAGGCATGTTCCAAATTTGAGAAGGAATTTAATTTTTGCAAGACAAATGGGTAGTGAAGGCTGCATAGTTACCTTTTCAGACAAATTCTAGAAGGTCACTAAAGGTGCATTAGTAGTAGCTAAAGGTGAAAAGGTAGGCACATTGTATTTGTGTGTTGGTAATACTTATTCTACCTTAGGTACTACATAAATAGTTGCTACTGAGACAATTATAGCACTTGCTTAAGGGATAGAAATAGAATTGTGGCACCATGGAATTGGGCACATGAGTGAGAAAGGCATGAAAATACTTCACTCCAGAAAGTTGCTACCAGGTCTGAAGCAAATTGACTTGGAGTTCTGTGAAAATTGTGTTTATGGAAAACAAAAAAGAGTCTAATTTCTCAAAGTTGGGAAAGAGAAGAAGAGTGAGAAATTAGAGCTTGTGCATTAAGATGTATGGGGACCAACTTGGGTATCTTCTCTTGGCGGCTCTTGCTATTATGTTACTTTTATCGATGATGCAACTAGGAAAACATTGGTGTATTTCCTAAAAAAAAATAGAAGTATTTGAAACTTTTACAAAGTGGAAAGCTTTGGTTGAGAATGAGACAGGAAAAAAGTTGAAGTGTCTCAAATCTAATAATGGAGGCAAGTATTGCAGCAGAGAATTTGAAAAGTATTGTTCTTACAATGCAATCCATAGGCAAAAAATGGTTCTTGGAACCCCACAAGAAAATAGTGTGTCTAAAAGGATGAATAGGACCATTATGGAGCATGCAAGGAGCATGAGATTACATGTTGGATTACCCTTACACTTTTGGGCAGATGTTGTACATACCGTTGTTTATTTAATAAACAGGGGACCTTCAAATCCTTTGGATGGTGGCATTCCAAAGGAGGCATGGATGGGTAAAAAGGTAAACTATTCATTTATGAAAACCTTTGGTTTTGAAGCTTTTGTCCATGTTGATATTGAAAATAGAACCAAGCTTGAGGCTAAGTCTAAAAAATGTGCCTTCATTGGATATGGATTGGATGAATTTGGTTATCAATTATGGGATTATGAAAACCATAAAATCATTAGGATCAGAGATGTTATATTCAATGAGAAGGTCATGTATAAGGATCGGTTGTAGGAAAAGAAGCATGAACATGCCAAAAAGGAATATGTGGTGTTGGATGAGATTCTAGAAAATAAAATGCCAGTGGTACCTGATGCTCAGCAACAACAAGTTATCCCACAGATTCCTGCAAGTGTTAGACATTCTACAAGGATAACTAGACCTCCAAAAAGATTTTCTCCATCGTTATGTTCTATATTATTAACTGATTCTGGTGAACCTAAAGGTTATGAAGAAGCAATGCAGGTAGATACCAAAAAGCAGTGGGAGCTAGTCATGAAAGAGGAAATGGATTCCTTGCTTCATAATCAAACTTGGTACTTAGTCCAATTCCCTGTGGGTAAAAGAGCATTGAAAAATAAATGGGTTTACAGGTTGAAGGAATAAGATGGAGGCAAGAAAATATATAAGGCCAGAATCATGGTAAAAGGTTTTGCACAGAAAAAAGGTATAGATTTTGATGAAATATTTTCTTTGATTGTAAAGATGACTTCTATTAGAACTATTCTAAGTCTTGTGGTTGCAGAAGACTTGCATCTTGAATAGATAGATGTGAAAACAACATTTCTCCATGGGGATTTGGAAGAGGAAATATACATGCAACAACCACAGGGATATGAGGTTAAGGGAAAGGAGGAATTTGTGTGTAGTTTAAAGAAGAGTTTGTATGGATTGAAGCAAGCACCTCGGTAATGGTATGTGAAATTTGATAGTTTTATGGTTGAACAAGGTTACAAAAGATGTCATTATGATTATTGAGTTTATTTTAAGAAATTAGGTAATGGCAGCTATATTATCCTATTGCTTTATGTTGATGGCATGCTTGTTATCGGGTCTAACATGCAACATATTAATGAACTTAAGTAGAAATTAGCAAAATTCATTTGCTATGAAGGATTTTGGTGTAGAAAAACAAATCCTTGGTATGAGGATCACACGAGATAGGACAATAGAAAATTATTCTTGTCTCAAACTATGTAGAGAAGGTGTTGAAAAGGTTTAACATATAGAATGCAAAAGCAGTTAGTACACCTTTTCTTACTCATTTTAAGTTGACTAAGGAGATGTGTCCAAAGACACAGAGGAGGAAGAAAAAATGTCTAAGATATCAGATGCATCAACAATTGGAAGCTTGATGTATGCAATGGTATGCACAAGGCCAGATATTACATAGGCAGTGGGAGTTGTGAGCAGGTATATGAGCAATCCAAGAATGGAACATTTGAATGCGATAAAATGGATTCTTCAATATTTAATAGGTACTACTTCAAAGAAACTATGTTTTGGAGGAACAAATTCTGCTCTAAAAGGATATTTTGACTCTAATCTGGCAGGTGATATTGATAGCAGGAGGAGTACTATAGGGTATGTTTTTACCGTAGGAGGTACTATAGTCAGTTGGATTTCAAGGCTGCAAAAGGTTGTTGTGCTTTCAACCACTGAAGTTGAGTATGTTGTTGCTACAAAAGCTAGCTGCAAGGAGATGTTTTGGTTACAATGTTTCCTAGAGGAATTGGGACAACAACAAGAAGATAGCCCTTTGTACACTGATAACCAGAGTGTCATTCATCTTGCTAAGAACTTAGCTCTGCATTAAAAAACTAAGCACATACATCTTAGATACCACTTCATCCGGTTAGTTTTGGAGGATGGAAAGTTGAAGTTGGAGAAAATTCACACAAGTGAGAATCCTACAGATATGTTGACAAAGGCAGTTACACGGGAGAAACAAATTTCCTCATTAGTTTCTATTGGCCTTCATGAATGATAATTATGGACATAAGAAACTAGCCAAACCTATAATCCAGTGGGAGCTACAAATGTAGCGGTGTCATCCAGGATCAGTCTCCAAGTGGGAGATTGTTTGGTGTGGAGCCTAATCAATCTCCAAGTGGGAAATTGTTGGTATGTGGCGACTGATCATGCAAATATTGTACACTCATAACATATCGCGTGGTTTGATGCATCGCCTCGAAAAAAATTGGTTAACACGTCAAGGTTTTCCCGTTGACATGTCAAGTTTTTTTTTCCCGTTGACACGTCAAGGTTTTCACATTAACACATCAAATGAAAAAGACCTTGTAAAACCCTAATTCTAGAAGGTTCCAGAAAGCTTTTTATAAGTGGCTAGGATGTATGTTGCGGTAGGGTGATTCGTGGGATTGTAATTTGTTTTGCACTGGATAATAAAATCATGGGGTGGCTGAGTTTCTGTGGATGTGGATCATATTGGGTGAACCATGTTAAAATTCTATGTTATTCTCTTTTGTGTTATTCTTCATTGTTATTTCTAGATTATTTAATCTACATATAATTGTTAATGTTTATTGCTCCAATCTTCCTGAACCCTAACACCTAGGATGGTTGATTTTTTTCTTTTTTTTTGTCTTTAAAAAAAGCAAAGAAGATTTCATATTTAAAGCCTTATGACCTTAGTTGAAGAAAACCCTCAAAAATCGAGAAGGGATTCGTTGAATCCACACTCTAACACCATAATAGAATTGTGAATAAACATGAGACGTAGGATCAAACAATGAACAAAAACACCTTCCATACAAGAGATCTGCAAAATAAATATTTGCTATTCTTCAACTAGAAATACTTACAAAATGAACCACAAGAATCTTCAAAGAGATCTAGGTTGAGATAATTCAATGAGGATGAGTGCTTTATAGGAATGACCCTAAATTACAAAGGGATTAGATCATGAAATTTTTTGTCATCCTATGTGATGAGACAAAATGACCTAATAATAGTTCACTTTAGTTCATAGAAAAAAACACTCCTAAGTTTAGCTTAAGTGCATGAGAATAAATTAGCATAATAATCAATTAAATATTAATTAATTATTAGCTAATGCATGATTACTCTAACAAATTTTGATGATGCTTGTGTTGCTATAGTCATGGCTACTTGTGATTTAGTGTAGCAAGGCATACATTATCTTCCAAATACAACTACTTCCAGGATAAGTACTTGATAAACATTTTAGGTTTGTTTTGTGAGTCTTATCTTGCAGACTTGGAGGACACTATTGAGGATGTTTATCTCCTCTTTTATGTGACTTCATATAGAGTTGCATCATATTATTTAGATGTTATGGGGGAGCATTTTCACCCTCTTGTTCCTTCTCTTTCTCATTGTTTGTCAAAATTTGGCATTGGTGTGGAGACCTTTGATCAACAATTGGAGGAGTCGTATTTATCTTTGTATTATGTTCTACATACGTTTCCAAGAGATTATGGATTGTCATCTTTTGTAGTGTGCCTTGGAACACGTGATTTTATTGTGATAGCTTTTGGCATCAACATGGGGAGACTTGAGCAAAATTTAGAGACATCACACATCATCTTTCTTCCCGCATATTCATTTCAAGAATGGGAAGATATCCTACATACATTGTTGGGGGATTAATATTGTTTAACATGATTAGATCATCTTCAACATTCATTATTAGGCATCTACTATTATTATAGGAGACTCTACTTTGAGGGGGGTTGAATAGTATATCTTCTTCTTCTCTCTTATGCGGGTAATTTTTCCTCACATGGGTTTTTTTCCTTCTCATTCTTCTTTCAGTGAATTTTTCTTTTTTATCTCTTTGGGGATTTTTTCCCCACCAAAATTTCTTCTTTTCTCCATTTGTGATAGATTGCATTTTTACATGGGTAACTAATATGGCCTAATAGTCGACACCCATCTTCATCTTTTCATCATTTTCATTTTTTTACTTCTCCCTAAGTTGCACTTAAGGGGTGGTGTTTGTGTGAAAGGGGTGTTTTACCTAGCTAGTTCATCACCTAGGTGCTAATCACACATGTTACCTAATTTTACTTAGGGTACACATTGGATAGTTATCATTTTATGTCTCAAGTCATAAGATTAAAACACATGTCATAATCTTATGCAATCCTATGTTCACCTTGGCCTATATAACCAATATTCCCTTTTTAATTCATTCAATAAATATAATTATAATTAATCTATCATTTGCATCCTTTGATATAATATAATTATTCTTTCATAGTTGATCTCTCTTATGCCTTCATATAATTTCTTAGATTTTTGGTGGCTACAATATTCACCCAAATCTTGCATGGTGTAGAGTATTCTATACCAACTCTTACAAGGTACACATTTAAACTCAACTCATTTATCTAGGTTAATTTTGATATGGTCAATCAATTTATCTATTATTAGTATGATATTGTCTATGGACGAGTGCTTTACTCTCTATATAAATTGGTGAACCTAATATTTCCTACAACCCTTAGGGTTTTATCCTTCCACTTTATTTTAAATCTAATATTTTTCATTTCTTTCATATTCTATCTCAAACCTTATTTTTATTGAGCTTAGATTTGGATCCATCCCTGTGTACTAGATCATTGCTATATTTTCATTACAAGTGCTTTTCCACCCCTCTAGCCACATGTACTTCTTATCTCATTATATTTTAATATATCCTTCTATTCATATGATATATACATGGATATTTCTTTGTATGGTACTTTTTCAACTCCATTAGTTGCTCAAATATTGTTATGCTTAATGATGATATTTCCTCCTACACCCCTTTAAATTTCCATCAACCCATGTTTATGTACATTTTATGTTTCATCTTATGAGGAACCTAGATGTATTAATATGTGTGTTTAATCTTCACTTACATGTGATGTTGATAATCCTTGTTTATGTCCATCTTCACTCAAGGTTCCTATCCCCCATATAACTTAAGATATTTTTTCTTCTATACCTTTTGGATCACGATATATTGATGAAATTTTTATTAAGGAGTTTAGTGATGACCATTATCTATTCTCTACTTCACATGATGTGGTTAATGATCCCTTTGATTTTTCTTATGATACTTCTAATGCTCATACTTTTAGAGAATTCATAATAGAGGCATTAAGTGGAAATAGAAATACAATATTACATGTTAGATGTTTTATATCTATATATTATGATTATATACATGATGATGGTACATCAATGAATGGATATAGAGATATGTTGATTGGTAGAGTAAAATAGTGGTTTGATTCATGTCATAAATATTATACATAATTGTATGATTTATCACATGATTTCATAAATTACTTTACTCTTGACCATAGAGCACATGTTTCTCTCATGATTTCCATATTCCATCTTATAGTGGCCCCTTTAGATCCCGTGGACCTGTTTATGCATCATGGTAATACACCACTTTTGGATGTCTATGACAACTTCCTTCAAATCATTTTTTATCTCCTATGATGTATCTTTGAACAATTTTCACACACATTCTTATTGTAATGTCCCCCTACGTATAATATTGCTTGACATAAACAAACATAGGACTTGGACAAATATAAAGAAGAAAAATAACATGCAAAACTTTTTACAATTTTTACTTTTATTTGAGGATAGTCTACAATGACTTAATGATCAATGTCTTATATATTTCATTGCTACACATGATATGCATACACATAAGAATATATGATGTGTTGATTATACTTAATTTTTCATGCTTATAATTCATTTCTCTATACTCAATTTATCATTCTCTCACTTTCTATTCTATTTTTTCTCATTGATTTGTGTGCATCCCTTTATTCTATTGTAATGCTCCAAGCTGTCACCCAAGACATTAATAGTAATATATGAATGAACAAATTTATCATGATATAAATATGACACCAACTTGTTCTAATGCATAATAATGCACTAGAATGTCATGTAGATTAATAAAATGATACTCAAATCTTTCAACTTCAATGCACCAAGAATGATGATGTAGACAAAATTGTTAACCTTCTTATGTGATAACTTTATCACAATGACAATATTAGAGGATAGAGTTGCCTTTACCAATTTTTATCAATATTAAACCATAGTCTAATCCTCTCACTTGGATTAGAATGAGAGTGGTGCATTTTCTTATTTATCAACCTAATCAAGACACAACCAACATCCATAGGGAATTGAAAACAATATCCAAACTCAAATTTCACTCACCTACAAGGTGGAACAATTAGGAGATCCATGACCTAGTTGAATAGTTGACTCATTATTTTTGTACGCGGGAATAAACATCAACATAAAATATTGAATTAATTAAGAGAAACCTCATATATATCCAAACCAAGATGATAGGTAGACAAGACAAACACTAGGGAGCAACTTTCATTTTGAAAATGTTTTTGAAAATGTTTAGGAAGTGCCCAATGCTAAGTATTTTCCACTAGTACTAGTACAAATTGCCCCCTTTGGGCCCAAATAATCCTATTAATAATAAAAATTCCCTATTTATCTAAGGATTTTCCCTCTATCCAAAACAATGTGCCTCTCTCAAGACTGGTGATTATAGACTATGTACATGCCAAAAGTTGCATTATGGGGTTCCTAGAGGCTCCAAATTTTGACACTAAGGCTAACCAAAGGATCCTCTAAAATAATAATAACATAATGAGCCTCAACACTATGATGTTTCAACCTCACAAGGAAATAAAAAAGGTCACAAGATCCAAGACAAGTGAAGCACTAGGCCATGACAAGCCTAAATAAAACAAACACAAAAAGGTGTCTTTACCTTGATCCAAGTGTTGTTTTAAAATGTTTTGAACCTACCATTTCTCATGTCCCCAAGGATTGATTAATCATATTAACATTCATGACTCCCATAGTCATATTTGTATCATAAAACATTAAACCATTCATAAGCATTGAAATTATAACTCGAATGCAATTAGACCATGTAAGAGCACTGCAAGACTCAAATTCAATAGGTCAAATGTATAAAACATTATCATTGATTATATTTACTCATATAATTAATACAAGAAGCACAAAATAGAAATTAATTTTATTTCAACTTCTAAAGCAACTTCACATCCTACTTCTAAGACAATATATCATGAAATTTTATTTCAAATCACAATGCAAATTAGCTTAAAATATAACTACAATATGGGGATCACATACCAAATATGGATATATTATATAGACTAACTCACAAATAGTCCTTCACATATATATACCTTGTATTACAATGATGCCCAATGGTTTCATAAATTATATTTTTTCTTATAATAGTACAAGGAAGTTTTGCAATAACACATGTATCAAGAGAACCATGCATGTTCTCTAAAAAATCTAAGGAAATAACTAGCCCCAATGGTTATCAACACTACCCAACCATGTGGGACCCTAGGGATCACTCCTTTGTACTAGAAAACAATCAATTGGGTAGTCATACAACACACATACAAAATAAGGTGGGTATAACACAACACCAACTCATATATAATGTAAGCATATATCAATCACTACATGTAATTGAGAGTCACAACACTCATCAAATATATTTGATTGGGAATTCACATATCTATCAAATGCATACACATGTAGATTCATTAATGTTGATCATACATAAATGATCTTATGCATAAGAAGGAAGGAAAGAGTATTATAGACTACAAATAATTGAGTTTCAAGATAATGGTTTCAAAACATTATGGAGTTGAGAAGCATGCCTCCATCTACTATGGGAAATTCTCAATGGAATTTATATCAATCTCTAAGGGTCAAATTAACATCCTCCACAATCACTCAACATATCCATGATGGAATACAAGACCAAACTTGCAGATTAGACTTAATTCATGTTCCAACCCATTTAATTTTAGTTGTTATAGTTTACCTTCTTGGTGGACACATCCTCATATTTTTATTTCAAGAAAATGGGCTATGAGAGTCTACTCCATCCTATTCTAGACTCTTAACTCCTAAAACACAAGGATCAAAAAACATAATGTGTCTTTCGTATGGAAAATAAGGTTAAATCAAGGCATACAAATTGTTGCAAGATAGCCAATCTTGTTTCTATGGGAAAACTCTTTCTCCACAAAATACAAAGGCTTTGCTTGATCTAAATTCACAAAAATCATTCTCAAGTAATTTTGACAAACTTCCAAAAACTCTTTTTCTACCATTTATGAACTTCAAAAATACTTCAAAAATTTTAACTTATTTTTTTAAAATTTCAACAATATCCCTTTGAGTATAAGCACATAGAGAATACACTTATCAGATCACATTTCAATTTTAGAAAAAAATTGCCATAATTTTGACATACAATGAAGATTTTAAAAATAAAAACTACACAAAAATATAACAATACAAATGCAAAATAATTCATATTCTAAGGAAACCACATCCAACCATCTAGTGTGGGCATGCCCAAAGCATGGAAACCAAATCAAACAATTGCATAATTTAAAGAAAGAATACCTTCAATCTTGCACTCACAATATTTGAAGTTTGTCTCTTTAAATAGTAATGTCTACAAAAATTTTGTAATCCTTTATCCAACGCTTCAATCCAAACTTCAACAAACCATGAAATCCAAACAAATTTAAAAAATCAAAAGCTTTCACCAAAGAGGGAACAAGAGAGAGTTTTATTTTATGAGAAAATAAAGTTAGTTTATAGAATCACTCAGGCCCCCTTTGCTCAAAACCCTTTTTCAAAAAGGTTTATTATCTAGTTTCATATTCAAAACAAGATACTATACCAAATTATATATTTTACATATTTGACATATATGAAGCAAAATGGAGAGATATTTTTATTTTAAATTACTCTCTTCTTTTTCAAAAATAGGTATTCCTTTGATTATTATTAATATTTAAATTGCATATATCTCCTACTAAATCATTAAAATGATAAAGCTTGTTCCTATTCTAGTATAATAGTCATTCACAAGAAATTACATGGAAATGATCAAACGCAAACATAAGAAGAGCTATACAGTCAACATAAAACATTCATTCACTTTTACAAGTTATCACAATACTTCAAATCTAGAATTGACATCAATTCAAATTAAGATTTGTAGGATAATGCAAGCCATGCATTGTAACTTGATTTGAGTGAGATGGGGAATTAAAAATCATATATTTACCTAAGTTTATTATTTCTAGATCAACCACCATTAGGGAAACCTATGCCTACACACTCAATTAAAATATTAAGTGTGTTTTCACAACACAACTTGGATAGTTGAAGCACCATATAAAACATTTAATGATATAATCCATATAGTATCAGTAACTACATCTAATTAAAAATTATATACAATAAATATGATCCAAATAATATGATATGAAATCAATTATCTATGATATTGAACTAGATAACATAATCATGATCACATATAAAGTTGAAACACTACTAGAGTTCAAACATATAAAACCACAACATATGCATCCCATAATACATAGTTAGAAATCTTAATGGCAATATAAAATATCATCAATAATTATTGTATCAATATAAATAAGAAAACCAATAGCAAGACACAAGATAAATGCCTATGGATCTTACATCTATGCACATAATACATTGGAAAAATTGTACATCTTTCACATAGGAATATTTGATATTTATAAAGTTGTGGACTTTATGAGTGCTACACTTTGGGGAGTGATTTATTTTTATTAGGTGGTTGTTGTGAGTAACATTATAAATACATTTAATATTGGGGGTCAAGGTTTATGTTGTCATTTCATGCCCCTCTTTGTGACCCAACACTGATATCCGATATGAGTGATCTTCCATGGGTCATCTTGCATGTGCTTCCCTTTAAGTGTTCCAAACTTGGCTAAGTCCCAGAATTTCAAGTTTTCAGACTGTCCCTTACTCACTTACCTTGCTTTCTTTCTCTGCTACTCCCTTCCTTCCCCCTTTTCTTCTCAGTTTTTTGGCTTTTAACCTTACCCTTTACCCTTTACTGATTCCTCTCCTCTTCCATTTTCACCTTTCGGCCTTTGGCCTTCACGCTTGCCTCTTCCCTCTTACCATTTCACTTTGCAACACATAGACCTTTCTTATGATCTCCTTTCTCCATTTTCACCAAAATTTGACTAGTGTCAAGCTTTTAGGGGTCGACCATCAGCCTTCCCCTTTACCTTCTTCCACTCCCTTCACCAACTGACCTTCGACAATCCAACCTCTAACCTTCGATGGTCTGAGGTCTGACCTCCAAAATCTCTCTCTTCTTTGAGCTTTTCGCTTTCTTTATTTCCCTTCTCCTTCCATCTCTTCTTCCCACTGATGCCTTGTTTCCAATTTGACTAAGTGTCTGAATTTCAGAGGTCGGCCTTCGACCTTCTTTGTTACCTCTTACTTTCTTCGATAAGAGGTAACCCTCCTCTCCAACCCCCAACCTTTTCTTCCTTCATTGTGGTTTCCTCCACCTTCTTCCAAGTACATGGTAAGCGTCAGGCTCAATGCCCAACCTCCAACGGCCCAACGCCCGATCTCCAAAGGCTGTATCAAAGAGACAATGCAATATCGATGGGATTTGTTCTTTTGTCCCTTCAAAATTTTGATAAGGTCTCCTCATTGGAGAGAAGATGGATGTCAGTGAGACCTTGATGCTTGTCCCTTCGACATTCCAACAAAGACATTATTTTTGGGGCTCAACACCATTTAATTCCAAGGATTGCAGAGGGTGTTTTTTCGGGCCCAACACCCCAATGATCCACGAATTGGCACAATTTTCTTCACATCGCCATTAATGCGTACCAACTCTCTAGTTACCAAGTATGATTTTTAGGGTTCAAGGATGACTTTAATGCATTTTGGTGACTTCTCCTAGTGGATTTGTGGGTGCCATGCCCATTCATTATCGTTGCTCGTCCTCTTTGAGCATTCCCTTTCCCAAATCATGGATTTCACGGGGGATCTTCATGGCTTTTTCTTGCAAATCTTCATGGCAAGGTGGATGGCATGTTGGTTTCATTTTCTCTAGGCTCCTTTTGGCACAATTTTCACAACAGCAATTATGGTGACCATGCTTGATCTAGGCACAAATTTCTTGAATAGATCTTAGGGTTTATTTGAATCATATTTGTAACCCTAGCTGGGTTAGGGTTAGTTATTGTTCATCTCAGTTATTTTGAACTATAAAGGAAACACTTGTATTCATTTTTAGGGTTCTTCTTCCTTTGGCTCATCTGGGGTTTTTCTTTTGCAGGCTTGCATTTTGCATCTTTGTCATTGTAAAGATTGGATTTTTGCCTCCACATTAGTGAAATCGTTCAAGCTTTCCTTTTCTCAGCTCATTTGTGTTTGAGTAAGTTATTACCTTGCATATCTAAGTGTTTATTCATATTTTTCATGCATGTATGTTGTGTTAAATTTGTTTACAGTTGTTGGTTGTGAAACCCTCTTTCCTTCCAGTGCCTTGCCAAACCCTAAACCTACTTGTATGCCTCTGAAATTCAACCAAATAGAGAGTTGTGAGTATCCCCTTGCCCCTATTCAATGATGTATTGTGCAATCTTGGCTAGGAAGAAGAAACCTTTCCATTTTGGTGTATCACCTCCCTTTCATTTTCATGTTCTCCTTCTCCCATTTTTCTTGTGAGATGTTAGTGGTAGGATTTCATGTGTTGGGTTAGATCAACACATTGCATTGAGATTGAAAAAAGAAGTCAGACTTCTTTGAAGATTCGACCTCATTTGTGCAAAGGTCCCACACCTTGAGGTCATTTCCATTATGTCATTGGAATGTTGAGCTTCGTGCCTAGCAGGGTGCAATTTCATGTGACAATAGTTTATGGCACACCTGGTGGGACTCCTTTCCATTGAATAATTTTGTGTTTTCTTCATTGCATCTTTCATTTTGAGGAATATATTCAAACACCATGGTGACTCCATTCAAAATCAGTTGGTTCAAGTAGCCTAGTTCCATTTCATGTCATTGAAGAAGTGGTGCCATCTTCAACATTTCAACCATTGGAGGTGTTCTTCAAGTATCTGGCGACTTTGAAACTCATTGGGTGACTCTTTGGTATGTACCCAAAAAGTGTGGTTAGGCAGTCCTTTACTCTTATTTTGTAATTTCAAGGTGTTTCCTATGCTTTAAAATGTCATATTTTAATGGAAACCACATGTACACTCCCCCATACCATGATAATGCTAGCTTTGCACCTCCCAATCAGCCATATCAGGCTAGTTATACCTCCCATTTCATTCCATAGAACCCTACTGTTGTGGGTTCTCAACCTTCTCAAAATGCATGCCACCCAACCCCCCTACTCAATCTTCTTGGATGCCTATACATTCATATTAGTAGCCCCATGAGACTCATTGTTTTCAAAATAAGCCTTGTTTCTCTCCGAGTCAACCTCGAGATTTTGATAATTTAAGTGCAAGTGAGCTTTCAAGCATTTTTCTTGATTTCAATAAATGGCTTGAGGAGCTTTGTAGGAAACAAGAGTTTGACCTACAACAGGAAGAGGGGAAAATAAATCCTATCAAGGGCAGTAAGGTTATTTCCCATAACATGATGAGTTTTTCCATCAAGCTCATTATTCACAACAACAAAATTTAGACGCCCAATGGAGGTATGAGTAGCAGTTGGAGGCTCAAACAAGGCAACAAGAAGAGTGTACAACAAGAGATGTTTATATGCAAGAAAAAATTGAACTTTCCCATGCTCTAGCACAATTTTCTGAGACTCAGGCATCCCCTTGTGTGCCTAGTTTCAAGCAAGCACCTCCACCATTTCGAGAACAACATGCTAAGGAGGAGGTAAGAAAGCATAATTTTGTGTTTCAAGAAACCTAGCAAGCCTCTTGAAACTTCTATTAGCCCTCCTTTTGTTTCAGAACAATCAATTGTGCAAGAGGTTTGCAAGCAAAAAAAAAAATAGTTTCAAGAATTCTAATCAGCCCCTTAAACTCCTATTCAACCTCTTGTGCCATCAAGTTGATCTTCTATGTTGGAGATCCTGAATTTTTCCAGCCTCCATTCATTTCAAGAACCTATCCTTGAGGAGGCTCAACCTTCTACTCCTATTGAGAAGTTTAAGGCTGGGAGTGAAGAGGTTGTTGTTGTGGAGCCTTCATGTGCTCAAAAAAATGAGTGTATTGGTCTGTTGCAAGAAAACATTGAAGATAAAAGTTTACAACAACAAGGCATTAAAAAGGTAGAAAAAATTCATGCAATAGAGGAATTAGTCCTCTCATTTGATGCTCTTCCTTATTTTGTTGAAGATGGGGAGGATATATCAGCTATACCTATATCAATTGAAGCCTTTGAACAACTTGGTTTGGGCTTGATGGTTGAAGATAACTCCATGGTTTTGGAGTAGCAACAACAAGCATGTTTATTCCCTGATATGGTTGATAAAACTCCCCTATCTATTGAGTTCTACAAGTCTGAGGTGCAGGATCTCTTTTGGGATGATTTGGAAACTTTTTGTTAAAGCTTGGTTGCCAATCTTTCACCCCCAAAAGAGCAGCTTTATGGGTAGTAGTATAAGAATGAAGGAACAACAGAGGATGTGGCAATCATTACATGCCATGAGTCTGATTTTTTTGCAGCTAGTTGCCAAGAAGTTAAAGTCGAGAGGCAATTTGAGGAATTTAGTTCTTCACTTGAAGTGTCTCAAAATTTTGAGTTTTGTGTTGATGAAGTGTGCATCAATACAAATGATTTTGTTGTTATTGAGCAACCACACATTTGTTTGGAGAGTGATGCTCCCATTGCTCAATTTGTTTGTATGCCTGAGCTTCAAAGTTTCTCATTTGAAGTGCATGAAGATGCATTTCCTTGTGCAGATCAAAAATAAGATTTGGCATATTTTACATCACCATGTGAGCTGGAAACATTCTCTTTTTGTTTTAGTTCATGTAATGAAGAGGTCAACAATGATAGTATTGGCCCATCCTTTTGTGAGGAGAGTTCTCTTCCTCTTATAGAAGGTTTTCTCGTGGATGTTGAATTATCTTCAAGAAAGTTCATCCCTATTGCTATATGTTCAACTGAGGTACCAATGTTAGATGAGTCTAATATTTGCATCATATGGTTCCCTTACAATGGAAAAATTTAAAATGAAGCAATCCTTCACATTGCAAGCATTTTGCGCATTCCCATGCATGTTGGCAACAATTTTTCAGTGGTTGTAGTTGGGTGAGGCCTGCAACTATGGTTTGAGTGAGATCATCTCCTTCAAAAGGTTCATCTTTGATAGAGGCAAGCTTCTATTCTTTTCTTTCTGTTAGTTTGTGTATATATTGTAAATATTTTCTTTCCATGAAGTGCTTTATGCACCCTACATTCTCCTTAAGGGAATGTATGTTCCTAGTTTCCATGCTTTCCTCCAAGTGCAGTTGAACATGTTTTATTTTGCTATGAGAAGGCCCACCTGTTGAATTTTTACCCTCATGACCCCATGCCCAATGGACTAATAAGGCCTTTGGATCCCATCATTAGCAAGTAATCATCCCGTATAAGTCACCAAAATGTTGTCATTTCATGTCCCCCTTTGATGACCCATCACTGATATCTGATATGAGTGATCTTCCATGGGTCATCTTGCATATGTTTCCCTTGAAGTGTTCCAAATTTGGATAAGTTCCAGAATTTTAGGTTTTCAATGTGTCCCTTACTCGCTTACCTTGCTTGCTTTCTCCATTGCTCCCTTCCTTCCCCCTTTTCTTCTAAGTTTTTTGACATTCGGCCTTACCCTTTACCCTTTACTGATTCCTCTCCTCTTCTTTTTCTGCCTTTCAGCCTTCGGCCTTCACACTTGCCTCTTCCCTCTTACCATTTCACTTTGCAACGCGTAGACCTTTCTCCTACTCTCCTTTCTCCATTTTCACCAAAATTTGACTAAGTTTCAAGCTTTCGGCAGTTGGCCATCAACCTTCCCCTTTACCTTCTTTTGTTCTCTTCACCAACCGACCTTCGACGGTCTGACCTCCGACCTCAAATGGTCCAAGGTCCGACCTCTGAAATCTCTCTCTTCTTAAAGCCTTTTGCTTTCTTTATTGCCCTTCTCCATCCATCTCTTCTTCCCACTGATGCCTTGTTTCTAGTTTTACTAAGTGTCAGAATTCTCTGAAACCTCTTACCTTTCTTCAATAAGAGGTAATCCTCCTCTCCGATCCTTGAACTTTTCTTCCTTCATCGCGGTTTTATCCACCTTCTTCCAAGTACATGGTAAGCATCGGGCCTAACGCCTGACTTTCGACAACCTAACCTCTGACAACCCAACGTTTGATCTCTGAAGGTTGTATCGAAGAGATAATGCAATATCGACAGGGCCTATTCATTGTCCCTTCAACATTCTTATAAGATCACCTCATCAGAGAGAAGATGGATGTCGACGAGACCTTGATGCTTCTCCCTTCGACATTCTAACAAAGATATATTTTTTGAGGCTCAACACCATTTAATTCCAAGGCTTGCAAAGGGTGTTTTTTGGGCCCAACGCCCTGACGATTGACGAATTGACATAATTTTCTTCACATCGCCATTAATGCGCACCAACTCTCTAGCTACCAAGCACAATTTTTAGGGTTCAAGGATGAATTTTGATAGGCTATCGTTAGGTCCCATTACTTTAGAATATAAAATTCAATTTGTCGACTGGGTAGTGTTCAAGGCAATTTGCAATAGAAGAAGTCTGGAGTATCTCCCTCAGGTTTTCTAACTTCAAACTTTCTAACTATAAAACTGTAAAGCAATTTATTCCTAAGAAAACAGGAAATGTTTGAACTGAAAGCATAAGAAAACTAATTTAGAAAGCATAATAACTAAATTGAAAAGCACAAAAATGACTAAACTAAGAAGCTAAAAATTTATAAAAGCAAAAAAACTTATAGCAATCCATAAAACATTTTCTTAACAATAAAGATTCTAATAGTTAATAACAGAAGCTACGGAAGTGAAAGGTAACAAATACTTCAGAACTAAAATTTCATAACAGTAAATTTAATGATTCTCTACAGAAAAACATCATAATAAAAGAAAACACTTATCTACTCCCGTCAAGTGGCCAACTCATGCATTATCACATTCATTCTCAGTTCACATTCACAACTATTTCAGAAACACTTCTATCAATCGTAATTATCATCCATAACTCATAACTCATAATTTTTAGATAACAATCTATTTATTCATAAACTTCACAAACATTCTGATAGTATAACATTACTTTTTTTATTGTATATCTTACTTCTAGAGATCATATCTTTTATAGAGAAACTTTAACTACATCCTATATTTCAGATGGTGTGGATAACCATTGAAAATATCTAAAACAGATCTACAGATAACTCGTATGTCTTTAAAAACCTATTACATAGTATTTAAGAGGCTCAAGTCGAGCCATAAAGTCTTTAACTCGAAAGATAACAGAAATAACAACTTTAAAAGCAACTATATCCTCGGTCCATCACCCTAAAGTTCTGGAGCATATTTCCAGTGTATATCTTCAGCCTGTTCTGGAGCACGTGTTGGCTGGATGCTTCAATCTACAACTTTAATTGACTGATTATTATCTACAAAACACTTAAAATAACCCATTAAATTTGTATTGGAAAAATACTTCAAGAAATTAAAAGGAATAAAGTTTATACAATTTCTCACTAAAAATTAAGCAATTATTTCTCCTAAAATTTAATTAATTGGCAAAGGATAGAGATTTGCATGTATGAACTAGGTCTTTATGGTATTATCATGATAAGGTTATTTTTACCTCATCATTTCCTCCCCTTCCTAATTCTTGGAAGGTCCTCCTATCCCTTGATTATAACTTTTCCCTCTACTCCCTTCTTCATATTTTGCACTAATATCATACAAATCTTTTGTTGTAACATCAAAGTTTATAGGGGAATTTTGGAAGCCTCTATGAAAAGAAACTCCCCCTTTCCATTCATTGAAAATTCTATCATCTTGATCTGTAATAAGATGAAAAGGAGGGGCTGGATATAGCAATAAAGGAGGTTTGTACCTCATTCCTATCCATTTTGTTCTGAGATCTCCTAAATTTTGGCCAAGGCATCTGCTCTTTTGAAGGACCATCTGATACTAAGAGGAGAGATCACCTCTCTTTTCTTTAGATATATAGGTAATGGAGTGTATCTCTCTTCACATGCATGCCAAGCCCTACCAACCAATTTATGCCCCTATTCTATGAAATTATTATAACAAACTCGAAGGCTATCATCATACCTCCCCTCCATTTTCTCATCCAGCAAAAGAGCTACAAATGTATTTTTGAAAGCTGTTGGTCTACTATTTGGAGATCTCATTTAAAGTCCTATACTTTTCTCTGCTTGAACATATTCCTTATTACATTCTTGCCAATGGATTTGATTCCGCATAGTAGACAATAGAGATCTTAACTACACTTCCCCCACAAAAATATTAACAAAGAAATCAGTATGCTTTTCTAACAAAAGATCATGAGTAAAGAATTCACAGAGCATATCTTGCTCTTCAAGCTTTGAGTCTACAAATGCTTTAACAATTTCTTTATCATTAGGTTCATAAGGCTGGTCATTGTAAATTCTAAGCAATTTCCATCTAAAACATTGTTCATTCAAAAACATTGAATACAATCTTGATGGTCTTCTACAGGATAAAAGAAATTCAGCTATTTGACATGCATCATGTTTCCCCTTATAAGCTTTATGAAATGCTTCTCTTAATAACACCATTTCCATTTGCAATTTGTTATTCTCAATTTGTGCATTCCTTAGGAAATAGCATTGTTCCATCCATTTCATTAATAATGGAGGAATCTGAATTTGGAACCATTCAGTTACTGTTGGTTCGGTTTGAACTTCTCTGGATTCCATCATTGGTTTACTTGTGCTTTCCTACAAGTCCTGCTCTAATTCTATAATCTTACTAAGAGAAGCATTTAATTCTTCCTTCTATCTTTTCTTTTCTTCTTCAAAGGCTGAAAACATGAGCATAAAATTTCCTTTTAAATTTTGAATTTCTTTATTTAATCCATCTTTGTGTATCCTATTTTCCTCATTACAATTCTGAATTTGTATTTGTAGCTCACTAATAGATGTATCTTTTCCCTGCATTTCCAACTTTAAATCCTAAATTTCTTGATCCCTTTTATTTATTACAGTCTTATACACCATTATTTCCTCTTGTTGCAATTCAATCTCTTCCTTATTTTTATGCAACTGACTTCTTAACTCTTCTATCTCTAATTTCAATTTTTCCAATTCTATATTAATATTTTCAATTTCAACTATTTCAACAGCTTTATTGATAACTGGAGACAAATTTCCTAACATACTGTCATCAACCTCCATAGGAAGTGAAGATTGTCCCCTTTTTGTTTCCTATTTTTCTTGTTCTATAGCTTCTTTTTCAGACACCAAATGAAAATGTACTTCAATAGACATTTCTTTTTCTGAGGATTGGTGAATTGACTCCTCAATTTCCAAGGTTTTCTTTTGCTTTTTAGATTTTGACCTATTCCCTTTACTCTGTACTGGGGTTTATGTAGATCCAAAGGATAATATTTTGCTCTGCCTTAAAGGAGGAGTATCTTGATAATTTAAAATAGTTGGATCATTTAGAAGAATAGTTCTTCTTTTCCTCTTCTTAACAGGATGGGTATCCATGTTTGGATTCATTATCTCTACATCTTCTATCTGGGCCGGAGTTTCAAACTCATAATTTCTAAATTCTGGCACTTCTTCACCAACAATGGTAGGAATTTGGGCTTCAGGAACCTTAGGGTCTTTGGGGGAAGTTGCTCCGAAAGGTGAAGCAACTTGTTTTGAAGATTCTCCTAATTCTAACTTCCTTCCTGATGTAGGCTTATCAAACTTCCCCAAAAAAATTTCCCATTTGCTTCTAGGTTTCTTACGAAAGTGATATTTACAAATCAGTTGAATCAACCCATGATGTTTTAATGGCCCTAAACCATTTTTATATCTTTCTATTGAAGAATTAATAGAATCATTCAAGAAATGTGGAAAATTAACCCTTAGAGCAGGGTTTTCCTTCCCATGCCACAAATGTATCAACATGCGGAATTTTGGTCCTACCACAGTAGTGAGTTGAACTTCACAAGTAAAATATCTAATAATCCATGCAACAACAGTACCCTAGGGTTCTAATATAGAAGCTCGTTGAGACCCCTTATTTTGTCCCCTAGTACTGACAACTATCATGGATTGAGGGTCTCCCTGTCTAAGAAACAATTCTGATAATTTCTTATATGTGGTTTGCGTTGTTTCAAATATTTTAATGCCAGAATTTTCTAACCCTGAAATAGAAGAGATAATTTTTGAACTCACCTTGAAACGCTTCCCATGCAGAATCACCTAACCATTAGAGTAATTTTTTGCAAATGCATTCACCAGCTTTTCATTATACCCTTCGAACTTCCTGACAAAATCCAACGAACCCACTTCTTCAAATAGCTGAGAGATGTTACTTAACCCCAGCAATTTTTCTGCAGAATCCGGCTCAGATTTCTTCTTTGTACCACCCATTTTTACCTTGTCTACCACCCTGCTGAAAAATTCAATAATGCCAGAGACTTGTGCACTAATATTTTTGAAAATATGATCGGACTGTAATTATTTACTCTACTCTTGCTCGGAGCTTGCTGTGTAACAATTTCAATTTGCATGAAGGTCCACAAAAAGAGTAGCGTACTTAACAATTAATCACCAAGTGGCTCAGTTTACTAAATTGGGAAAGGAAACTCTTGCCAATCAATTATATTTTATTAAAAAATAACTACTTATTTAAAGCAAAAATTTGTACTTACTTCCATTCCATGATCGCTTGAAGATCTTATACCTCTACTGATTTGACAGGATGATGCAAGGGCATTGGCTGAGGTGACGGTACAATTATTATGACATGAATGAGGAAGCTCATGGATGATGAATTCATTAATGAAGACAAGCTATTATGGCAGCTTTTATTTATAATGGAAAAAGAAGGTGTGTGTACCAATGTACGATAATCAAAGCATCGAGGAAGATTTGAATTTTTTTTTTTAGAAAGGAGGTGGCGAAATGAAAAATGAATAAGTTCTGGAGCACGAGTAAAGCATGCATTCGAAACAAAGAAAGTGGCTAAAATTTTGAAGCACGCGTAAGGCATGCATTGGAAACTTAGAAAGTGGATAAGTTTCAGAGCATCGCCGAAAGATGCAGCCGAAATGGTAACCGAATGAAAGTTCTAGAGCATCGTCGAAAGATGTAGCCAGAGCAGCAACCAAATAAAAATTTTGGAGCATCGTCGAAAGATGCAGCCGGAGCAGCAACCAAATGAAAGTTCTGGAGCATATTTCTAGTGTATATCTTTAGCCTGTTCTAGAGCATGTGTTGGCTGGATGCTTCAATCTGCAACTTTGATTGACCGATTATTATCTACAAAACACTTAAAATAACCCATTAAATCTGTATTGGCAAAATACTTCAGGAAATTAAAAGAAATAAAGTTCATACAATTTCTCACGAAAAATTAAGCAATTATTTCTCCTAAAATTTAATTAATTGGCAGAGGATAGAGATTTGCATGTATGAACTAGGTCTTTATGGTATTATCATGATGAGGTTATTTTTACCTCATCAAATTTAATACATTTTGGTGACTTCTCCTAGTGGATTTGTGGGTGCCATGCCCATTCATTGATGTTGCTCACCCTCTATGACCATTCCCTTACCCAAATCGTGGATTTCATGGAGGATCTTCATGGATTTTTCCTTCAAATCTTCACGGCAAGGTGGATGGTGTGCCGGTTTCACTTTCTCTAGGTTCCTTTTGGCGCTATTTTCACAACATGTATGACGACCATGCTTGATGTGGGCATGTATTTATTGAATAGATTTTAGGTTTTATTTGATCAGATTTGTAACCATAGCTGGGTTAGGGTTAGTTATTGTTCATCTCAATTATGCTTGAACTATAAAGGAAACACTTGTATTCATTTTCAGGGTTCTTCTTCCTCTAGCTCCTCTAGGGTTTTTCTTTTGCATACTTGCATTTTGCATCTCTGTCATTGTAAAGATTGGATTTTTGCCTCCACATCAATGAAATCGATCAAGATTTCCTTTTCTCATCTTATTTGTGTTTAAGTTATTACTTTGCATATCTGAGTGTATGTTGTGTTAAATTTGTTTATAGTTGCTAGTTGTGAAACCCTCTTTCCTTCCACCTCCTTTTCAAACCCTAACCTACGTGTATGCCTCTAAAAGTTGACCAAACAGAGAGTTGTGAGTATCCCCTTGCCCCTCTTCAATGATGTACTGTACAATCTTGGCTAGGAAGAAGCAACCTTTCCATTTTGGTGTATCACCTCCCTTTCATTTTCACGTTCTCATTCTCCCCTTTTCCTTGTGAGCTATTAGTGGTAGGATTTTATGTGCTAGGTTAGATCAACACATTGCACTAAGATTGAAAAAGGAAGTCGACCTTCTCCGGAGATTCAACCCCATTCACACAAAGGTCCCACACCTTGATGTCATTTCTATTGTGTCATTGGAATGCTAAGCTTCATGCTTAGCAGGGTGCAATTTCATGTGACAACAATTTATTGAACACAAAATTTATTGGGATTACTAGAGGAATTAATTTAATCTATGGTGATCATTATAAAAAAGGATTTATTACTTGGGTCAGATTGAGAAAACTAATCTAGGGTACTAGGTTTTAAGATTACAACTAAGGTACCTTAGACAACATGATGTCACTTGATCCTAGTGGCATAGTTGGGTGCACCCACCTAGAAGATACGTTTGGGTGCATTTATTATTATTGCCCAAGGCATTAAATAATGGTTGTAAGAAAACTTAGTGAGTTTTCCTTGTTTGTTACTCTCTTGAATATAAATAGAAGGTTTTGGCTGGAGGTTGGAGATAATTTTTTACATTCCCATTATGAGTGAAGCTTAGTGTAAGAACTTGGAGGCTTGAGCTTCTTATTGAGGATATGTTGAGGATCATGGAATGGGATGTGTATTTCATTTGTTCTGGGATTGGTCCCATGAGGCGTTCAACAATGACTACTCATTACTATTGAAGAAGGTTATATTTTGCATAGTTTCATCCTTGATTGAGGTTATTGATCTCATGAATACTTGGAGCCTAATATTACTATAACTTTACATTAATAAAAATATATTGATTTTGATGCATTGGAGGCTAGGTTTTTTGTAAAAAAGTTTTCCTAAGGTATATTAATATTTTTATCTATTTTATAGTTATTCTATTATTTCTTACACTCTTGTTATGTGTTGTTATGCCAAAATGTTACTAGAATTTATTTATATTGGATAAATTGTGACATCTTGACTCATTAGATTAATAGTGGAAATTATTTTATACTTCCTCATAATGAACCTATAAGATAATACAAACTAAGAACATTGAAATGAGAGAAACATTACACTTATTATTTTCACACCACATCAAGGTGGAAACTTCAAAACAAAGAATGCACTCCAATTATAAGTATCCAAGATATCTTACATTTGGGAAGTCATTATAATATTATTAGAGTTTTGTTATAGGTGACAACTACCATCCCATGCTCATCAGATAAATACTTTATTCTAGAAATTAGTAGTATGCATCACAAAGAATATATACCCAACTAATATTGGCTAACATATAGTAGAATGGGATTCATAACATTTCCCCCATTTGAAAAACTATCCTTGAAGCTTGAAATGAGCAAATATAGAGATAAGTGGGTTACCATGTGGAATCTCCAAGTTGCAAGCCTTTCCAATAAATCAACAACTCTGTAATAAAATTATTGTGAAGGTGTTAGGTGCATTTGTCCAAAATAATATAAGGTTCTTAAAATATTGATCCATATTTATCCAATGCAGGTAGCTTGGTAAAAGTGTAAGAAATAGCCTCAATCACTTTCTTGAGACAATAGTCATGAAAAATTGGGTGGATAAGAAGGTGGGAGTGCCAACTTGTATTCCACCTCACTTATGCATTGGATCACTTGAAAGGGACCATAAAATTTGGAATCCAACTTATGATCACACTTTTACTATTATGAAATTTTCTTATAGGATTGGAGAGGTTAAAAATCCTAATCAAATTGATATCAAAGATATGCTTTGTTCAATATTGATCCACTCTTTATTTCATACAATTTTATGCCAAGGTTAGATTATCCTTAAGCATTCAAGAAATATCCAAATGATCAAAGTGTTGTTAACTATTGCAGCCTTAGAAGAACCAAAAACATAAGTAAATAAGGAGGGTGGGGTGTTAGAAAAAGGGTGTTGTGCACTTTGCATGAGAAAATAATTAATTTAATTATATAAAATAAATATTTATTTGTGGTGCATCTTTAGGAGATCTGCTTAACTACGTTAAATATTTATTTGGATCCACTTTAAAGTTGCATGTAATATTGGTTAGATATTTAATGTGTGGGTTACATATGGGAAAATATTTGATTGCAGGAAAACTTAGTACCAACAAGTAAATGTTGGGGTCAATGGTTTCGTATACTCATGGTTTTGAGACACATGGTATTATCTACACCACTTGTTTTACTATATAAAATAAAGAAGATGTTTAATGGTTGGGGTTGGCTTGTTGTCTAGTTGGATTTTTGTCTTGGTTGTCATTTGTATTGAGCTTTCTTGTAGAGTGCATATGTGAAGCATTATCTAGGATGTGTGATTGCATGCTTGAACAAATGGAGGATGCATTGGAGAATATTTATGTTTCAAAAGTATTTGTGGAGACTCTATAAGTGCATTTTAATGTTTCATTACTAAATAAAACATTGAGTGTGGATACTTTTTTAGATTGTTTTTTCTCTCTTTAGGGTTTTCTTAGGGTATATCTTGTGTAATCTTGTGGTATATCTTTGGTCTTTGCATTGTGTTTATTTTGTAAGCTTTTATGCATGCTTTTCTCTCATAGGGTTATGTAGGAAATGGTTTTATCAATTTGGTAATTTCCTAGCAAGTGGTATTAGAGCCATGGTTATGGTTGAGAGATGTGGGAGATCCCTAATTTTGTTTAACCCTTTTTTGAGAAAATTTGATGCGAACTTGAAGCTATTGAAATGTTGAAGAGATTCCATAGATTTCAAGATATGAGACGTGTTGTATAAGTTGTGAGAATACAAATTTGGGATTTTTGTATTTGCATATTTGTGATTATTTTTGCAAATTTGGGGTTTAAAAATAAATTGGTAAAAAGGGATTTTTTTGGGTGTTCACCATGAGGTTTTTGTGGGGTAAGTTTCATAGATGATCACTTGGGACAAAATTTACCTCACCATTGGATTTGGGAGGCCTAAGAGATTAATATTGACATAAAATTTGACCTTTTTTGCCACCAAATATCGCAAGTGGAAATTTTTCCCCTTCTCATTCATACAATTGTATAATCAAAAAAATTGTAGATTATATATATATATATATATATATATATATATATATATATATGTATAGAATGATTTTTAAATCAAAAAAAGTGGGTGGAGATTTGTAGACTCTCCTACCCCATGATATTTGTGGTAGCCATTGATAGGGTACTTGATAGTGACAATTAACAAGGTATACCTTACTAGTAGCTAGAAGTTCCCAAGCCAATGGGACCTTTAGCCTTTAGTCGAGGGGAAAAGGTGGAGTAAGTAAGCTCCTCCATATCCTAAAGTTGATATTTCTCTAGAATGGTTGACAAGTCATAACTTTCACAAATGGAATCTAAATTTCAATTTCAATTAGGCGATTTAGAGAATTTGTAGTGTACTACATCATGGATTAGGTATTTTTTCACGTGGATGAGAAGAGTGATGCAAGAGCTTTTATTGTTTTTGATTTTCTTTATATTTGGTATCTTTTGTTGTGTATTTTTTGGATTGCAAGGTGAATAAGGGGGGGACCTACACAACTAGGTAAGAGATTTAAATTGCAAAGTATGAAAAATCTTACCTTATACATAATCACAGACATGCAAGAAGAAATTAGTTGAAAATAGTTACCATTTCTAATTATCAATTGCAGATTTTCAATGTGAGGAAAAAGAGAGAAGTTGGCACATGGGACAAAGGCAAAAGTTCATTGCAAATTTAGTTATCAAATGCATTGATAGGCAAGAAACAGTTAGAGAGTAGGTAGTTAACAAAGTACAATGGATATGTTTTGGTATCGGCTTGCAAGGGGAGTCGGTGTTGAATGTGACAAGGAGAGGTGACTAGAAATTCACAAAGGAGTTGTGCCATATTCATAACATTTTGAATTTTTTAAACAATAGATAGAACTAAGAGAAGGGGCTGCAAAGAGACAAAGTGAGGCCACATGATAAAAGAAATAAATTAAGCAGTCATCACAGGAGGAAGAGGGACCAATGCAAAGTGAAGGGGCTTTGTAAAACTTGTATGTTGAGCCTTACATTTGTGCATGGAAAATAATCGATTCCATATGGAATAAAGAAGTCAAATAACTTTATTAGGAGGTGTGGAGAATCATAGAGTTGTGTATAATAACCTTGGAGTGGGTAAACAAAGAATTACGAAAGGAAGCAATAAAAGACAACACTGACCATAGTGTAAGAACAAATAAAGTTTGTATGGGGTAATAAGAATGTTGTATGAAGAAACATGGGTTGCGCAAGGAGAAACTTGACATCATTCAAAGGAAATTCAACACATCTTCAAGCATCACATGTGATCTAGAGGAAAGTAGATCAGACTAAAAGGAAGGAATATATAAATTTTGTGAATGATGGTGAACATACACCAATACATCCTTGTAATTGAAGTTTTTTTTATAAAAACAACAAATTGGAATAAGAGGTCGAAGAAGTTACTTATTCATATTGTTCTCTGGTTTGATTTTTTTTTGTGAATTCATAGTTGTGCAATTTCCAAATTGGATAGGTGTTTGTTAGTAATAAGGGAGTCATTTTTTCTACATCACTATTTGGTATTAGAGAATATGTGTGTGAGAGTAAGTCATCAATTGGTATCAAAGCCTAAAGTATCTTGAAGGAGAAGTGAGTAATATGATTTTGCATAAGTATGTGGATGGAAGTTTGACAGGTTAATAAGAAGAACTTGGGTACCAAAAGACTGGGCAGAGGAAAAGGAGAGAAGCCCTAGGTGAGGTATTGAGAATCCAAGAGGAAAGATAAAAGGATGCAACATTATGCCATAAAAGAAAGCCTCGAGAAGATAGGTAAAATGAAAATGAATGTGAAGAAGCAAAATTTTGAGTGGGATAAAGAAATGGAAAAGTTGAGAAGAGATTTAGATAAGTGTAAGCAGTGGCTTGAGGAAAGAATCCAGGAATATGGTTGTTGTTGTCCATTGAAAAAAATGTTGAAGTGGCCTATGAAGATGACTCTTAAGAAAAGAAGAGGGTAGATTAAGGTTGCCTTGAAAAGAGAAGATGAAAGAGGTTTGGATAGCAGAGAGTTTCCAAGTGAGAAACGTGCACCAGAAGAGGTGAAGAAAGTTCTCATTGAGGAGAACATGAGGAAAAGAAAGAAATAATGGAGAGAAGAAGCAGTGAAAAAAGAAACACTTGAAAGGAAATGTAAAGAAAAGAGGAGAATGTCCACAAAGGAGGCATTCTTGGAGACATTTTGGTCTCTTGTTTTATTTGTTAATACTGCATTTGAATACGTGTATGCAGGTATGAGAAAATTCATAAGAAGGGTTAAGGATGGAACCTTGAAATTAATGAGAGAAGGGTCAATTAAAGCACTCATAGATGGAGATGAAGGAAAAATAAAGTGGAAACAAGTTGTAGCAGTCCATCAAGAAAAGGTACATTACAAAATACTTAAACATGAAGATAAGAATGGTGTTGAGATTTTACTAAATGGAAGTAAATTTGTAGAGGATTCTTTATAATTTCATGATGCATTAGGAAGTGTTGCAGAAGAAGGAAAGGAAACCCATGAAGGGGAAGAGTTGGAAAGCAAAGAACTCGAGGATGAGGGAAAATCCAAATATCAGACTATTGCACAGGTATATGGAGGTATAAATGTTAATTTTGTTCATGCATGTAGAAATGCAAGTTAATAGGGAGAAGAGAAATACGAAGATTTCAAATATTGTCAAGGATCATGGATACAAAATGCTAAGTTGGAAAAATAAACCAATTGTTGAGGAGCAGCATACAAAGTGTAAGCAAGAGGGTGCACATGAGGAAGTTTATGACCAAAAACTAGTATAAACGATGAAATTCATGAAAGAGTTCAAGAAGAACCAAGAACATAGGGTAAATTGTCATGAGAGGAAGCATAAAGAAAATGTTTTAAGGTAGAAATCAGACCTTGTCTTATGGAGAACAAGTGCAGCAATAAACAAATATCAAGCCACAACTATGGGAAATAAAGTGTGGAAGGTTAAGGGTAGGACAACAGAAGAAAAAAAGTGGTGTTATAAGGCATGATGAAGAGGAATACAATAAACAAGAAGAAGATTATATGACAATAGAATTTGAAGCGGAGAAAATGAAAAAGAAAATGGAATATGGAAAGGAACATGTTGGTCAAGAAAATGCAGAAGAATTTTTCAAGAAGGAAACAGAAGATGAAGATGAGGAAAAATAAAAGAAGAAGAGTGACACACTTTTTGGAGTAGCTTGGGGAAGGTAAGCAAGTTGATTTAGATGGTTTAAATAAAGATGTTTTTGAATCTTTGAATTAAATTGTTGAAGGGAAGAGTTTAAAAGAAGAAGATGAAAAGGATGTGGAACCAAATAGTGACAATGATATGTGTGAACATGAGATGTATTTTTGGAGGCTTGTAGATGAAAAATACATAAGAAGGAGAAGATAAAAAAAAGAAAAACGAAAAAAAAATGAAAGTAGATTGAAAAACTTTTAATGAACAAATATAAGTATGAAGTGGATCCAAAGAAGGAGTTGGCCAAGAGCAATGGAAAGCAAGAGTGGGAAGCAAAAGAAAGGTATGATGAAGCATTGAAGAATGAAGAGAAAAAAGAAGGTGCAACTGAAAATGAAGAAGTGAATGTTAGAGCAATAGTGGAAGGCAAAGAAATGCATGGTGAAGAAGTTGCGGAGATGGAATTTGAAGAAGGTGCAGCAAGTGTAGAAGATTCATCGGCATAATTTTCAGCAATATAATAGGAGTGGATGGAGAAGCTTGCTAGTGAAGGTATGAAGACAAATGAGACAACGAAGGATACAAAGATAAAGTTGGAAGCAGATGATAAAGAAGGTATTGCAGCAAAAAATGAAAAGGTAAATTTATTGGTCTTAAATAAGGATATTGTTTCATTTTCATTTGCTATGTTGAATGTTGAGAAGCCTGGGAACAAGTATGGAGGAGTATATGCATTTTAGTGTAGATGTTGTGGGTTGTAATGTGAATGATAAAACCAAGGATGAATTGATGATGATGTTATCTATCTAAGAAGAATGGCTAAAAAAGATGATTGATGAAGGTGAGAAGCTAAACATTATAGCACAGGATCAAAAGGTAAATTTATTTGCAAATTATGAAGATGATGTTTTATTTCCATGTGAGATGATAAAGGTTCCAGAATGTGCAGAAGAGTATAGGATAGTAAGTCCAAATTTATATAAGAATGTGGAGGATTTTGATGAAGTTGGAAGATAGATGTCAAAGGTGAAAGAATTTAAAGAAGAAAATGTGGATATGATTAATCTTTGTATAATTATTCATATTTATTTGCATGTGAATGTGTGGGAAAGGAAAATTTGGTGAAGAAAGACGAAAAGTGAAGAGAAGAATAGTGCACAATAATGTTGGAGAAACATGGAAGTTGTTCCAGAACGATGTTAGAAAAAGCAAAAGAAAAAGAATAGAAATGAATAATTCTAATGATGACCTCATGTGCAAGAGAACATGCTTTCTTTTATCTCTTAGGGAGCTTGACGTAGGAGATTTTATTATTTTTGGTTTTCTTTATATTTGGCATGTTTTTTAGTGTAGTTTTTGGCTTGCAAGGTGAATAAGGGGGGGACCTGCGTAGCTAGGGAAGAGATTTAAAATTGAAAAGTATGAAAAAATATTACCTTTTACATAACCACATGCATGCAAGAAGAAATCAGTTGAAAACACTTACCATTTCTAATTATCAATTGTAGATTCTCAACATGAGGAAGAAGAGAGAAGTTGGAACATGGGACAAAGGAAAGAATTCGTTACAAATTCAATTATCAAATGCATCCATAGGAAAGAAATAGTTAGAGAGAAGGTAGTTAACAAAGGATAGTGGATATGTTTTCATATTGGCCTAGAAGGGGAGTGGGTGTTGAACGTGGCAAGGAGAGGTGACTGGAAATTCACAAAGGAGTTGTGCCATATTCATAACATTTTGATTTTTTCAAACAATAGATAAAACTAAGAGAAGGTGTTGCAAAGATACCAAGTGAGGCTACAGGATAAAAGAAATAAATTGAGTAGTCATCGTGGAAGGAAGAGGGATCAACGCAGAGTGAAGGGGCTTTGAAAAACTTGTATGTTGAGCCTTACATTTGTGCATGGTAGAAGATTGATTCCATATGGAATAAAGGAGTTGAAGAACTTTATGAGGAATCATGGAGAATCATAGAGTTGTGTGGAAGAACCTTGGAGTGGGTAAACAAAGAATTACGAAAGGTAGAAACAAAAGGAAACACTAACAATAGTGTAAGAACAAATGAAGTTTGTATGGGGTACTAAGAATGTTGTATGAAGAAACATAGGTTGCACATGTAGAAACTTGACATCTTTCAAAGGAAATTCAACACATTTGTAGGCATCATGTGTGATCCAAAGCAAATTAGATCAAACCCGAAGGAAGGCATATATAAATTTTGTGAATGATGGTGAACATACAATAATACATCCTTATAATTGATTTTTTTTTTAATATAAAAATAGCGAATTGGAATAAGAGGCTGAAGAAGTTACCTATTCATATTGTTCTCTAGTTTGAAATTTGATATTTTTTGTGAATTCATAGTTGTGCAATTTCTAAATTGGATAGGTGTTTGTCAGTGATAAGGGATTCATTTTATCTGCATCATTTTTTGGTATCAGAGCGTATATGTGTGAGAGTAAGTCATCAAAGAGAGAGGATTGTCCTTGTTTGATCACTTACATGAGCTCAATATTCTAGGTGTGATTCTATGAGTAAGGATGAATTGGTGGTAAAAACTTATGGGAGTGTATATTTTTATGAGACCAATTTGATGCTACATTAACTATTAGATTTGAAGCTTCTATGTATAGCTTTATTGGTGATTTTAGATTTTGGACTTTGATGGAGATAGGTACATAAGTTTGTTTAATGCATAAGACAAATAAGGAGGGGTGAATCAGTTATATTTTAAAGATTAAAAACCCTCCCAAACATTTAAATCTACATTCATTCAATTAACCCTTAATATGTTATAATGATTTAGCATGAAAAGCAAATAACAAAAACTAAATCAAATCAACACCATGCACAAGAGAACACTAGATTTACGTGGAAAACCCAAGATGGGGAAAACCATGATGAGGATTAACTTTCAATACAAAGTAATATCAATACCGAATACAAAGGGCTCATTGTCAAAGGGCTCACTTCCCAAAGAAAGAAAGGATCGCTACTAAAGGCTCACTGCCAGAATATAAAAGATAGAGAAGAGTGTTACAAATAGAAATCCATCTCAATGCAACAAAGTCCACTACAACATAACTGGAGAATTGTAGACACCTTCTACGCATTACATCCAACAATATAACACATGAAAGCTAACACTGCACTTCTCCAATTCACACTCTAACACTCTACAATTCACATCATTTGTATCATGCTTAACTATCTTTTTATCCCTAAAAAATGTAACTCTTATTTGTACCATCTTCAACCTTGAAACCATTCTCTAAGGTTTTCTATGACTGTCAACCGTGTAAATTCAAATTAGGTCAGCACAAAAATACTGAACTGTGGCAGATAGAAGTGAAATTAGACCACACCATGCTACAATACACTTTTACAAACAATAAATATCCATTGTAATTAGTTTAAACATCAAAGTTGGTTGTTACCCGTGTAAACACCATTAAACTTTTAATTGCACACTTCCTTTGATCAATAACAACTCGTGGACAACAAATGTCACCTAAAAACAATCTAGATTATTCCACAAAAACCTTAAAGACCAACAAACTCATTTGTAACATCTTTCACTTGAAGAATGTACACACCCAATACACTCAAACAATTCTATCATACACTGTAACTTAATAAATTGACTTCAAAAGCACCAAACCTTGAACAACTTTGACTAAAGAAAGATACCAACACTATTAGCACACCTCAAGACTTGAATCCAAATTGTGGAGAAATGTGAAGCAAAAACATTTCTCCCAGACACCTCTGCTATACACTGTTCACACACTAGTGAACACAACTTCTTCTGCATAGTTATCCAACACACCAAATTTTGAATACAACACTTCTTAACACCTCTTATCAACATACTTGAAATGCATAGGCAGATCTTCAACCTAGAATAATTGTGGAAAAAACCTAGAACACTACTTTGCAACCCCAGATCAACACTGTAGTTCATTGTTTCCTCTTTTTATCAAATTTTTCCAAAAGCACTTGGAAACCAAGCACTAAGAACACATCCTCATCATCTCCACTTTCTCAACCATAGAAAAAATCTTATTAGAGCAATACTATAGATTGGCGCCAGTAGCACAATACAACTAATTAAAGCATCATCAATAAATACACATATTCTTGTAACAATCTTCTTCTCATATAGTTGACACCAATGACAACACGAGCTTCTTGACATCAGTGACAACACCAACTACTCATAATTGCAATAGTTATCTTTTGGTTTTAGGACATGATTGATATGTATGTGAGACTTGGATTCTTGGTTCAATGAGAGTTGAGTATATGCACAATCATAGTGATAATTTTTATGCCAATATATTTATGCATATTTGAGTATTTGCATGAAATGATCATGTCTATGGTTGGAAAGTTATGTTATTTATTTATTCATGATTATAGGTGGTGATGTAGTTTAATGTTAGGAGGCTATTCTTATCTCCTAGATTCTTATTTAGTTCCTTGATTATGGTTGGTTGATTTTGGGTTTGTTTGGAAAATAAAATCTATAGGTAATCTAGTGTTTGAGTCTTGAGATTTGCAAGTTATCTTATTGGTTATCTTGTTTTGTAGGTTATTGATGTGATGGTGATTTTGCATGTTTCATTTGATTGGGATCTATGAGTTATGTAGCTTTATAGGTTGACCACCCACTAGAAGTAGTGAGATGAATCAGATGCATACTATTTATTAATGAGAAATATATAGGTTCTAATACTAATTTTTAGGAAATTCAATCTCTATCCAATTATAAATTCAATGGATGAGATACAAGTCTTTGACAACTAGAACATGAAAATTTTAAACTTATATGCAAACTTAAAATTAATTTTCCTTAATAGTTACCATGATTAGATCCATCTTCTTTATGATGCTAGAAATCAACCAGTATAACATGCTTAATAACACCACCTTATGTTAAATTATAAAAACAAAAATAAAAAATAACACCACCATAAGATAGCAGCAATGAGGTACAAATCAGAAATATAAGAGCATCACATAACACAAGATTTATGTGGAGAAACCCTTGTAGGAAAAAACTCCACCAAGAGAGGCCAAGTATGCATTATCTTCAAATAAATGAGATTATAATGCATTCACTTCCATTCTCCTATTTTCCTATAACATGGCAGCACCTATGCCCCTCTAAACAACCTCTTTATGCCTTAACCTATCCTTGTTTCTACAATGTAACTCTACATTCAACTGTTGCTCATAGTTTATACATCCAAGAAGTTGATTTAATAGACTTGTGAAGACATCTTAAGTCCTAAACATGGAACCCAAAGATGACCCTTTATTCCAAATATCCCCAACCCTTGAAATTCCACCTCGGAATGTGAAAGGACATTGGTTTTGGCTCCAATATTTTCTCTCCAACTTGGGTGCCCGAACTTGGAAGATAAACAATAAATTAAATGTAATAAATGATAGAATACCAAGATACAATTGTTGCCTCTTTCCAAGAACCCACTTGGAGAATACCAATAGTCACTCATTTGTCCTTATCCTTGTCATTTTATCATCCCATTATAAGCATCTACATGTGTGGAAAGCAATATTAAATATTTATATCCACAATTCACCTTTACCATTGCCAATGGAACCCATCACCCCTTATGAATGTAATACAAATAATGGTGAGAATAAATATTATAAAATATTTTCCCAATTCACCTTAAGTGCCTAAGGACACTTTCCAAGGATGTTGGAACCATACAATATGACATAGGATTTACAAGGTAGATGGAACCTTAATCCTAACATTCTCCCACTTGACATCATACATTATAAATACACCCATAGGAATCACAAACAATGGAAAAACATCCCTTAGCCAATTATGTACCACTTGAATCTTCACCATGCTCTCATGCTCTAACAAGATACTTGCAAAATCAACCATGATAACCACCCTCAAGAAAAAAAATCCTTCACATCCTCCAACATGCCACTTATGAAAGAAAATTTAACATGCCAAGATGAAACATATTGATTGTCACTAAACCTTGTACCAATCTTTACATGAATGTAAGAATTAGTTTTAAATGATAATAAAGGCTTTGATTAGTTTCATTACTCATACAAGCTAGAATATCAACCAAATCAAATTGAAACTCATCCAAGCTTACTATACCTCATACCAAGGTATACAAATCATAGATAAAACTTCATGCCATACACATACCAATCCAAAATATACAATCAAGAGACTGTATATCCATCCTCCCATCTCAAATGCAACATACCAATATACAAATGACCACAAACAAGGCCAATTGATAAATTTTGCATTAACACTAAAACAATCTTGTGGATATAGATAATCCACATTTGAGTCATCCCACTACAATCAAATGGGTGGCCTAGCCACCTAGCTACATAACTCATAGATCCTAATCTAATGAGACATTCAAACTCATCATCACATCAATAAATAATAAACCAAGATATCAAAGAGGATAACCAAACATATACCCAAAAACTCCCACTGCACGAGTAATTTAAAATATGAAAAATAGATCAAGTCACACCAATTCTACCTATAGTACTTCACATAGAGGATGTGGCTAATTCCTTTATTACATAGTGTTAAGGAAACATCCAATGATATGCAAATCCTACAAACAAATATGTTGCAATAACTCTGTCACCACTAGTCTTCATAGCTCTCCCAAGTTCTTCATGATCAACCATGTGAAAACAAACATCTAAGAAGAAGAAAAAGACCAAAGAGAGAATCTACAAATCAAACCATATCCTTGTTCCACACTAACATATACCAAGTTGTGTAAAGTAAGATCTCCTCCATCACTCCCAAACTAAAAGGATATCAACATCTAACATTCAAATCAAAAGAAAACATGGTAGAAATATATGTAAACCTCTCATACTAAAGGTAGATCAAACAAACCAATCATTCTCACAATTAAGGGAATATTCCCAAAGCCACAAACCATTTCCCATACCTCTCCAAATAAGTCCTCAGAACTATATCCATAGCTTATGATGAAAACAAGGAGAAAAACAAAAATCCATATAACCATGCATCTTTGTCTTAACAAGTCTTTACAATTTTTATATTCAAGATTAACTAATACGAGAAGACCAAATACAAAATAAAGAATTCATCTGATATTCGAGGAGTCAATACCTCTTAGACCATTCAACTTCTAAGTAAAACAAAAGGGATACAATATTTCCCTATGCACACAACACCAAGCAATAAGATCTTATAATAGATATCTTCTCTTCGGGTCAATAATGGATTCACATCCATAACTAGGTGCATGATCCTCGATATTTCTACTGAAATCCTCATCAAAGAGTAACCATCTCAACATACGATCTCATAAAATAAGAGATACCTTATCCTCACCCAAGTCTCTCTAGTCTCAATGAGCATCCACCAATCAATCCATGTCAACTTTAAATGTAACCTTACAAAATCATGAAGCTCCAAGCAAATAATTAATAATCAAAACCAAAGAGAACAAACAAGACCATTGTCAAAGTTCCAACTATAGAATTAGGAACATATCTGTACAGTCGTAAAATTGCACCCTTCGCAATTTCACATACATCTTGCATCTACTTTAGTGTCCACTCCCTTAGCATCTTGACTAGGCTCATTTTAGCCCCTACATCAGCGTTTTTCCCTTCTCAGGATGCTCCAGTACCCCTTTTCAGCAGCTATCTTCATACGTTAGCTTTGCATCTAGCCTTGTGCTTTCCCCGTTCATGTTGTTTTGTAGTGTGACGTGTCCAAACACTAGTGCGTCGTGCGGACATTTGCGCGCCGTGCTAGTGTCCTGTGATGTTTTAATGCTCAAACCACCATTTTTGAGCATGCTTTCCACTTGTCACCTCCTTTGTTCAATGGTGACAGCTCGAGATGCTTTGTAACCATCTGGGAAGCTTCCTTTTGCTTCTTTTCTCTCTTTAAAAGATGTCCTTTCACCTTATTTGCAACTCTTCCTCTAGTTATAGCTCCACTCTTTTGCTTCTAGCTTCTCTCTTACTTTGGCTCTAGCCTTCTAATCTCCAACTTTTTCTTGCATAGCTTCATGCAGCTTGTTCTAGCAGCTTCAGGCTCTCTCAAGCTCCCTTTACAACACTCTTTGTAGCTCTATTTCCCTTACTTCATGCTTGTGAGCGTCTTGGGATTTCATATCCCCTACCATTTGCATCTATACTTCATGATACAGGTTCTCCTCCTCGAGCAGGGTTTGCTTTTATCACTCATACTTGGTGGTGCGGGTTCTATTCCTACGAGATTTGCTTCCACCACGCACTTTTTCCATTTCAGTTCTCTTCTTTCTCTATCTTCTTGGATATTTGTGGAGGTGGGAACACCAAAACAAGGGTTTGACTAAGGGAAACCCCTATACAGCCCCAACACTTTCTCCAGATATCTTACAGACATAGGTTTTGAAGATGTTCACTTGTTGGAGGATTCATCACTTACACGATTGTAAGAATTTCCTTTCTTTCTTCTTCTTATATTTATCACTTCTATTTCACTTTATTTCAATTCTATTACATTCTACTACTTTATTGCATTCTGTCAATTCTTAGCAATCAAATAGCTAGCAAACATTTAGGAATTTTCAATGATAAAATCGTTCTCTAGTTCGTACGAGACGCCAGCACACCTCTAGGATGCCAGTGCGCCCTGTTGTCGTCCATATTTTGCATTGATGTCCTTTGGCGGAGAGCTTGTTAGTTTGTCCAGAAAATCTATATGACTTGCTCTTCCAAATTCTGAAACTCTTGTTGTTGTTGTTCTTGAGGTAGTTTAGGGAAGTTCGCCCGGTGAGACTCTCTGAATGAAGATAGCTCGTGAGTAGAAAATCCCCCTCTTCTACATTTTGGTGAACCTGACGTGAAGAGGGTACTTTTCAAAAAACTAGGAATTTATTTACCCCTACTTGGCGGGGTCATAACTTTTGACTCGTTGCTTGGAATTCAGGAACGTTTGCACCGTTGGAAAGTTCTCCTAGAGAACTAGTTTAGTCCATAAAATACTAGTGCCTTTGGCAATCAAATTTTAGGGACCAACACAAGTTCTGACCTCAAATTTTGCTCTGAAGACCTCTGAAAATGCGAATTACTATAACATAGAAAATACCAAAAAAATCGTAATGAATTTAATATCTTCTTTTATTAGTTCAATATCTAATTTTGTTAAAAAATTTAATGACATTCCATTTCATGCATGTGATAGTGACTTGGTTTTTCCCATGTCACTTTGTATCTTTGATCCTTCTCATGAGATTCCTCTTGTTTCAGAGGATATCTTATCGCAAGAAGATGAAATCATTGATACCTTTCTTAATGTTACTCTACCTTCTCTCCATTCCAATGCCCTCTCTCTTAGAGATGATGCATTGGTGAATGGTGAATCTCATCCTTTTCCTGATGCACTCTCTTCTAGAGATGATGTATTTGTGAATAGTGAACCTTTTGTTCATTCCAATGCACTCTCTTTTGGAGATGATGCATTCGTGAATGATGAATCTCCTCTCCATTCCAATGCACTCTCTTCTAGAGATGTTGCATTGGTGAATGATGAATCTCATCTTTGTTCTGATGCACTCTCTTCTAGAGATGATGCATTAGAAAATGATGAGCCTGCTTCCACATCTGATCCTGCTTGGATTCATGTTGAGAATGTTTCTTCAAATAATCATTCCACATTTGATCCTATTTGGATTGATGTTGAGAATATGTCTTCAAATAAGTATTCCACTAGTTGTGATGAGTCTGTAAATGTAATTTTTGTCTCTTCTTCCCCTCAAAGGTCTAAGAGACTGGTCATTTATGTGACTCTAGCTAGTCTTTCTCCTAAAAGGATTTTTTCTATTGATGGTCTTCCATTGGATAAAGATTCTCCTAATCTTTCTATGGCTCCCTCTTATAGAGCGGTAGCCCATGCTTATGAGAATAGAATGAATAAACAACCAAGCCTTCCTCAAGAACCTAAACCTGTGACTAAAGCACCTAGTGATTACGATCTTGTGGAGCAACTTCGAGTTGCTCTAGCTAAGATCTCACTATGGGACTTGCTTCATTTTGCTCCAGTTTATCAAGGTATGCTTCAGGAAGCCTTGCAAAAGATCCTCTTGCCTTATTTTTCTAGGCTAGTAGATGTTGATGCGTTGATGGTGTATATTCATTGGGATTCACCGAATATTACGTTCTATCCACAGGAACTTCCACCCCTGGAAGTACAGAAGCAAGCAGATCCTTTAATGATTATAGTCAACATTAATAAGATTGGCATTAGACATACTCTTTTTTATGCCTTTTTGGCACTCAATGTATGTAGCATTGATTTATTTCCTAAGATTAATATTGATTTATCTTCTCTTAATACTTCTATTATTATTCATGGGTTTAATAATGTCAGTTAACAAGCCCTAGGCACGATAGTCTTGCCTTTGAAGTTGGGACCCGTTACCGTACCTACTCTTGTATATGTTATGTAAGAAAATCTACCATATAACCTTCTTCTTGGTAGATCATGGATTCACACTATGGGTGAAGTCTCGTCTACCTTGCATAAATCTATTAAGTTCATTGCTAACAATCAAGTAGTCACAGTTAAGGCTAACCTTGGTGCCATGCACTTATGTGAAATGGTAGCCGCTGGTTAGGCTTCAATTATGCCTACTCTTATCCCTTCAGTATCTTCCAATGTGTCGATGTTTACTCCACCAATACCTACTACAAAGGATACTCTCAAGATAAATGTCCCTAAGGAAGATCCTTCTGAAACAATAAATCCTAAGTTTGCTCCTTCTACTTCTCAAGAGAATGCATTTATTAGTGATGATTGGGGTTCTTTAGACTTTATAGATTCCTTTATTCAGGAATATAAAGCCGACCTAATCCACTTAGACTTTTCGATAACATCATTCACACCCGCTATTGAAGATAGTCATTCTTTTGTATCATGGGATAAGGTGAATGCAAATTGTAATGTTCTTGGTGTCGATCCTCCTTCTGAGGAAGATGATCACACCTCTATTAAAGAGGTTAATGCTCATAATCCTGTCAGGAAGGATGATGGTGATCCCGTAGAGGAGCATGATCCCCATCGTTGGAATAATGCTCTCTATGGAAATCCTCCTCCTTTGTCTTCTATCTTCATACCTTCTTGCGAGAAGTCAAAATTTTCCCCACAAGAGAAAGGTTTGCTTCCTGCTCCTCATCCTTTATATGAGCAAGAGCATATTTTTTTGTGGCTTCTAAAATCCTGCTTAATCACTCTTCCTTCTCCTACATGCAAGAAATTTCGTAAGCATGATAAAGAAAGACATTCTTTTTGTGCATACCATAGAGTGCCTGGCCATTCCACTAGTGAATGTAAGGCCTTGAAAGACAAAATACAAAAACTTCTTGATTCAAGTGTCATCAAACTCCCATTTGATTGACGCACCTTCCTTTTCTTCACATGACAAGTGATATCGAGGTTTACTTATATCCTATGTTTTCTAAGTATCTTGCATGGCTCTCCTCCCCTGTATGTTGGGGGTTGTGATAACTTATTCCAGAGATATGTGTGTCCTTCTAAGGATCCCCTCTCTCCTCTTTGTCTTTCAATTGAATAGTCCCTTGAGTGGACCCCTTTTTCTCTTGAAGGGTTCTCGAGGGACCCCCTTTGAAAGCTTTTCTCTTGAATAAAATCATTCGCATCTAGCTTGGGGGCAACCTGACTAGACCTCGCGTTTCAAATAGTGTGTCCCTTGAGTGGAACCCTCTTCTTTTGAAGGGTTCCTAAGGGACCCCTTTGAAAACTTTCCAATCTATTGACAATTTGCATGATTGTCTGCTTCCATGCCTGCATGACCGCTTTCGCTTTGTAGCTGCGCCTGTGAAGCCGCTTTTTGACTATGCGGAGTCCCCTTCCTTAGGTTTCCTCCATGTGAGAGATATTGGGAGATACCTCCCTACAGGTCTGAGAACCTGAAGGGTGCTTCCTTTGAGCTTCCTCCATGCGAGAGATCTTGGGAGTGGCTCCTGTACTGGTCTACGGGTCTGTAGGGCACTTTCTTTGGGTTTCCTCCATGTGAGAGATCTTGGGGGATACCTCCCTGTAGATCTATGGGTCTATAGGGAACTTTTCTGGGTTTCCTTCATGTGAGAGATCTTGGGGGTTGCCTCCTTGCAGGTCCACGTGCCTATAAGGCACTTTCATTTTGGTTTCGTTCATGTGAGAGATCTTGGAGCACACCTTCCTTGCAGGTTTGCAATTCTATAAGGCACTATTTTGGGTATCCTTCATGTGAGAGATCTTGGAGGATACCTTCCTTGTAGGTCTACAAGCTTGTGAGGCGCTTACATTTTTCTTCTCGCTTTCTCTTCTCTTTTGTATATACCAGATCGAAAATATGCATATTCTTCATCCTGAGTATATACCCTTCCTCTCTTAGTTGTATAATTCTTCTATGTGTTATTTCTTAATTTGGGGACGACACATAGTACTGAGACAACCTTCTACATTGAAGTCTCTTTACTTTGCTAACTCAAATACTTTAGCTTTTTATGTTCTAACATTGTTGTCTGGTGCAGGCTTTTCTTCTCTAAATGCATTTATTTTGTAGGTCTTTAGCCTGGGGGCATGCTCTATGGTTCAGAGGATTATCTACTTCCACTACAGTATCCTTTTGGCATATGATGTTATTTATGTTTAGTAGATTTCCTTTAGCGTGCATATTAATGTAGATTCATATGCCCACTAAAGTGGGGGCAAAATGTATAGTCGTAAAATTGCACCCTTCACAATTTCACATACATTCTTGCATCTAATTTAGTGTCCACTCCCTTAGCATCTTGAGTAGGCTTATTTTAGCCCCTGCATCAGCATTTTTCCCTTCTCAGGATGCTCCAGTACCCCTTTTCAGCAGCTATCTTCATATGTCAACTTTGTATTGAGCCTTGTGCTTTCCCCATTCATGTTGTTTTGTAGTGTGACATGTCCAGACACTAGTGCATCGCACAAATGTCTGTGTATTGTACTAGTGTCTTGCGATGTTTCAACGCTCAAATGACCGTTTTCAAGCATGCTTTCCACTTGTCACCTCCTTTGGTTGGTGGTGACTACTCGAGATGCTTTGTAACCATCCAGGAAGCTTCCTTTTGCTTCTTTTATCTCTTTAAAAGATGTCCTTTCAATTCATTTGCAAATATTCCTCCAATTCTAGCTCCACTCTTCTACTTCTAGCTTCTCTCTTACTTTAGCTCCATCCTTCTAATCTCCAACTTTTGCTTGCATAGCTTCACGTATCTTGTTGTAGTAGCTTCAAGCTCTCTCAAGCTCCCTTTACAACACTCTTTGCAGCTCTATTTCCCTTACTTCATGCTTGTGAGCATCCTGGGATTCCATATCCCCTACCATTTGCATCTATACTTCGTGATACGGGTTCTCCTCAAGCGGGGATTACTTTTATCACCCCTTTTGTGATACGGGTTCTCCTCCTTGAGTGAGGTTTGCTTTTATCACTCGTACTTGGTGGTGCGGGTTCTATTCCTGAGCAAGTTTTTCTTCCACCACATGCTTTGTCCATTTGAATTATCTTCTCTCTCTATCTTCTTGGCTGTCTGTGGAGGTGGGAACACCAAAGTGGGGGTTTGACTAAGGAAAACCCCTATACAGCCCCAACATTCTCTCCAGATATCTTACAGACGCAGGTTTTGAAGACATTCACTTGTTAGAGGATTCATCACTTGCACGATTGTAAGAATTTCCTTTCTTTTTTCTCCTTATCTTTATCACTTCTATTTCACTTTATTTCAGTTCTATTACATTCTACTACTTTATTGCATTCTGTTAATTCTTAGCAATCAAATAGCTAGCATCCATTTAGGAATTTTCTGTGATAAACTTGTTCTCTAGTCTGTACGAGACACCAACACGTCGTGTTGTCATCCGTATTATGTGCTGACATCCTTTGGCCGAGAGCTTGTCAGTTTGTCCAAAAAAATTATGTGACTTGCTCTTCCAAATTTTGAAACTCTCATTGTTGTTCCTAAAATAGTTTCCATGAGGCTCTCTGAATGAAGAGAACTTGTGAGTAGCGAATCCCCCTCTTCTACAATATCATTGACAAAATGATCTAACATCCCCTCCTAGGAGATCACATGAAGAAAAACATCCATCATCAAATGATGAATCCACACCATTACCAAAGTTCTCATTGAATCATGTAATCAATCTCTCCATGCATCATTATAACCATCTCCTAACTAAAGATTCTCCATGGCCCCAACCCAATCAAAGAACTCAACACCATGAGCTCCCAAAGTGTAAATACAATTGCCACACATCCTTTATGTCATTAAACTCTCACTACAAGTTGAAGGTAAAATATAAGAGCTCCTTATGACACTAACAACCATTACAAAAGACCATCCTTCTTCTAATCAAGGATTATCCATGGCTCACTACATATTGCAACAATAATTTAAAACCAAAATATTGAAACAAAGAAGATATAACACATTATGTAATTGCATATAAAGCTCCCACTAAAAGTAATACCAAGTTATACATGGAATTATGACCAATACCATTTCCAACACTCTACTGAAAGTGAACAGAGCTTCTCATGCACCATAAACTACTACTAAAGATCCAAATGAACAACTATATCAGGTACTCTCAATAACCATCTCTCACTACAAGAAGCATACCAATATAATAATAGCGGCCAAGAATATGGCCTACCAAATAGAATCCACATCAGACAATTTTATAAGATCGACACATATGCAACATCTCAAATGAGAAATACATAATCAGTGCTCCAATCTCAAATAACTAAAAATAGATTCAACCTCACATCAATAACATACAAGATATATATAATAAGGTATAATATGTGAATTTATAAGACTTAAACACCATGATCAATGCTAGACCTAATTTTCCAATCAAACCCACATAAGAGTAACCATAGATCAATAAGAACCCTCTAAGCAACCATACAAACCTATAAATATCTTCATCTAGAACAACCTAAATACAATCTTATCACAAATATACATACCACATAATTTTGTTAACATGTAAAAATTGCAAAACCATCTCTGTAAATATAAACTCCACTTACACATATAGACATTCACATCAAACATTTCATCTAAATAATGGAATAAGCACAAATCTATAAACCCAGTTGAAAACAAGAGTAAATTATAACCCAACAAGAAAATCAAGTTATCTAGGAGATTATAGCATATGAAACATATCATCTCCACAACTCACAAAGAGTTTAGTGGCTTATCTTCTAGTGATTTCATGTAACCAAGGGCTAAAACCATAAACCTAACATAAGCACTCCTTTCAATGGTCTAAAAAATGTTTCTCCAAGTGACCAGGATGTCAAAAGTGCCCATCTAACATGAAAACCTTCTCACTACACATGACCACAAGCTAAAGAAACAAAACCACCAAACAAGAGGATACTAACATATTTTCAAACAAGAGATATAAGCTACCCAAGCATAATCAACTCCGTGAAGATCCACAATCATGAGCTTCTTATGCCTAACATAGATCACACTTGACAATATTCATAGATTCTAATCTCACAAATATGTTAAACAAAGTTAACTCAAAGAACAGTCGTTTCAACCCCACAAGCCTTCCAACAACCTCAAATTCCTTCTAACAAATTCCCACAAGCTTGTCATGGTAAGAAACAAAAAAAGAAGGAATACCCAAAACCTAGTTAACCTTCAACTCTAATACCAAATGATGAGATATATAGAGGTTCTAATACCAATTGTTAGGAAATTCAATCTCTATGCAAATATAACTTCAATGGATGATATAAAAGGCTTGGACTATTACAACTTGAAAATGTGATTAGGTCCATCTTATGATGTTAAAAGTCAGCCAACATAACATGCTTAATAACACCACCTTATTCGAACTTATAAAAACAATAAATAAAGAATAACATCACTATAAGATAACAACAATGAGGCATAAATCAACAACATAAGAGCATCACATAATACAACTTACGTGGAGAAACCCTTGCAGAAAAAAAATCCACCAAGAAGAGATGCAAAGTATATATTATCTTCAAATAAATGAGATTACAATACATTCAATTCCATTCTCCTCTTTGAATCCAACATGGTAACACATGTGAACCTATAAACAACCTCTTTATACCTTAACCTGCTCTTGTTCCTATAATGTAACTCTACATTCAACTGTTGCTCATAGTTTTTACATCCAAGAAGTTGATTTTATAGACTTGTGAAGACATCTTAAACCCCAAACATGGAATCCAAAAGATGACCCATCATTCCAAACATCCCCAACCCTTGGAATGCATAAAGACACCGGTTTTGGCTCCAATACTTTCCCTCCAACTTGGGCACCCAAACTTGGAAGATAAACATTACATTAAATACAATAAATGATGGAATACTAAGAGACACATGTTACCTCTTTCCAATAACCCACTTGGAGAATACCAACAATAACTCATTTGTCCTTTTCCTTATAATTTTAGCATCCCATTCTAGGCATCCACATGTGGGAAAAATAATATTAAATATTTATGTCTACAAGTCACCTTTACTGATGCTAGTGGAACCCATCACCCCTTATGAATGTAATACAAACAATAGTGAGAATAAATATTATAAATTATTTTCCCAACTCACCCTAAGTGCCTAGGGACACTTTCCAAGGATGTTGGAACCATGCAATATGACATAGGATTTATGAGGTATACAACACCTTAATCATAATATCTATATCCATAAGTCTTTTCAATGTTGATGTAGATTTAAATAGTTGGAATTCTTTGTGATCATTTGTGCATTGGGAGGAGAGGAAGGATGATTGGAGTGCCTTGATAGCTAGTTTTGGGACTAGTAGTATGTTTTTTATCATGATGTCATGGATAACTTGGTTACACAATTTAGTAAGACCTTTTGATAGTATTGTTTGGTGGTAGCTTTGTCTTATTAGCCTAGAGATATTAGTTGTAGTTGATTGTTTGTGGACCATGGGTGATCTTCATTTAGGATATTTCTATCATGATTCCATGGATAGATTGGTATTATGATTTATTTGGATATTTGGTAGAGATGTGGATTCATTACTTGGTGATGGATGATCTTCATTTAGGAGATGGTTATCCTCATGTGATTAGAGATTTGACATCTTGGTTAGCCTCAAAGGACTCTTGGATTCTTTGGTTGAGGTATTGGTCTATGACTTGTCAATTTTGATAGGTGATCCTTGGTTTAGAGGATGTTTGGTATTTTTCTTGGTTTAATTTGGATATTAATTAAAGTTTTGACATGATACGAGTGCTCTTGGGAATATAATATGTTAATTGGAGTATATGTTCTTTTGAGGAGATATTAGATCATGATGTCATGATGTGATCCCAATTCCATGGTTGGAGCTTTCACATTGATCTAGATATTTCTCTTGGTATTGAGTACATTGATCATGTGCTTGGGAACTTCATGAGAGTGTGATTTTGCATTTGGATATTGGCATAGATTGATTGATTATAAGTTCTCATGGATACTTGGAGACTTGGGTGAGGTTATATTTCTCTTGAGTTTATATACATTTATTGAAATTATTACCCTTTGGAGGTTTCAACAAGAAGTCTAAGGAGGTTTCTCCTAGATATGGGTGTGAGTGCATGATGGACCTAAGAGGATACTATTCTTGGAGAGAGTTATTACGGCTTGTTGTATCCTAGAGGAGCAGTCTCATTCCACACTCTTGGTCTACTTGGTGGATAATCATCTAATAAGTATTTCACATCATGCCATCTTATTTTTAGATGCATTATGCTTTATGATTTATCTTCTCAAGGATATGGATCTTGAGCTATGATTGTTACTTTTTGAGAGTTCATTTGAGGAGTGTTTGGAATGGTTATCTCCTTATGTATATGATTTTATTTATGATGTTATTTAAATCAAGACTTTAGTTGATGCTATTATGCTTATTAATAGTTATGGAACAAATTTGAGTTTGAAATTCCTTGGCTTCAAATATTCTTGCATCCATGTTAATTATATCATATGCATATTTTTTTGTTTGATCTATGATATTGAACACTTGGGTGTTGTTGAGGATTTTAAATTGGGGTTGTGAAGGAGGTCTAACTTGGCACAACTTATAAATTTGAGGTGTTGATATAAAGACATGTTATATGATATGATTACATGTTTTATCTCTTTTTTTATATGGCTACTTCTTGGAGGTTCATGTTCAAATAGTTTAGTGTGGTGGACTTGGGAGAGTTATGGTGACTTGTGAGAGAGTATCCAACAATTTTTTGTTGCATATCTTGATCATTGTGATTGTTCTTTATTACTATATGGTTTTGAATATGATCCACACCTTCGTATGAGAGTTGATTGGTAGATGTGGTATGTCTTGATCTACTTTTCAAATTTGACATTACCCATTCAATATGGTTTTTTGGATGTGTATGTTCTTGATTGATAGGTTTTATACATGGGGATTTTTATACATGAGGATTGTGCTAAGTGCTTGTGGTTTATGGTTTGGATATGTTGTTGGAATGAATTATAATGATATTTGGATAAATTTTTAGGTATGGATGATTGGATTTATTATCATTTTTTGTGGTTTCTATTTCTATTCATATGGATTTTTCATTTGGCAGTGGCTTAGAGCCTTTGTTTATATCACTTGGATTTGATGCTTGTGTTCTTTGGATTGGTGCATATTCACATTGGCTTATTACTTTTCTTCCATTGGTGACATGTTGGAGGATGAGAGGAGTTTGAGATGGTGATCACATTGGATGTTATTATAGGTATCTTGATTGAGCACAAGAGCATGTTGGAGACTCATGCAATTTTGTCAATCGATTATGATGATGTATTTCATCATTTGGCCCTTATGAAATGTACACAAAAAGTGTGAAATCTTAGGAAAAGGGTGTTGTTTACCTTGCACAAGATTAAAATTATTTAAAATCAATATTTATTTATGGTACATCTTTAGGATATGTGTGTAGCCACATTAAATATTTATTGGAGTCTAGTTGTAAATTTGTATGTACCATTGATTAGATATTTTATGTGTTGCTTGCACATGGGAAACATATTTAATATTGAGAAAAATTAGTACAAAAAATTAAATTTTAGGTTCAATGGTTTTGTGCACTCATGGTTTTGAGAGACATAGTTTAACTTATACCACTTGGTTATTTTGTGTGAGCTTGATTCTATAAAAAAAGCACATGTTTAGTGGTTAGGGTTGGCTTATTAGCTAGTTCGTGTTTGTCTTGGTTGTTTTTTTTCACTGAGATGTCTTTTATAGCACATATATGAAGAATGGTGTGGGATGCATGCTTACATGCTTGGACACATGGAGTATGCATTGGAGGAGCTTTATGTTTTACAAGTATTCATGGAGACAATGTAAATTTATTGTAATATTTCATTCTAAATAATAAATTGATTGTGGATAATTTTGGAGGTTGATTTCTCCCTCTTGAGGGTTTTTCCAAGGTATATCTCATGTAATCTTGTGGTATATCTTTGATCTTTACATTATGGTTATTTTATAAGCCTACATGTATGATTTTCTATCATAAGGTTGTGTAGGAGGTTGATTTATCAATCTGGTGATTTCCTAACATGGGAGAGCACCATAAAGGCATCAAAGGGGTGATTTTGGATACACTACGATAAGTGGTATTGTAGAAACACTCAACTAGATGTAACCACCTTTCCCATTATTCTTCTTGTTCAAACACAAAATAATGTACATAAGTCTCAAGGAATTTGTTGATAATCATTGTTTGATTATTAGTTTGAGGATGATAATCTAAACTCATGTTTAAGGTAGTGCTCAACAACTTAAGTAACTCTTTTCATTATTTATTAGTAAATATTAGCCTTAATTAGTCAAGAAATGTATTCACATAAGGCCAAGGTGTTGTTAACTATTGCAACCTTAAACGAGCCTAAAACATAAGTACATAAGGAGGGTGGGAGAGTACCATAGATACCTCAAAAGGGTAATTTTGTAAGCATTTCAATACGTGGAATCGTACTGCCACTTAGATAGAGGTAACCACCTTGTCCAATGTCCTTCTTGTTCAAATAAAAAACAACACAATTAAGTCTTGAGGCATTTATGGATAGTACATGGTTTGGCTATTAGTTTGAGGATGATAAGTTCAACTCGTGTTCAACGTATTTCCTAACAACTTAAACAAATATTTTTGAAATTTAGCAGTAAATATTAGCCTCGAGTAGTCAATGAATATCTTCACACATGGCCAAAGTGTTAACTAGCATAAATTTAGAAGAACCTAAAACACAAGTACATAAGAAAGGTGGGGATTACCATAGAGGCCTCAAAGGGATCATTTTTGAATCACTACAGTAAGTGGTATTGTACCATCACTTAGCTAAAAGTAACCACCCTACCCATTATCATCATTGTGCAACACAAAATAATGCAATTCTCAAGGAATTTATTTATAATCATGGTTTGGCTATCAATATGAGGCCAATAAGTTAAACTCATGTTCAAGGTAGTGCCTAGCAACTTAAACAACTCTTTCCAAAATTTATTGCTGAAATATGGATCATGATCATTGATAATATAGTGAGGCATCCCATGGAGTTTGAAGATAAAATCCAAGAAGTGTTGAGTAAAAATAGTAGTAGTGTAAGGGTCAGGTAAGGCATATAAATGGGCATATTAGGTTAAGTGGTCAACTACCACCAAAATTACTTTCTTATCACCTAAGACTGGAAGTACCATAATAAAATCCATAGAAATATCAATCCAAGCCTTTTCAAGGATATAAATTGAAACAAAAATCTAGAAGATTTGAGTGTTTCCCCTTTATTCATTTGAAACAAATAACACTCGACTACAAATGCCTTAACATCTTGAATAAGGCTATCCTAGAATCTAATATTGCTTCACTTCTCCTAGTTCTGTAAAAAAATTGAATGTTCTATAGTCGAGGATGAGTAATATTCTATTAGTAATAAAGGCTTGAGGGGTGAGTTGGGAAGTAATTAAATCTAGTATTAATATTTGAGGACTTTTCCTATCAATTGGAGTCTTGGTGTAAACTATCCATCCTATGCCAACTACTAAATGATACCTTGAACTATAGGGTTAGTATCCCATTCACTCTAAAATATATTATATCCAATTTGGGACCAATACACAAATATAAGAGATGTATCATTTATCTTCATATTGACAAGAGGTGGCATTTGCTACCATATTTTCCTCATCCTACTTATAGAAAATCTCACAGTCACATCCTTGCATCTTTGTCACCTATTTTTGGTGTTCATGGGAGGAAACTCTTTGCTAAAAAAAATCAAGCTATGATGAATTGTTTTCATATAGGACTTGCAAAACAATAGTTAAGGATACCATTTTTGGTTAGCATGGAGGATAGCCAATAATTTTTTCATATGTTTATTTAGCTAAATTGAACCCTGCGAATTTTTTGCTAGTGAAGGCTAGTGGCTAACCTTCGTGCATCAACAACATACTCATGCCCATGCCAAAGGCATCACATTCCAGAATGAGGAGTTTATGAAATTAGGTAGGGCCAAAATTAGAGTGGAACACAATAGTTTTAAGGGAATTATAGGCCACCTTCAATGATTTAGACCAACTGAAGGAGTTGTTTTTGATCAAATTTGTTAAGAGCCCAACAATTTCACCATTTTTATGTACAAACTTGTGATAGAACCATATCAATCCTAAAAACCATACAATATTTTGAGTTACTTAGGGTGTGACACTCTTACATTACAATAATATTATTGGGGTTAATCTAGACACCCGCTTGTGAAATAATATGTCATAAATACCCACTTTTTGGACTCTAAGGATAATACCCTTATAAAATATTGAATGTGATCTCCATGTGACGAAGATGATCACTCCATGTCCTACTATATGATTGGATTAAATTGTGGTTGATATGATGGGTAAATATATCTTTGTAATTCTGTCTTAATTTGAGTAGATGAGTCTAAATCAATCCTTGAGTGTTCTGAAGTTTCCTCAGTTTATTCCTTGATGTCAATCTGGGGGTCGTGAATTTGTGAAAGATATTGGGGCCGTTTGCCTAAGGGTTGAACCTAGAAAGTCAAGTGTGGATGAATGCAACTATTTCACCTAAGTTTATTGTACAATCTAACTCTCAGTCTTCCTGTCAATTATATGACAAGAGCCTATATTCACATAGTCTACAACAAAAACCGATTAACAGAAGACAGTAAATAGTATTACTATTACACATGAAGAACATAATATAATAAAAAGGAAGAACTGAAATGAAACAAACTAAACTTTATTCATGCACATTTGATAACCACACCAATTAATATTTATCAAATTCAATCTTTCGAATGAAACTCATACACATTAATAGTAAAAATTGATAATTGCAAACTAGTTTGATCATAGAGAAGTAAATGTGAGACTAAACACTTATTACCACACGATACAATCCTACTATAGTAATCACCAGGTAGTCGATGAAGTGGGCCCTACCTTCTTCGACTATCGGTGTTGGATCTCACGCACACAAGCTACTCCACGCTAACCAACGTTCATTCAAATAACTTCATAGTATTTTAAGTCACAAAATGGAGATCTTGTAGAAATAATATTATTATCATCTATATTGACTGAGTCTCGGCTTACATATTTATAGATACCATAGACCGATTAAACTTATAACCATTGCTAAATAAAAACATAGAAGAGTCTTTGGTTGTTTCGTCTTGCTACCAACAACCTTAAAAGATAATCAAAAATAGTTTGGAGTCTTTTGTCATCGTTTCAAAATGGCATAACAAATTGAAACAGATAAATACAACTCAACACACATTTAACCAAAATGACAAATAATTCTTGGATGGTCTTCAACTCCATTCCACCGATGCCCTTATCCATGTGCCATCCATTAAGCATCCCCTGCTACCAAAATCATAGAGAAAATCAATAAATAATCAAAGGATTTTGGTATATTTATAGGTTTTCATCTTTCCTTGTATTTTATAAAACATCTTCAGCTCATTAACAAATGGTGACAAGAGCAATAGAAAATACTACAAAATGACAAGGTTTAAAGGCAAATAAAAAGGTAAAACAAAGACATATTTCACCCTCATCATCCCCTAGCTTAGGTTTCACATGTCCTCATGCAAAAGAGTATAACCTGTACAAACTGGGAGAAAAAGGAGCTAGTTTCTGCATTGTTTCTGTGACTTCCTTAACCCATGACTGGTATAATGCTTGCATCTGCTTTTCATGTTCTTGAATGTTCATGAGGGATGTTCTAGAGGCATCTGTATGTTCAAGTGTTGCCTTGAGTTGTCGAATCTCTTTGTTTGTGAGGAATCAAGAGAGCACGTGTCTTGAACCTATCTCTAAAGGGCCTCATTTTCCTCAATCACCCTAGCTAATGAATCCTACAGTGCTTGATTTTTCTCCTTTAACTTGGCTACCAAATCTTGCAAACCTTGTCTTTCTTCTTTTGCTGACAAAGGAGTCTCCTCTGTCAGTTTAGTTACCAAGTTTCATAGGTCACAAATTTCTTCATTTGTTAACAAAGGACTCCCCTTCTCAAATTCTTCCTCTGCTTCTTGATTTCCAGTTGGGGGTGTCTCCATAGGTTCTTGCTCAATTTCAACTGATGCATTCAACTCCCGCTTTTCCATTTGGGGAGATAATTTAGTGGTCCTTTATTCTGCAAGGTTGACAATGACTTCAGGTGTCAGTTCAACATGAAAGTCTTGAATATTAGTATCAATATGAATATTCTCCTCATGTGAAAAACCCTTCCTCCATACCCTGTGCATTCTCATCAAAGGGTTCCATTATTTTTCCTTCTTTTGTGGCTATCACTACTCCCTCTAAAATTGAAGGACGACACTGAAGGAGTTGGGTTTCTTGTTCACACCTAGTTTCATTTTCATTAGTAGTCATAGGTGCTTCTCTTGTCTTCCTTCTATTTCTTCTTCGTAGCTCCCTAGAAGCATTTACTGACCTTCTGGTTCTATGATACATAGCACCTAGGACTGTGAGATCATCCACTTATTTTGACTATTCAAAACCTAGAACATTGCTAGCTACATTTGCCATATTTTCCAAATTTCTGGCTGTAGAAGTAGGTGACTTCTCCTTAGTTGACGATTTTTCCTTAGTGGGTGATTTCTCTTTTTCACCAAGAGTAGTCGAATCTTGTTTCTTTCAAGAGCCAGGGGAGACTGAGGATGTCTTGCTATTCCTTTTCCACTTACCCCTAGTTTCCCAATTTTGTGTGCTAGTTTTGACATACTTGCTACTAGTAGGGGTAACACATGAGCTCTTGGTTGGTTTGATACTTGAGGCTAGGGTTTGCTTGACATCCTTCTTGGAAACCCTCTTCTTCACAGGTTTAGGGGAATCACCATAAAGTTCTTTTGTTCCTAGGTCTTCACTATGTTTATCTGAAGATATTTCATTATTATGATATTGCTATCAGGATTCACCCGTGTAGTTTCGAGTCAAACTCATTGACCCATGTTTCATGAGTAGTGGTTCAACAAGAACCCATCTCTCATGATATCGAATGGTCCACTTAGCACTCATTGCATCTAGGTGATGCTCACAGAGGTGAAGCACTGGTCCGTCCCGGGAGGTCACCCATCCCAGTACTGCTCCAGCTCAAGCGCGCTTAACCAGGGAGTTTTCTCCAAGGTTAAGCCCGCTTGAGTTGTTACCCCATTTCATAATTTGACACGCTGTGGAAAAATACCTCCTACTTATCAATATTTCATTATTACTGCCCTTATCTAATTTTGTGCCTACGAACCCCTCTTTTCCAGAAGAACTAGGTGGGTTGACTGGTGAATCCTCCTCTGTGGAGTTATTCGAGGTGTCTTCACCAAGAAGTGAATCCCAATCTCGTGGAGGAGAGATTTTTTTTAATTCCCTCACAATTAACAATTTAATGAGGCCACGGTGAGCTAATGAGTTTCCATGCCCCTTTTGAATTGCCTTTCACATGTGGTTTATAGAGGAATAAAGAAAATATGGCATGTTTACAAACATTCCCCATCTCAAATGATTCATAAGGTGAAACTACTTAGAATAACATATACATACCTACCTTCGCAGGTTATATACTGAATGATGAATTTTGCTACATTGTCCCAGGGCCGCGGAAGTGAGATTAACTCTATGCCCTATCCAGTGACTATTTCAACAGACTCTCCTCATTCTAGGAACTTCTTGCATAGAGGTTTGAGGTCCATGGCGCATCTGGAATTATTCATAAAATATTTCTCCCCTGAAAGTGGAAACCCAAAGACATCAGCTATGGCTTCCACTGAGAAAGGAATTGTTAAACCACAGGCTTTGGCTTCCTTTTTGTGGCAGGTCATTGCAAACTTCTGCGTAATCTTTTCATCATACCCTCTTAACCATTTAAACTATACATCGCATCTTGCTTGTTTGAATATTTTATAAGCCTCGATAACCTCCGGTGCCCTCAGTTCCTCCATAATTGGAGTCTCAAAACAATGACGATGTTCTCCTACCATGACACTACCAAGAGGTCTTTACAACCAGAAGAATTTGTGCAAATGAATTTCACTAACAAATGTAGAAACTGCCACTGAAGTAAATAGTAAACAATTATCGATTGTAACTTAGACGATGAGATGTTAATGGGAAATCAAATTTGGAAAATGGGTTGCAATGTTTGGAAAGATTAGTTTACACCAATGTCATCATAGTAGCTTACAGTTACACAGTAAATAACAGTAATAATGGTATTAACTATCGAGATTAGGGAATAATGGATTCTGACATACTAAAAGGATATGGTGAAGATACGATGTGATGGTTGTAGACATGACATGGAGTGTGACAAGACAACCCCCCCAGCTTAGCATGTGACCCATCCCTAGGTGACATCACCACTCATTAAATGAAATATTAAATGAAAAGAAAAATATTTAATAAAAGAACAAGGAAAAGAAAAAAAACCAAAATATATCGATACCAATGATCATCGGCGGTACGAAATGGTGACATAGAAACAAGCATGACAAACGTAGAGTGGAGATGGTGCCGGTGTTGACATGGAATTGCTAGCCTGACAATGTTAGTATTGAAATCAAAGGTGTCGCATGGGGTTGAAAAGATAGCATAGCAGAAAAGACATCAAGTGAACCACGACCATCATAACCAAGACAAGTACAACTAGTCGGCAGCCACGGGTAGAAATGATCATGGTGAGGTCAAGACACATGATGCCTTGACATGTAGGTAGCAGGAGCATGTGAATGGACCATGAAAAATGACCAGAGGGTTGGATGGCTGGTGGGACCGAAAAACTGTTGAGGAAGCAAACATCACCCGATGAGAGCAAATAAAACCAAGTGACAAAGGCTCTTGTCTAGAAAAAGATAGGAACTAAGGTCACTTAAGCAAATGTGGTACAATGCAAGGTGGGAGCAACCCAAAAATGGAAGTGGTCGTGAAGAAGATAGGAGCAACCCAAAAATGATGAGCTAAAGGGCCGATCGTCTTACACTATCAATGAACAACCGTAATGCGAAGATGAAAGCATACCTTGGAACATAAGTGACAAGAAGGAAGAGTTGTGTACCTATAGAATTATTCAGGCTATATAAACATTTTCCTTTTTTTTCTCTCTTTTTTTTTAATATTTTGATCTTGATGATAGACCGCCAGTATTTGGTTTTTTCCCTATCACCGCCTAGGAGCGTTGGGAACCCAATTTTCACTCCTAAGATTTATTTAGCAGTTAACGCCCACCGAAAACCAATTTTCAAACATTAACTAGCCAACAACACCCAAAGGTTTTCATTTTTGGATATTTTATTGTATTTTTTTTCTTTTTCTTTGAAAATTACCTAAAAGGTATTGGGAGAGGCCACAAAAACCCTATCAAGTAGATGGAGTTTTTTAGGCAGATTCGAGACAAACTCTTCCCTTGAGAGAGGCCTCTTTTACAACTTCAACCGGTGACCATTGACAACTAAATCCATGCGATCAGAGTCCACGGTATGAAGCTTGACTACCTCGTTATCATAGACCATCTCAATTTTATAGGTCCTGAGCCACCAGGTGTGGAACTTTCCCTTAAAATCTTGAAAATGAGAGTCATACAAGAGTGCCCAATCACTTGGTTGAAATGAATGTTGTCAAATGAAATGATCATGCCAGAGAGCATGTTGGTTCTGGAAAATCTCTACATGGAAGAGCGCTTGTTGGCAAAGTTCATCTAATGAATGGAGCTATGAAATTCATTATTTTTGTGCATCAGACAAGTTCATACCCAGTTGGAGTGTGGTGCGAAGAGTTTTTACCTCAAATTCAATAGGAAGAACATCCCTCTTACCATAGATAAGCTCATAAGGTGTCAAACCAGTGGTGGTTTTCCATGTAGTGCGATAGGCCCATAGGGATTCAGGAAGTCGTGCATCCCAGTCTTTCTTATGGAGGGAAACTATCTTGGTAAGAATGTTCTCGAGTTCTTAGTTGGTGACTTTGACCGGGCCATTAGCCTGGGGATGGTAAGGTGAAGACTTGCAATGTTGAATCTCATATTCACAAACCAAAGTAGAAATGAGGTCAGATGTGAATTGTGGACCTTGATTTGTAACTATCTCACGCGAAACACCAAATTGGGTAAAAATATCAGAATAGAGGAATTTAGCTACCTTAGTGTCCCGAGCATGCTTCAAAGCAACAACTTCAACCCACTTTGTTACATAGTCTATATAAGGATGTATTCCTTGTTCTGAGATGGTGGGTTAACAGGCCCAACAAAATCAAGTCCCATTTTTCAAAAGGCTCAATGGACAACTGAGGATGTAGAGGCATTTCAGCACGTGGGGTGACCCATATGCTAAAATTTATCACAGTGTTGAACATAGCATTTACAATCCTTGTGAAGTGTAGGCCAATAGTAGCCTATATTTAAGATCTTCTAAGTAGTCCTCTAAGTGGCAAAATTTCCTCCACAGGGTTCTGTGTGCCATGCACAAAGTATGTCGAAGAAATCATCTTCGAGCACACATCGGTGCATGATATTGTTAAGGCCATGGTGGAAGAGCAATCCATTGATCCATGTATAATCACCACTGAGTCCGACCAACTTTCGATGTTCCCTTGGAGAAAAATGAGGTGGGAACTTGCAAGTAACCAAGTAATTTTCCATGTCAGTGTACCATGGGCTCTTTGTTGATATAGCAAAGAGATATTCATCTGGAAAGGCATCATCAACTAGAACTGGTTCATCATCTTACTGTTGTAACCTAGAAAAAAGGTCTACAACCACATTCTCACAACCAGGCTTATCAAGTATAGTAATATTGAATTCTTGAAGCAAAAGTAGCCATCTAATAACTCTATCGATTACAACAGGGTTATTCATTAGAAATTGAATTGCAGAATGATCAATATGAACAAACACTTTATATCCAGTAATATAATGATGAAACTTATTAATTGCATAAACAACAACTAAAAACTCCTTTTCAATTACCGTATAATTTACCTCAGCCCTTGTGAAATTCTTGTTGATGTAGTAAATGGAGTAGAAGGGATTATCTTCTTTCTTTCCAAGGACAACTCTCATAGAACAATATAAGGAATCAGTGTGAATATGAAAAGGTAGTTCCCAGTTCGGACCTCTGAGTATTGGTGTGGTGACAAGCTTATTCTTAATGGTTTCAAAAGCCTCTTGACACTCTAGTGTCTAGGAGAAAATAACATCTTTCACTAGCAAAGCAAACAAGGGGGATGCAATCTTACTAAAATTTTGGATGAACCTCCTATAGTACCCTACATGGCCTAGAAAACTATGCACATCCTTTTGGCTAGTGGGTGTAGGCAAGTCCTGAATGATCTGTATCTTTTTGGGATCAACTTGACTACCCTTAGAATAAATATAATGCCCAAGTACTATCCCCTCTGTCATAAGCATATGGCACTTTTCATGACTTAATGATAAATTAGTGTCTATACAATGTCTAAGTACCTTTTCTAGATCCGTTTTAGCCAGTTCATAAGTATTACCATGGATAGTAAAATCGTCCATATACACCTCAACACAATCATTTACAAGATCTGCAAAAATGCTCAAAACTGCCCTTTGAAAAGTGGTAGGGCCATTACATAAACCAAATGGAAAAACATTATAGGCAAAATTTCCCCAAGGACAAGTGAAAGTAGTCTTGTCCTGGTCTTTAGGCGCTATACGAATCTGGTTGTAGCTGCTAAACCCATCTAGAAAAGAGAAGAACTTCTTACCTACAAGAGTGTCCAACACTTGATCAATAAATGGTAATGGAAAGTGATCATTTTTAGTAGCTTAATTTAGTCCTCTATAATCAACACAAATTCTCCACTTATGATTTTTCTTGGGAACCAAAACTAGAGGAGAGACCCATTGACTATCTGAAATAGGATATATAAACCCAACATTTAACAGTTTTTGTAACTCCTCTTTAATTATTTCATGCAAGATGGGATTGAGTCGTCGTTGTGGTTGCCTAACTGGATGATTGCCTTCTTCAATGTTAATATGGTGTGTGCAGGTATTAGGATGAATGCCACGCATATCTTGGTATTCCAAAGAAAATGCATATTTATTAGCTTTAAGCATGGCAATGAGATCTTGGATTTCTTCAGTGGTTAATTGTGGATGAATATTAAGTGTGTGATTAGGAAAAATTTCTATAGATTTTGATTATGCGGGTGGGTTAATGGCTAGTACTTAGGAGGTGGATGCCATATCACTAGAACTTCTAGAAGATAAAAATGAACTATACAAACAATTATGAGGTAGCAACTGATGCAATGTAACAAAGTGTTGAGCAGATCATGAGCTACCTACCATTGGAAAGTTTTTGAAAGGACAAGAAGTATTTATACTTGAATGGAGAACCATATTCTAAAGAAAATTAACAAGAATATTATCCTTGATAGGTTCTTCCATGTCTAAGGCTTGATCGATTGTCAAGATGGGCAATGACTCATCCAAGTTACTATCAACCCATATTGGATCCTTCGTCTCCAACAAGGGTTGCATTGGTGGGTATGAAGTCAATTGTTTCTTGTGCTCACCATTATAAATGACCATGTTTCCTGATTGACAATTGATGAATGCATCTACAGTTGCTAACTAAGGTCATCCCAAAATCAAGGGGTATCCCCCTAGCTTAATCTTCGATTGCAAAATCACAAAGTCAGTTGGGTATTCCCACCAATCAATAGAAAGGATTACATCTTCAATCATACCCTCTAGTTTGACCAAAGATTGGTCTACCATTTGAAGAACTGTTGGAGTAGGCCTAAGTCCCTCTAGTGACAATCTTTCCTTTGTTTCATTTGTCATAACATTAATTGCATCGCCCAAATCGAAAAGGGTATTAGGAATGCTTACTTTACCAATAGATACCTTGATGACAAGACTCCCTAGAGCTGATTACTTCAGAATGGTTATGTTCCCGAGCATAAGATCTGCCAACTATCCAATAACTTGGATGATCTTTGGGTCTTGCTTCTTCTTTTGCTTTTGATTACATAGATCCTGGACTATTTTTGTATAGACGGGAATGTCGTTAATAGCCTGCAATAAAGGAATATTGATGTTAACATTATGTAACTCATTAACAAAATCAAATTTAGGTTGAGAGACTTCCCTTTGTATTGGTTCAAGCTGAAATTGGTCAGGAAAGGGAGGTTCTTTGACTGGCTTTGCTTCAAGTTATTCATTTATCTCTATGATGGTGGGCCCCTGAAGAGCCTTTCCCAATCTTAATTGAACTCCATCTAATTCTATTGTATTTACTGGATAAGTGGAGTAACCTGCTACCTCATTATTATACATGGGTTGTGTTGCCTTATTATTGGGATTTGGGTCTGGTTGGGTTGGCATTGGTGTAGGCTTTAGTGGTTGTGTTGGATTGGTTGGCTGAGCAGATGATGATGGTATGGCCGGTAGAAATTTTTGTGAGTGTTGGTATGGGTTGATCATGGGAGGAGGTGGAAATTGTGGTTGTGATGGATATGGCTGTTGGTACGGTGAAGGTTGTGGAGGTTTTGGCCTCCATGCTCGTTGCCACGACTATGAAGCATATTGATATTGTGGCATCCATTGAGGGTATGGAGAGGATTGTTTCCACCCCCCATACCATCTAGGTTGATTGCAAAAAGAATTGGGTTGGATGGGTCTCAGAGCAAGATAATCATTCATCATGCCAGGGTGCATTACTTGAGGTGGAAAAGGTTGCCTAGGGCCATGTAGTAGATATGTTCCTCAAAATATTCCATATCAGGCACACCTACAGGAAGAGGCTTTAGGGTAGAACTTCTACTGACTTCTTCTAAGGATGAAATTTTTGTCCTATTGTAAGGGCAATCCTCACTACTATGTCTCTTGCGACAAGTCAGACAAAACACATCCAAGGCCTTTTCGGCTTCCTCTTGCTTCCTACCGGTATAAAGAGTGTCTATCTATTTACCCATATGATTTAATAAATTAGTTTTAAGATCCTCAAGTAAATTGCTTATTTCACACTTCGTTATACCTGTTGCATTACCTGGAGCATAAGGCTTACTTGGATAGTTCCTTCTCGAAAGCTGAGACCTTGAATAATTCCTATAAATTTCACAAATATCATCAAAGTCCATTTTAGAAAATTTCCCTTTACCTATTAAATTTAATGCTTCCATAGTATCATCTCTCATGCCTCTAAGAAAAAGAATTTTAACAACATTAGGAGTTATCCCTTATTGTCATGATCATTGAAAACTGAACATGAAGCGTTCGAGGTAATCTTCCAAGGACTCGTCCTCTTTCTGTGTCATGCAAAAGATTTCATCCCACACCTCTTTTGTTTTACAGTACTCCTGGTACTTGGTCAAAAATAATTCCTTCATGACTTACCATGTTCTGATATTCCTGAGGTTCATGAACCAATGTAGGGTTGCATCCTTTCATGTGGCTAGGAATAGTTTGAGCTTATGTGCATCGCTCTAATAGTCTTAGCTATAGCACAACACATCAAACTCAAACAATAACATGTCAGGGTCCTCAATAGAAAGACCATGAAAAATAGGTAAAGTAGAATGAGGAATGTTCTTCATCAGGGCATCTTCTTCAAGATGTGTAATTGAAAATGCAAAGGTGACTAGATTATTGTTGGCCAATACTCTATTATGATTATCATTGTTGATGTTGTTGATGTTGTTGTTGATATTTTCCATGACTTGGGATGCCCAAGGAGTAAAATAGGTTTCAAATGAATTTTAGATTTCTGAAAATGGACCAGCTTCAGACCCATAAGATTCTTGGAAGAAATTTTCAACCTTTTTACGCAATATTTTGGAAGACCCTGGACGGGTACCTACAGGTGTCTCAACAATAGTAGACTCTATAATGCACTTCTCGATATCAGGTTTGGGTAACTCTAATGATTGCAATTTAGTTTTTAATTTTTCTCATGTTGAACTACTTCCTTCAACAAATGGCTTTGACCTATTTTGCAATTCCTCGGTTTGTGTTACCTCAACAGATGTTTTTGATTTGTTTTTAAGTTTTTTGGGTTGTGAACTACTTCCCTTTTCTTTTCTAATAAATCTCCCTCTACTATCCCTACTACGATTCATGCACCTAAATGACTTATAGTAGCACAAATTAGGAGTATTAACCTTAACAAGGTCAACAATTGTATAGGCTTTCCTCTTTATGTACTGGTCCTAACTCAACTTGCTATGATTTTAGGCCTTTAATATCTTTCCTCGGTAATGACACCAAAATGATTGGATTAAACTGTGGTTGATATGATGGGTAAAGCTATCTTTGTAATTCTATCTTAATTTGAGTAGATGAGTCTAAATCAATCCTTGAGTGTTCTGAAGTTTCCTCAATTTATTCCTTGATGTCAATTCAAGGGTTGTGAACTTGTGAAAGATATTGGGTTGTTTGCCTAAGGGCTGAACCCAGAAAGTTAAGTTTGGATGAATGCAATTGTTTCACCTAATTTTATTCTAAAATATGACTCTTATTCCTCTTGTCAATTCTGTGATAGGAGCCTATATTCACACAGTTTGCAACAAAAACTGATTAAAAAAAGAAAGTAAATAGTATTACTATTACACATGAAGAGCATAATATAATAAAAAGGAAAAATTGAAATGAAACACACTAAACTTTATTCATGCACATTTGATAACCACACCAATTAATATTTATCGAATGCAATTTTCCAAATGAAACTCATATGCATTAATAGTAAACAATGATAATTAAAAACTAGTTTGATCATAGAGAAGTAAATGTAAGACTAAACACTTACTACCACATGATGCAATCCTACTGTAGTAATCATCGAGTAGTCAATGAATTGGGCTCTGCCTTCTTCAACTATCGGTGATGGTTCTCACGCACACAAGCTACTCCACGCTAACCAATGTTCATTCAAATAACTTCATAGTATTTTAAGTCACAAAACAAAGATCTTGTAGCAATAATATTATTATCATCTATATCAACTGAGTATCGGCTTACATATTTATAGATACCATAGACCGATTAAACTTATAACCACTACTAAATAAGAACATAGAAGAGCCTTTGGATGTTTTGGCCTGCGGCCAACAACCTTAAAAGATAATAAAAAATAGTTTGGAGTCTTTTTCCATCGTTTCAAAATAGTATAACTTAAAATAGATAAGTACAACTTAGCACATGTATAACAAAAATGACAAATAATTCTTGAACGGTCTTCAACTCCATTCCACTGATGCCCTTATCCATGTGCCATCCATTAAGCATCCCCTGCTACCAAAATCACAGAGAAAGTCAATAAATAATCAAAGGATTTTGGTATATTCGTAGGTTTTCATCTTTCCTTGTATTTTATAAAACATCTTCAGCTCATTAACAAATGGTGATAGAAGCAATAGAAAATACTACAAAATGACAAGGTTTAAAGGCAAATAAAAAGGTAAAACAAAGACATATTTCACCCTCATCACTATAGATGCGAATGCCATCAAATAATACCAATATAAATTTGCATAGGCAACAATGAAACACTATGTTAATGAACCTCTAAAAAGTAGAGGGGCATCATATAATATAAATGACAGATAAAAAATTTAAAATGGTCTTCATGAGTCTAAAGGACAGTTTTAGAAACATCAACTTTTTTGACTTGGATTTACTTATAGCTTGAATTAAGATCCAACTAAGTGAAAAAAATACTTCCCAAAATCTCATCCAACAAGTGATCAATAACAAGAATGAATAATTTATCCTTGATGGTTAATTTATTAATTCTAGAAAATTGGGGCACATCACTAAACCCTTTCTTAGGAACCATAACTATAGGAGAGGAGTAAGGTCTACTACTATGAAAAATTATACCTACCTCTTGGAGCTCCTTTTCCATATTCTCAATTTTGTTCTTTTTCTCATAAGGATACCAATAGGGTAAAATATTAAGAATATGGTTACTAATGATGAGCGCAATGGAATGGGCATGGGACCAAGGAGAGAGTAAATGTTTGGTTTCCTCAGATACTTCTTGATATTGATCAAGGAGGCCTTAAAAATATAGTAGAGGAGAATGGGAAAGAGGTTGAGTCTCCAGAGTGAATTGGCCCAGAATATCAAAACAACCTTTAATAATTTTCTATAAATTAAGAGCTAATCATCTAAACCTCAACTGATTTTAGTCCTTGTAATGTATACTCTTGACTACCATGTTTTAATTTGATCTAGAGTTAGGAGTAGTCATAAGTGATCATACCTAAGGCTTATAACCATTCAACACCTAATATAGCATCAATGCCCCCTAAGGAAAGAGAAAATATAGTTTTCATTGGTTGATAATCCCCCAACATAAGCTTAAAATTTAGATATTTTCCCTCATAGGGCATAGCAGCAGCATTGACCACCATAATTTAATTTTTTTATAGACATGGACATAGTAGTGTAGCTAGTCAACAAGTTTTCTACTAATTTTTTTGAGAGTTCTACCATCATTGATCAAGTTCACTGGCTTTAACCTTTTGATATAGCCAATGACCTTAAGTGTTTTGATGGGAAGAGAAGCAAACCAAAGAATGAATATAAATATGATCTTAAGGAGTGGATTGTTGATTATGAAATCCAAGTCTTCGTCTACATCTAATTTTTTTTTGGGTCACTAGGTATTATGGTAGACTCAATGAGATACAAGCATTGCTCTCAACACTTGTGACTCTTTTCTCATTTTTTTGTCATAATTGTAACATAGTCCCTTGGAATTTTTATTTTCCATCTCTTATTTGGAGGGCTTGTTAATTGTGATGGGTTTAGCTCCCCTATTTGATGCCTCTTTTTAGGTTTAAAAGATGAGAAAATAAAGACATTCCACTGTGCTAAAAATTTATCCACAAGCCTTGTAAGGACATTACATCTTAATTGGAACTATATTTAACCATGAGAATATCTACCCAAATATTCTATTTGATACTATTAATGAAATAACTAAAAAACAATTCATCCAAGCCATGGGCCTGGTTCACCAGTTTCTCAAACTCATTTTGATATTCCTTTATTGAATGTGTTTGGCTTAACGTAGTTAGGGTACCAAGAAACCCTTGATAGGAACTAGAGACAAACTAGATTAGGGCTTGTTTGTAAAATTTTGACCATGTGAGAAATGGGCAAGCCCTATTCAACCATTGAAACTATTGAATGAATTCATTTTTCAAGTGAAAGCATGCAATTAAGAACTTTTGATCTAGTGGAATAATATGCATTGTAAAATATTGATTAGCCTCGTGCAACCAACTAGTGGTGTCTATACTAATGTTTTTGGGAATTTCTAGTTTAGGGGCATGCAGGGCCACCATAATTGGGGAAGTGGGATCCTTCTGTAGGAGTAGAATGTTGACCCTTATCAACACTAGGAAAGAGTGTTTTCAATCACTACGAGACTAAGGAGAACATGTCTTAGACATTGCTAAATTTTATGTGGTCTCCCCTATGAAATTTATCAAGGTGGTCATTAAGAGACTTCATAGTGAGCCTAGTGGGTCCTATACATGGTTTCCTATCACCATAAAACTATGCCAAGGTTGTAAAAAAATTGACTATAGATATATGGGAAAATGATCATGAGATAGAGACAGTGCAACCAAGAAAATACTTGAAGGGTGAAATGGTAGCTAAGCCTAAAAATGGTTATCCAACATTATATGGAAGAATAACTAATTCAAAGAGATGAGTGTAACAAGACAATCCACCAAATAAGTTAGGATTTGGATTATAATTTATTTTCACTTAGGGTTTTTTTTCTAAATTTAGATCTTTGTGGGCTAGAAATATGATTAGTTTCTGCAATTTGTCACTTGATTAATCACAAAATAGTTGTAAATTGTAACAAATCCCATTGACCATAATATAACTATAAATTTTAGCCTTCCAAAGCTGAGCACAATTGTCACTAGTGGTGGTGGTGGTTTCCAACTATAAATAGGCTAGGGAAATAATATACGATGGGGAAAATGAAAGGTTTCCAAAGGGAGTGTTTGATTTGTGAGCACATAGGTATATTGATCCAAACAAATTAAGTATGATGCAAGTAACTTCCTCAAGTTAACTTCTAACTAGGGTATCATTATTTTTGGATAATTGAAGGATTTCTATTACTAGGTTTGAAAACACATATGGGGTATTTCAATATATTTGAGGGCATGTGTAAGCACATGACTATACATATAGGTTGTTTAATGGCATGGTTATAGGGTGAAACCCCTTCAACCTTCACTAGAACCTATATGAGGAATATAGCTCAACCTAAAATGATATTTTCAATGATATTTGAAAAGCCTTGGTATCAAGTATCCACCCTAAAATGAAAAAAAAATTGGGACAAAAACTTAGTATCACAACTTCTATGGCCACTTTTTGATAAATAAGATCCCAAGAAGGTGAGGTGAGAGCATACAATGGACAATCATATAAGGCCCTAAATGAAATAAGTTGCAATAAAACATGGCACTAAAAAGATCCTCGATACTGCTTGTAATGAATTTTCAAGATAGAATAAATTGAACACACAAAAACGAGAATGGGGTTCATAAAATTCCCTCCATTTGGTATCAAAGCTTAGTTTTGAGTTTTATTATTAACAATTTGAGAGGTGTTTTCCTTTTTAAAATCAAGGGCATATTATTAGTAATTAAACTTTCATTTTATGCATAGTTCATAGGTTGACTTGAGTTGTTACTTCAATAGTTTTGCTTCCAATTATGCTTCTCTTTTTTATTTTACTTTGGTGTGTTTTCTTGATTAGATTCACATACACACAAAAGTGGGAGGAAATTTAAAGGAAAAAACACATCACTTCACACTTTCCCCTCTTTTCTTACACCACTTTGTGTGGGTTTCCTAAGAACATAATTGTGGGAGTTGATAGTGAACCCCACAACTCCGAGAAATCACCTGCAACCAAAACACCTATCACAAATGAGAGATCAAAACAATTGATTTTATATGAAACCAAGAGAGAAAAGATTGATCCATAAAAGAATATGATATTCCTTCTGTATTGAATAATGAATACCTAGATTACATGGATTATAATGAATGATCAATCCTTATAAAAGGAAAAAACAAACCCTAGATGAGGATTTGATTAGATTGTGACAAGTGTCTTAATTTCATGCAATGAGACAACTTGACCTATATTTAGCCCAATCTAATAATAAAAAAGCACTCATCAGTTTAGCTTAAGCGAATAAAGTAATAAGGGACTTAATACTTAATTAATGATTAATTAATTATCAAGTGATGTCCTAATTACTCCAACACCCCCCCTTAAGATCAACTTAGGGAGAAGCTAAAAAACCCTAATGAAGAATATAATGATGGATGCATGGATGGGTCTTGGCTACAAGGCCCAATGAGGTACGCATGTAAAAACAAATTAAATCTCCCATAACTAGAGAAAAAGAGAAAACCACATGGGAAAAACTCCTCTCCAAAAGAGAGAAAATGAAATAACTACACTAGTGAAAGAAGGATAAGAGGAATCAATGTGACCCCCCAAGGATTGCTGCTATCACACAAGTACAATAGATGTCCCCCCAGTAGGAGAGAGAAAATGAGGATATAAATCCCCACATAAAAATGTAGCTCCTATGCCAATGATGAAGTCTTGAAGATAGAATATGATTGATTGCTTGCAAACAACATTTTTCCCCTTAAGAAGAAATAAATCCACTGGTGATTGGAGAAGATAATACAAAAATATGGGAGAATCAAGAATCTAAATCCAAATGATGTGTGCCTCTGAAAATTTCTCAAGTGTCCTCATGTTAGACAAAAATGATGTCAATCCAAGATCCTATGAAGACTGATGGAGAACAAGCTGCAAAGGTGATGAATATGGTGGGCCAATAGTAATGATGTGGTTGTCAAAAAAGAGGAGATGAATGTCCTCAAATTAATCCTCTATATATAAAATATATATGACTCTACAAACAAGTATGATATGTCTGCAAAATACAAATCGTAAGTATCTACATCTAAAAGATTATGGATGTCTTGCTGCACTACAATAATAGGGGCCAAGGATGTGGTGATGCCAAGCTAATAGGAACAACAAAAAATGAAGATGTAGTCTTGATTTGAAGAGTGGGAATATGAAGAAAAGTCTTTGAACCATCAAAACATGCAATACCTATGATATACTCTATGTACAAAGATTTTGGCTCCCTAATGCTTTCTTGCACTTTTAGGGCTTTTCACCTAAAAGGAGAAAGATGGGCCAAAATAAGCAATGTATACACTCAAAATCAATGCAAGAATAGATGGAAAATGCCTAAATGCAAGGACCTGATAAAAGAAATGACTTATTACTAAAAAACCTAAGAAATACAAGTTGTTTGAAAACACAATGATGTATGCAAAATGACCTAAGAATAACATAAATGAACAAGACTGGAGAGGTGCACCTGGAAATTGAAATATAATGCAGAGAGACTCTGAAATCCTACATATTTTTTCGTTGAAGCCAACTGGGACACTTACGCCAAGTTGGGCGACTTAGTCTTGTTTCAGGGAGATTCTGTCGGAACAGGTTTCTGCCAAATGGGTATCCGAAAATGCAAAAATCACTTTTCAAGCTTGGAAGTGGGACTAATTTGCCACAAATGGTGACTTAGTTCACTTGGGAATTTTGGGAAATTTGGGGCAGTGATTTGTAGCTTTTGGTTTGCAGTTCTCTTTTTGACAAGTGTTCAGTTCAAAAATTGCAGAAAACGGGTTGAAAGAGGTCTCCAAGCTTCAATTAGGGCTTTGTTGACTTGAATAGGGTTAAGGGTTAGAAAATAGGGGTTTGCCTTGGTCAAACCCCAATTTGGTAATCAAACCCTAGAAAATGAAATAAAATAAAGAGATAATGATGAATGAAAAACATGCAATGCTAGAACTCACCAAACCCTTGATGTAGAAATATGAAGATATGCAAATGGATGCTCCAATGAAGACTTAATAGTGCTTAGAATGCTTGAGAATTATTAAGTAAATGCACTAAGGAATTTAGGAAATTAGAAGATTGTAGGAGATTAGGAGATGAAAAATGAGGGGAAAATCCTTTATTTATACTTGATTTTACAATATTTTCTTAAAATAACACATCACAGGCCGACCTTAAGATTAGGACTATAAAACACCACTAGAAAATTAAAATAATTTTGATTTTTGTGCCCAGTGGGACTAAGTCACCCCAGGTGGCGACTTGGTCCCACCAAGGCAATTTTACTGGGTCTCGAGGATTAAAGTGTATTTAATGTTGTTTAACATGATTAATCTCAAAAACATACTTAAGTAGGACCAAAAAGTGCATTAAGGGGTCATTTAAACATAAAAAGGGTTGACTTAGTGATGACAAGCCTAGAAAATAATGAGAGTTTGTTACAACTCTTTACAACACTTTGAAATAAGACTTGGTAAGTGATAAAAATAGGTTATTAAGGTGTATTATAATGAAGGGGCCTAGAAAAGTGTGAAAGTGGGTTATAACACTTCACAATAGTTTTACAATACATCTTAGAATTCTTAATGTTTCACAAGGGTCCAAGACCTAATGCGAATGTGTTGACCACATTAAAACATTAAATCTAGGAAAAATCAAACCAAAATCATTAGGAGGGCCCAAACATGAGAAAAAGTAGAAGGGTTACTTTTTCTGTGTCCACATACTCAAGCTCTTCTAAAGTATCGTCATCAAAGGGCATGAAATCTGCATCTGCAAGAGGAATGAGATAATCTATTGTAGGATCCTCTAGGTACAAAGAGACATGAGGGTCTCCATGTATCTCCCAAAGTCAAGTCCAAAGAGTGTGGGGACAATCAACGTCTAATACAATACACAATGTCAAATCAACATTAGAACATATAACCCCTATAACATGATCACTAATAATTCCCCATGCTAAATAACTCCCTCGTGTGTCTGGTGTAGGTATGAGTCCATAAAGATAATGCAAAAGATAAAGCCACTTGAGATGTGTCAGGATGTTGTTTCGCCAAGACTAATAGTTGTCCTTTGCCAGGATGACTACATAAGGATGAACAAAGAAACCCACGATACTTACTCAGATGATAAAATTAGAGACTAATAACCTCATTATATATAAACCAGATAAAATGAAGTCATCTCATGAGAGAAAGTCCTTTCTAGGTGCCAAGATGTTTAAGTAATTGATAGAAAAGTGAAATCACAAAAAATTGAATAAAATTTACCCAGGGTAGATTCTAGAAAAGTGCATGTATGGATCTGAAGAGCCCTAAAATACCTTTCAAATGCCACTAGAATTGTGAAAATTAGAGATTCTGGTGAAAAGTTATGAGCTCGGAAGTAGAAAATGAAGATTCAACTTTGACTAAGAATAAAATAAACCAACAACAAAATCTGATGATGAGACTTGCACCATTGGAAAGTTCTCAGAACCAACTTTTCAATGATATCTCGTCTGCTTGATTTTGACATCCTATGCCCAAGTTATGCCAAAAGGAAAAAATAACTCCTTTGGGGAAAATGAGGGCTTGAAGGGGGCAAAGGGTTGTCTGTATAATGCTTACATAATGCTGACATCAATGAATATGGCTAGAATATACTCTATCAAAAAAAGATGTTAGTTTCCTTTGATTTGTCAGAAAATTTTGTGGTGACAGGAATATGTTTTTTTTTTGTTGTTTTTGAGAGAAGATTCATCGAAATCTTTTGCTCGGCTCGAAAGTCTATTTGAATGATGGTCAATTTTTTTTGTTGGCTACAATTGATGGTTTTACCATCGTCAAGCAACTATTGAAGTCATTGATCGACAAGGCTAGTGGGCCTGTTGTGACATGACCCCATTGTGTAGGGTACAAACCTACATTGCAAGGCCCCCCTTTTTGAGTTTTTAAAATCTTTTTATGCTTTTTTGTGCAAAAAAAATTGAATAGAAAAATTGGAGATTTTATTTTGAAATATTTTGGAAAAACAGATTAAAAAACTCGAAGCATTTTTTTTGGAAAACCAACTGTCATACTTGATTAGGGGCATTAATGGTGGCAAGCTATATGGATTTGTACAATTTTGTCCCTATTTTTTTTCTTTTTTTGTAGCTTCTCTAATCTAGACATTTGGATAGTCAATTCTTATGTTTTTATTTGTTCTAGACTCAACAATGATGCCCATTTTACCTTAGGATGAGCTAATTTTTCCCTCAAGGCCATATCTCTAAAAAATTAGATAGGAAGTCACAAATTTGGTGCTTTGATACCATATACAAGTTGATAGTGAACCCCATAAATCCCAAAAAATCACTTACAACCAAAACACCTATCATAAACAAGAGATCAAAGCAACTGATTTGTTATGCAACCAAGAGAGAAAATATTGATCCACAAAAAACATTTGATATGCCTATTGTATTGAATAATGAATACCTAGATTACATGGATTACAATGAATGATCAATCCTTATAAAAGGAAAAAAGCAAGCCCTAGACGAGGATTTAATTAGATTGTGACTAGTGTCTTAATCTCATGCAATGAGGCAACTTGACCTATATTTAGTCCAATCTAATAATAAAAAAAACACTCCTAAGTTTAGCTTAAGTGAATAAAGTAATAAGGGACTTAATAATTAATTAATGATTAATTAATTATCAAGTGATGTCCTAAGTATTCCAACAATAATCATAGCACATGATTTAGCTAATTTGATGCAATCATTAATCCTATACTATATTACACTCAATACTAATTAACCTCTTACTCAAATCACTCCTAGCTCTTAGATTGGTGTTTTGTCTACCTAGTTTTGTGTTGAATTTTTACCTTGACCTACTATAGGGATATATTTATATTCTTGACCCTCTTTGTCCAAGTTCAAATTTAATTATGGCCCTAGAACATCTTGACCCAAATTTATTGTTACTCATTGAATTTTATGCCAAAAATTTAAATTGCATCCATTGGACAAGTTTGTAGAAAAAGACATCATCCCTAGGAAAATTTAATAATCAATTCTAACTAGGATAATTCATCTACATCTACTATTATTTAATAAAAAGGCACAATTCAATAGTCACATCTCTATCTGTGTATTACTCTTCTCATTTACATCAACTCTTGCATTAAAAAGTGCCAAAACTTTAGTTACGTTCATTCATTTACTTCTATATCCACCACACTTCACCCATTGCATCACGTCCTAAGCACTCATTATCAAAATGCTCCATCACTACTCAATATGAATGCTTCTGGTAAAAAATATGTGCAAGTTTTTTTATTTAATATTTCAAATAAAACTACATGATCCATAATATTTTTATTCCTCTTCCTAACAATGGATCATGTAGTTTGATCTTAAATATTGATTCAAAAAACTTACACACAAATTTTACCAAAATCATTCATATTGATTGATTTACATGGAATATAGAAACCATGTCTATAAATATTCCATTACTATCAATGAGTTACACATCCATTGCATATGTTTCTTGGTGTGTCTTAGAACTTGTTACAAAATCATTGAATTGATCAATGAGACTTGAGAAAGGTGTAAAGGGGAAGTTAGTACACTTCAACACACAATATTAGCAAGCTATATGTTTCTTCCTAGCACCATTAAGTTTTCAATTGGTAGGTAGATACATATGCAAATAAATTATATGAGTACCAAAGCCCTAATTTATAAAAGTTCATGTTTAAAATTTTAGGGTCAAGGCCACACTTATAAGGTTTAGGTTCATACTCATGACCTTGATTCAAGTCTTCACATAGGTTTTGAATTTCACAATGTGCATTCATCAGAGTCATCTATTCTTATATATAGTGTTGGATCTTTATTATAGTCAACTTGGTCTACCTTTTATTTGACATCAAATATGCATCTATTTTATTTGATCTTGCATAATCTCTAATTCAATATATAGTCTCACACTCAAAGTATTATTTTACCTATGTTAATAGCACTGAGAATTTTATATTATATACCCATAAATTTTATAAAAGGACATATAAGCCTAAAGTCATTTTAATAATCAATAATGACTAAGGCAATCTATCCAAATCTACTATAATTTTGGAAAAAAATTATTCAATAATCACACCTTTATCATTACATAAGCCATCTCATAAATGTGTTAAATATTGCTTCAATAAATATCAAAACCCTAGTTCTCACTTTTGGTCTATCAATTTGACATTCATTGTAGTTTGATTTGACATCCATTGTATTTTATCTATTGCATCAATTATTAAGTACTACTTATCATTATGTTGCATCATTCTCAATTTACTTATATATGTGTTGCATGCACTCCTTGAAGTGTCTACCAACTTCTTACAAAATCACTAAATCAATTATCAAGGATTGACCAAGGCACAATAGGGGAAGTTAGTACACTTACACACCCTAGATTAGTAAGCTCCACAATGCTTCTTAGAATATTTATTTTTTATTAGTTGGTAAAGACATGTGTTGATAAATTCAACAAGTACTAGAACCTTATTTTATTAGATTTTATATTTGAACAAAAGGTTTAAGGCCACAGTCAAGAGGTTTAGATTCATATAACCATGAGTTACTATAACTCTTCACAAAATCCTATATTTCATTCCCACTCATCATATTTGTCTATTCTTAGATCTCATCTTAGTTTTTTACTATGTCTTTGTCATATTTAAATCACTTCCTATTTTATTTGACATCAAGATATGCATTTATTTTAGTCATTCCATTTATCTTTTAGTTCCAAATCTAGTTATACAAATAAACCCAATTCATTTATCTTGGTTAATTATGATATTGATTGATTTATTCATTTACTATCCTAATATTTTATGTAGGGGTTTTTTATTCTTTACATATATTAGTGAACATAAAATTTCCTACACCCCTTGAGATTTGACCTCAAGGTTCTATCCTTCCATCTTGTTGTTTCAAATTTGGCATTTTGATTGCTTTTATCTTTCATTTCAAATATGATTTGTATTAATTTGATTTTTTTTTTATCTATCCTCACGTACTCTTATTGCTAGATTTTCATTGTGATTATATTTTATGCCCTTCTAGTTACATGTGCTTTCTTGTAACATTAAAATTTATAATATAGGTCTTTATTCATGTGATATATTTAAGTATGGTTTTTTGTATGATGATATTTAAACTCCATTGACTACACATGATGTTTTAAGCTTAGCGATAATATTTTTCCTACATCCCATTATAGTTCCATTACCCTAGGTTTATGTACTTTTGATGTTTTCTCTTATGAGGAACCTAGAGATATTGATGTGCATGTTTCACCTTCACTCGAGGTTGATATCCCCTATGCTTGTGATAGTTTTTCTTCTCTATCTTTTGGATCATGGTATACTAGTGAGTTATTTATTGAGGATTTTAGAGATGACCATTATTTCCTCTCTACTTCACGTGATGTGGATGATGACTCTTTTGATTTGGCTTATGATACTTCTAGTGCACATACTTTAAAGCATTGATGTTAGAGGAATTTAGTAGAACTAGAAATACAATATTATGAATTAGATCTTTTATATCTACATATTATGAGTGTATACCTGACTATGGTACATCAATGAATGGATTCATAGATATTTTGATTGGTTGAGTAAAACGGTGGTTTGAATTATGTCATAGTTATTATACATCTTTCCATTCTTTCATAAATTACATTACTCTTGGATCTACGACATGTTTGTCTTGTGATTCTCATTTTTAATCTTCTAGTAGTCCTTCCTTAGGGGATCCCATGGATTTATCTATGCATAATTATGCACCACTTTTTAATGCTCATGATGACCCTCCTTTAGATCATTTTATGCTTCTTGTGATGTATATTTAAACAATCATGACCAACATGGCTTAGACACACATAAAGAAGGAAATGAAAATATTTTACAATTTTTATTAGGTTTATTTGAGGATAATCTACAATCACTTGATTATCAATATATTGCATCTTCCTACTCCACTACACATGACATGCACACACATACAAATTTAGGACATGTTGATCTATACTTATTTATTATACTAATGTTCAATTTTCTATACCTAGTTCATCATATTATCATGCTCAATTTTTATTTCATTTTTTTATTTGGATATTTGTGTGCATCCCTTTGTTCTTTTCATATAAGGATTGAAAGACGTAATGGTCTGGAACACCATGATCAAGGGGAATATAATTGAAAAAAATCTTGGTCTAGGAATCTCTTGATGAGGTGAGGTTGCATACTCCCTTCTCAATCACATTATTGATGCTATCTAGATATTTATAAAGTCAAATTCATCATTCTCTTTTTCTTAAGAGGGGTATTTTCTAAGTAGAACTTCTATAAATGTGTATGCTTGAATTGGTCTGATTTAAAAATTATACAAAGGGCATGAGCATGAGTATCTTGTATATTTGTTTCCCTTAAGCATGCTTAGGAAAATCTTCAATGTGGCTCTTAGATTATCAGTGGACAAGCTAGATATCTTCAGGTGTGGAATTTTGACTTTAACACATAAGGCATGTATATATCTACATTTCTAATGCACATATAGTTTTCATTTCTTAACCTTGCTTTCTACTCCTTTAAGGACATTGTAAATTAATTGGTAAGAGTAATACGATACAAGAATATTATAGATAAATTTTCTATTCTCGAATATTACTTTAGGTTTTATGTTAAGATAGACCTTTCTCAAACAATCCTCGACTCAATCCAATTTTTTGGTCCTAGATTTGGTGATATAGAATGTTCATCACCTCAATAAGTTGAATTCTTGTTTCGACTAAATATGTGATGGACCCTTGATTAATATTTTTCTTATACAAAAGACACATACCACCCTTGATTCATCCCATGGATCCAATCCTTTCCCTTCATCTTCCCTTAGGACATCTCAACCTTCCCTTCATTCTTCCTCCCTTGCTTCTCTATCCCACTCTAACCTCAGATCTTCAAACAAACCTCTAGAGCTCTCTATGGATGTCTCCACCTCTCCTCTATCCTTATTTGATATTTCTCCTTCCCACACCCTATTCTACAAAGAAATAGTTTTAGATAATAGGTGGTGGTTGATAAAATAAAGAAAAGTCTCTTCTCAACTCTTTATCTCTAAAACATCTCACCTTCCTCTTTTAGAGGTTGGAAATTGTTGTTCAAAAACACCTAATTATTGATCCCAAACTTGTGACTATGTTCCCCCGATGTATACTCACCCCCCTAAATGATAACTCTAGCCTATTCCCCTCCACTCTAAAGAGGAAACCCTTTTATTATCTTCTTAATGAAGTATACTATCTAATCATGAGAGGTTTAAAGTTTGACTATCATTTCTCAAAAGTTTCCACTAAAACACTCTGTGACTTACAACCACACTAATATTTTATTAAAGAAATCAGAGTTAGCATTATTCATGTTGATGTCACTCTCCAATCCATTTAGAAAGAGGGATACTTTCTACATAATACCAATTAGGAAGATAATATGCGAGATAAATTTTAAGGATTTTCCCATGGTTTTCTAATTTATTTTGTATCTTCAAAATTTGATCCATATTATGTTTGTGTGTGGGCCATTCTCCCTTTATATTGGCATATTATTGACATCTATTTTGTTTATGCTCCTAACTTCTTGACTAATAGTACCATCCTTTGTGAATGAACAAGAAATTACCTCCCCACCATAGATTAGGTTTTAGGAGGTGATTTCAACATGATAGAACATCATGTAGACCATAGCTAAATCTCATCCTCCAAACTCTCCAAATTATAGTTTGATTTTTGGGCCCTCTCCCTCAACTCCCTTATGATCTTTAACCCCTTTCATGGCCTTTGGATGAGTTAAACTTCCCATTGGTTCACATCGAACAATTATAAGACTAGAAGCTTAAAGAAACTTAGCATTTTGGTGCACCTTGACCTTTCTACGCCACCTTCTTTTTCAATATTCCCTTAACCATATCCAGGTCTTCACACCCTCTTAAAGGGAAAATTGAAATAGGATAAATAATGTTATTCAAGTCTCCTTTGAATATTTATCTTCAATTATCTATGGACTACATTGATCAAATATATGTTTAATATAATGGCAAGGGGCCCAAATATGGGCTCACCTCAACTAGATTAGAGGTGGAGATGATGGTACAACATTTTTCCATCGTTCCACCATAAGCATAAAAATAATGCATATCTACCATTTAGGATCAAGTCAAGGTACTATAGTTCAACTCTAACAAAATCATGCATATCTTGTTTAAACACTATCACTCCTCCTTATTGGATGAGCCTAAAAATTATCCCCTAATTCCATGCTTATAGACATTGTTAAATAGTGCATCCCTAGAAAAAATAACAAGGATTATAACTCCCACCTCAATCAATTAATTTTCATGGAAAAGTTAAATATTACCTTGGCTCATATGGCTACAAAAAATAATCTTGATGCAAAAGGGTTGATGATTGATTTATATAGGCACTATGGCCCCAAATAGATGAAGACTTCTACTATGTCTACCTCAAAGTTTTTGATAATAGATATTTAGGATCTTTTATTAATCATGAACTTATCAAATCTCCACCAAAGGGGATGAGTGAGGACTCCATTGCAAAATGGAGGTCATCACCCTTCTTAATACTCCCTACTAATCATTGATAAAGTTGTGGCTCTTAGAATCAAACCTATAACCAAAGATCTAAACAAACTAGATTTCTAGGTGAAAGATCCATCTTGGTCAACCTTGTATTTCCTTGGGAGATTGTTGAATGGGCTCAAAAAAGCTCCCAAGACATTGTTTTAATCAACTTAGGATTTAATAAATCACATTATTAGATGAGTTGGTCCTTTATTTTTAAAATGCTTCCTTGGTTATGGTTTGGACTTATGGTAATTATTCATGTCACGATGCTTTTTGTTAATACTAACAACAAGCTAGAGGTCAATGATTCCTTCTCCCCTTAATTTCCCTTGCCCACTTTATTTATGTCTTAATTATTGATGTCCCAAGGTACCTCTTTAATCATTATCATTATAATAACCTCATCAAGGGTATGTTTCTCCATAAGGGGTCCCTTTCCCTCAATTCCTACTTTGTTGATGGTAACCTCCTTCTCATACAAAACTGTTTAGGATTTGGTTAAAACTTTGAATGTTTTAAACCTCTTTTATAACATTTTTGGCTCCAAATCCTTAATGCAATTTTTTTTTTCATCTATCTTGATAACCCTCCTTAGACATCCCTTGAATATAAATTGATTTATTATGACACATCCCCTTTGGGCTAGGGGTTTCTCTAGCTAACTTGTAGTGCAAATGATTCTCTCTGTGGTAAGTATAATCCAAATTTTTAGGCATATTATGATGGCTATTCATGTTTATGTATCCTATTATTGGGTCCCCTCTAAGAAATATTATAATCAAATATCCATAATGATAATAAACATCCATTGAGATAAGTGGGGCTATAATCAAGGTATTCCCTCCACCTCTTGATTACACTACATACAATATGGCAATAAAGGTGACCTTGAAATCATTGATCCCCATTCTCAGGGGGTTTGCCTCATTACTAAATTGGTTATCAAGGCCCCTGATGGGGTTTCCCATTAAATCTCATGGTTAAACACCATATACACTAAGGTACTATTAGTAGCCCTGGGTTAGATAGACAATAGTGGGTTACAATTTTTCGAATGAAGAAAAATTAGAAATTCTCATCAAAAAATATAAAATGGTTCACCCCTTCTAATGAAGGGGGTTCGAATGAACCACCCCCCTTCTAATGACCCCCCCCTTCTAATGAACCCTCCCCCCTTCTAATGAACCCCTTTTTTCACCTTCCCTCCACCATTTCAAAATTTATGCATTTTTTTGACTATCGAAGCTTGGGAAGGAGGTGCAAATGGAGTCAACTTGATAAACCAAGTTGGATGATTGTAGGATAAACGTGCTTTCCAACGATATAAATTTAATATATTTTGTTTTATTTTATATTTTATTTTTTAGTTTTTCTGACATAGGTTTTTCACCAAAGCGTTAAGTTCGATGAAAAATCATTGTGGAAAAATAGTAAATTTGAGGAAAAAAATTTGAAAATATATATATCCACTAGGTATTGATACTCGTTCTAACAAAAAAGAAAAATGAATTTCAATACATACCAAAAAATTTATGCGAGCCAAAGTGCACCTATGTCTAAATTATAAATGTTTTGACTTCAAAACTTAATTAAAAGAAAAATATTCAACAAAATGCTATGAAACAAAATGAAAGAACTAGATACTTGTGTTAACAACCTAAATTCAAAAGAATTAGAATTTTATCCTTTGTAGAAAAAGTTATACGTGCCAAGTCACACCACTTTTTAAAAATGTTGTTTACTATAAAAACTAGTTATCAGGAGGCGCTTAAAAAATTACAATTTAATTTCAATTTTTTTTAAAAAAATACATTTAAAATCTACAGAAAAAATCTCACAAATCACTAGTTTACATCATTTTCAAATTCCTAATAGTTTACCTACTATAAGAGTTAGAAAGTGAAGTTTTCTCTGAAAATGTTGATTTCAATGTCAAGTTTGGCCAAAAAGTGCAACCCATTATTGTGGGATGACCCCCCTTGGTATAATGTCCACTCTAGAAGGATAATTTTTGATGTCGTCCTTCTTCAAGAAGCATAAATCTACCTCATTGAGTGGCATTTGGAAAGTTCGTCACATAGTTTAAGTGGGACAATAAGCAAGGTATTCTTTCCACTTCTTGGTTATATTGCATATAACCCAAGGATAAGTTTGGCCTTGAAATCATTGATTTCCATGCTTAGGGGGTTTGCCTTGTTGCTAAATGGGTAGTTAAATTCCTTAATATGGGATCATCAGTTAATAAATTAGGCCTTTGGGTTTGCCAAAGCTCTAAGGTCTCATCAAGTAAGCAACTTGTGTCATGATCTACTACAAAGTTGGTTAGGGTGTACACATGGGAGTTGATCTCCCTATATAAATGTTTAAATATGAATTCATTTAAAGTTTCTAATAATGACCAAGTTTGTTTAAGGATCCTATTCATTTTCTAAATTTGAGCCCACCACTCCTTAAGGTCTTAATAATAAACATACAATTGCCTTCAATTTATACTCTTCTTATACCAAGGTGCATATAAGTTTGTAGACCTAAGAGAGGTAAATGAGCCTCAACTTCATTGTTTGTTCCATCCTCAATCGCTTCTGAAGACACTATGATAAAAAATATCACGATCTCTCTAAATACAACTTATGTTGGATATCCCAAGATTGCCCCTAAAAGCATCATCTACTAGGAGCCATCTATTTTATGCCTTTCCTTGAATTTGAAGGTGGATTATCCTAACCAATTCCATGAATGAGAGGATTTGATGAGCTATTTTTTATTTACTTAAGAGTCATTTTAATTTTCTTAAGAACTATTTAAAAATTATTTTATTCTATTTACATTATTTTTATTTGAAGAACTATTTTACTTTTGTATGTAAATTTTATTTTTTGTTTTGAAAAGCATAGTAAATATATTACATACTTATATGTTATTTTTCAAAAATTTAGTTTTATACTTATAATTTAAAAAATTATATATATGAATTGGGTTTTGGTTATTACATACATAAAACTCCTTGATATCATGCATAATTATGCCACTTGATATAATTAGTTATTATAAATATAAACATTATTACATAAATTAAATTATATTTATGTCAGTTAAATTATATTTACATAATATTATACTAATTATAATAGAATTATAGTAAAACAATAATAATATGATATAATTATTTTTTATATTAATTTATATTAAATATTCATATTTTTTACAATACTTATCAATATATTATATATGCTATTATAACACTTAAAAATGAAAACATAATCATTTTATAATTATTTTTTAATTTGTAACAAGTGTATGGATTTTAAACAATATGTAATTCTTCTATGATTTTATTTTCTTGAATAGTTCCAATTTATATTTACTATATGTTGATCTATATATTACAAATTCAATGTAATATATTGACGTGTATTACAAATTGAACGTAAAAATTATCAAATATATTTTTCATAAATTAATTTTATATTTTAAATCGAATATTATAAGTTTTCATTTTGATGATACAATATTACAAGACAAAACAAATTTTATTATTAAAATATTTAAAATACAACTATTTTACAACTATATAACACTTATTTTTAATTTAAAATTTAATTTACAACCTCTACAATATTCTACTACTACATGTATTTCCAATCTCTTACATTATCTAATGAGCATTAAGATTTGTTGATTATTTTTGGCACGCTTATAGTCTTCACTACGAGACCACGGTTATGTCCGAGTTTAGACCTACGATAGGTTACCTTGGCATGGGGCTACTCGTCCACCCCATTACTACATAGGGTTCTCTACTAGCACACCTTGCGTCCTCACATAATAGCAAATCAATTTCAAACAATGACAAATCAGAAGAGCAATAATCACAGTTACTATATAGAAGTCATTGAGCACGATAAAGGCGAATAAAATTTTGCACAGGAGATTAAAAGATTCATCCAATATTTGGGTGGAGGCGGCAACAGCTTTGAGAATTCACGGGTCAAAATTTCAACAGTAGAAAGATAAAGAAACCTTAGCTCATCAGGAATGGCAGGGGATGTTGATATTCCTGAAATTTACCGCACATAAATAAAAGTGGCTCAACTTTCCAAACCTGTAAGGTGTAGATTCATCCCATGGCATCTGGACTACATTACATAGAGCTTGGAGTGAATATACACCGTCCCGTGCAATATTTGCGCTATTTTAGGCAATTCTCAGAAATTATTAGCTATAGGCTTGAAATAGTGAAAATTAATAGACGGAGCAGTTAATAAGTAGTAGTTCAAGAAATGGGCTCCGAGTACCGGTACGATTGTCGTTATTACTAAAAGCGGCAGGCATTTGCATTCCGAGGAAGAAATAGATATAAATGAGGCTGCGCCGGCCGGATTCGAACTTGGGACCATGTGAGTGAACAGGTACCAAAAACGCATAATTAGGTCGCGTGGTGGAGTCAAGGGTTGCAGAGTTGGCATTGGTGCAGGAGAGAAGCGGTGCTTAAAACGCATCATTAGGTACCATGGTGGAGAAGAAAAGAATTCCTCGGTTAACATTGCTGTAGAAATGAATAGTTACCTAACTGTAGAGGGTTTGACTTCGATTAAAGGGAGGAGAGGTCGCTGTCAAGATCCCCAGGCGGATCGAGCCGAAAGCGACGGAAACTGTGCCAGTTGCAGACAACAGTACGAACATCTATCACGTCGTTGTCCCCCATCATCATCATAAACATATTTTTTCTTCCAATTATAATTCTTTCCTATTCAAAATCTCTTTCTATCTCTAGCCTGCCCCTGCGAAAGCTACGCAGTAGAGTGTGTCACGGAAACCGAGGAAGGGAAGTGATGGGAGTAATTAAAAGCACCCCGGAATAAGAAAAAGGAGATGTCAGTCGTTTGGGAGGCCGTAGAAATGTCGCAGAAATCTAATATGTCTCGTGCTTACCAATTCTTTTCATTTTGCATAAGGGCGTTAGCCTTTCAATTGGTTCAAGGTTCGAGCCCTACAATTTCTAGCGTGGCTACCGCGCCTTTTAGGCTTTTGCGCTATCTTTCTTCATCCTACCTCGTCCTGCGCTGCTGCTGAGATTTGAGCGATCTTTTATTCTCTTTTTTTTTTCTTTTTTTGTTTTCGTTCTTTCTTTTCATTTCTACGTCTCGTCTACTAACAGACGGCGCTACAGTTCTAATTACTGTCCGAAGGTGTACATCCGACGGCTACGGTAGTTGCTTAATTCGCGGAGAATATTCACCACCTTTCGATTGGGTAAAAAGTCTCGGGTAACTTAAAAAGGATGCGTGTGCTCTGCGATGCGTAACGTTTTTAGCTGTACGAGGAGAAGCGCGAAAGCTGACCTTTTTAGTTTTTGGTAAGAGGTGAGAAGATTGAGTAGCGGGTGTTTTCTTAAGGTCGAGAGTTCGATTCACTGGAAAGGAAAAGAAAGCCGTCAGCTTTTTAGTCGCCGGAGCCTGTCTGTGCGTAGCGTTTTGACACGTGAAGCTCATATTGTTTGGCTTTTGTCTCCGGTTTAGTGGATTTCTTCCGGGAGGTGAGTAGTCCGAATCCAGCTGAAGGTCGGGTGTTCGAGTTGCAGGGTGGGTTGAATTGTGTTGGCTGCGTTAATTTTTCAATGAGCGCAATGGGGTGCCGTTGTATGCTGTTGAGGTTTTGACTGTAGTACTGATATGCATCTGTTTAAATGCTTTTGATGCACTTCATACCGCTTGGTTTCTGTTCCGTTCTATGATGTTGGAAGGTCACGAGTTCAAGACCCGCTATTAGCAGGCTTGAATTGAGCAGGCTGTGAGCGCAGTCGTACGGCATTTGTAGCGTCGTAGGTGCTCAAACAACTACCGTTAAAGTGAATATTTGGCCGTAGATTTGGAGTTGGAGCCCCAGTCCAGGCGTTTGCGTATGTGAAGCTAATGGGATGTGTCAATCCAAGTGGATGAAGATGGAGGAGAACAAGGGCGGCATGGACGGCAGCCTGGACGGTGGCGAGGACAAGAAGAAGAATTGCAGCAACGGCAACGGGTGGCCTTATGCAAGTAGCAAAAACCGTGGAAACAGAATTATTGCGGGCTTGTCTTCATGGCCGCAGGCAGTCGACGGGTTTTTGAGCGGACGAATAGGTGGGAGATGGTACAGGATAATGGTGCTCTTGTGGCTCATAGTGGGGACCTCCGTGGCCGGCTGGACATTTTATTCCATGTCAAAGGAAATTTCACGCCGCCGACAGGAGAGTCTGGTTAATATGTGCGAGGAGAGAGCCAAAATGCTGCAAGACCAGTTTGTTGCTAGCATGAATCATGTCCGGGCTTTGACCGTACTCGTGTCTACCTTCCATTTGGAGATGACACCTTCAGTTCTACATCAGGTTCATATTTTCAGAATTCAAGCAGTTGTTCTTTTCAGTTTTCTGTAAATTTTACGGCTAGAATGTAATATATCTTGTGAATATATGCCCAAGATTTACCAGATTTCATGACCATTTGTTGCTTGCAGCGGCAAATTTTTGAACTTTCCTCCGATTTTGCCAACAAATTTGCAGTATTGTGTGGATAAAGCTAAAAAATTATATACACTTCTCGGAGCTTACATCGTTTTCCGAACTAGTTTTCAATTTCCTTCAAATCTTAGCTAGCAACGTTCTGTATTGTATTTTGAGCGTTCAGGAAGAACTCTGCAAATTTCCCCTTGTTTGTATATTTCGCATTGTCCTTTTGAGGTGTTCAATTCGAACTTATTTCTCATTTTATCTCCTCATAATGTATTTGGTGAATGTATGATAACATTTCAGACTTATTTGTATTTCAATTAAATTTACCCTCCACACAATATATTTTATGGATTTTGGCAAAACTTCACTGTTTTCTATCTGGAAGTACTTACTTCCGTTCTTCTGTAAATTTGACCGCCCTAAGCAAAACTTGCCTTTAATACCGCTACTGCTACTTTTCCATGCGCTCATTTGCATTTTTCAATCGAAGTAATTGCCTGAACGTGGTGTATTCTGTTCGTTTAGTCCAACCTCCGTTAACTTCTCCACCTTTATTTACATGTTTCCGCGTGGCGATTTTCAAGTTCTATTAGTTTTAGAGCGCAGACATAGTCTATTTTGAGCGTCTTGCCAAACCCTTATAATTTTTCATACTACAGTTTCTTTATGATGCTGATACCAAAATTACCATGAGACCTGCTGTGTATGTTTTCTTGAATATGGCCAGGCCTTTACAAGTGTTTTTATAAAAAATTCCTTAATTTTACCGCTTGAAACCAGTGTATCGTATTATTTGATCCGAAATTTTACAAATTTTCATACTCCAAATCCTTAGGAGAGGTTCATGTTCGTTTCTCAGAGAATTTTACTGAAGAATGTTTCTCAAGGAACGGAAATCTTCGCAGATGCTAGTCATCTTTTCTTTGCTGTTGGTTCTCTTCATATGTCTATAACTGGTACGGCCCTAATGTAATAAATTATGTGAAATTACGCTCATTTTCACTCCATTATTTCCTATAGATAGTCTGTTTTCAATTTTTTCTATACCATCTCTCTTTTAAACCTAATGTAATCTGTGAGTTTAGCCACATATTTCCAACAAAGCTTCTTCACAGGCTATTATTGTCAAATCTATATTCTCAGCCGCCTCAATGTTGTCGGATCCATTGAGCCTCCACAAATGCTCATAATGTTGCTTACTTGCACACGCCTAGCTGCAATTGTTGATGAATTTACGGTTCCAACGGAGTGCGTTCTGTGGTAGACTTGACAAATTTATTCCCACCAAACATTTTTGAAGGCACCTCTGCTCAAACCTTAATAGATATATGCCAAAGCTTTACAGATTCTAGCGCACAATTATTTCTGTAATTTTCTTTTAGTTTATTTTTGGGGGTGAGAACCGCCTTCACAAATTTTAACGAGAGAATGGCTTTACAGACAAATGTATACGTATTTTTCAGTAATACGTATTATTGCCCGTGCAGGAAGTATTCGCGGCATATACAGCTCGAACGGCGTTCGAGAGGCCGCTGATGAGCGGGGTGGCCTACGCGCAGCGTGTTATGCAGTCGGAACGGGAGGAATTTGAGAGACTGCAGGGATGGAATATACGGCATATGTATACTAAGGAGGTGCAGCCTACGCAGGAGGAGTACGCTCCCGCCGTATTTTCTCAGGAGACGGTGTCGTATCTCATATCGCTGGACATGATGTCTGGCCAGGTGGCGTTTCTTTTCTTTAACCCATCACAAATATTCTGCAAATCTTTAGTTTCCCCAACAAATCATTTTGTTTTGTTTTTTTATATTGAACAGCACGATCGTGAGAATATTTTGAGGGCGCGCGAGTCTGGCAAGGGAGCGTTGACAACGCCGTTCAAGCTTCTCGATTCCAGCCATTTGGGGGTTGTTTTTACTTTTGCCGTTTACAGTAAAGAACTTCCTCCAGATGCCACACCTCAACAGCGAACGGAAGCCACCGTGGGGTAAGCAATTAATACTCTTTACGTATACTTGCACGACTCTTCTGTTCACATAGGTAAATTAGAAAAGCTGTTTGGCTACCATGGCAACGTATGGCCGTATTTAGCGGTTTTTGCTGTGAAATACTTATAAATTCTAGACAAAGATTGTATCACTTTGAAAGGAAAAAGTTTAGACACGGTGGAAAATTATGTAAGATCACAATAAAATATATACTTGATCTATGATATATTTGTTAAAAATAAAATAACTTTTCATATTTGAAAGGAACTCTCAATGAACAATCGTTAAAAAAAATGGCTTGACAGGCAGGTCGACCTTCAAATTTAGGCCCGGAACAATGATTCCTTTTCCGTTTTCGATAAAAGTGCAGTACGAATGATTATTTAAAAAAAAGTTTGTTGAATAGCCACTCACATTTTAAATCATCTTGTTTAAAACTGGTCGTCAACATCTACCAAATGAAATTTGTAAGCGTTCAATATCTAACAATATGGTTGTATCTAATGAAATGAAACTAGCTGTCCCAACGTGTTGACTCATATAATAAAAGCAACCGTGAAAACAACACATGGAAAATATATGGTTTTAAGAGACTGAAAAAGAGATATCAATATCTTTATGTTTTTTAGTTTTTTATATTTGGTTTCTTGGAATCTTCCATATTCTAAGAGTAGCAATTTATAATTCTAAACAATTTTTAGAACTGATTCTTCCAAACGATCTGGGAGTATAGATTTCCTTTCTCTTTGTTTATTTGATATTGCCATCTGTATATTACAAGGATATTCCAAACAATGTTATAAAGTATTTTAAGTCTTTGTTACTTCTAAATATTGCAAGTCTCATACAGATGAAGCGAAGTAATTTTTTTTTTATTGTCTCTATTGCTTCGTTTTATATGTACGACGCTCAATATTATGGTATAGGATAGGGAGCATGCTGATGAAATGATGTTGTCAATGGAATTCAATTTGTGATTTGTCTTTTTCCTATCATTGATGAAATATATGGCGAGGGAATCCAGATTTATAATTTGGTAGTAGGTGATATAGTTACTTCCAAATAATGGAGATTTTGCAATCAACTTCAAAATATAATCTACAAGAGGTTAGATAAGGAGGTTCAATAATTTAAATTACTTCAATCTTAATTTTGAAAGGTTTAAGATATGAAACATTTAAAATAAAATTTGAAGTCTAAGTTGCTGGTTGGAACAAGATGTGGCTCGGTTATTCGGGCAACTTTTTTTTGGGTACCGCTATATATATATAAATAATATATTGGTGAGTAAATAGAATTTAAAATTATTTGATACTTGATATTAATAATAACAGAATTAAAAATATGTTTCATAATTTATTTAATATTATATATAAAAAATATATACTACTTATTAAACAAAATTTAAAGTATTTTTATATTTGATACTAAAAATAACAGAAATGAGTTATATTTTATATGTCAAATCCTAATTCATCAAGTGCTTTTTAATTATTTAAATTGTCCCTCTGACATCAAAGTTTTGATTCCAAAAACATCGTGTTTACTGCACAACATTTTGGGGACAGAAATAATTGAGACAAATCATTAAATCTGCCAATTACTGTTTTAATTATACCATGTAACAATTCATTTATACTTCGTAACAATTTAATACAATTATTTAATACTTCATTTATACTTTGTAACACTTTTATAAAAATAAATATTGATAAGATATTTCATTAAAGATGTTGCAGCCTGCTAATAACCCAAAATCCTATGGGTCATGGTTAAAATTTTCAATGGGCATCATGACCATTGTTTTTGCATCCACATTATTTATTTTGATTTAACTTTGCTAGTAACGCCTCAAAATTTTCAGATTCGATAGTTAGCAAAATTTTCAAACTTTCCACACCCGTAAGTTTAAACGCTACACTTTTGGTCAAGGTCGTCTTTTCCTAACATCGTTCAATTTTGGCTCATTGTTTTGGTCCCGAATAAGTCTTCTATTCTTTTGGCCTTATTTTTTTCCATTTTTGTTTGGACATGAGCTCTTTCTTTGAGCTAAGCTGCTTTAAGCTATCATGACAGGTACGTCATGGGATGGCTAGGGCATGCCATTGTCACCCGACGTACCCATAGGATAGCCGGGGAGTTAGGGGCGTGCTCTGTGTGCATACTAAACACCGCTCCCGTGCCCGTTCAATCTGAAAACAGGTCCAGTTCTGGATAACTCCAGTAACATAGGTTGAAGCAGAGGCTCCTTCATGATTTTTTAAATTGTAAATTGAGATTCTAAAGGAGTTTCATATAGATTTTCCATTATTTTAATTGATATTACACTTCAAATTAGGATATCACTCAAAATACAATCTACAAGTAAAGGAGTTGGATAATTGGGACTCCATAATTTTGTTCTTCTTAATCCTAACTTTTAAGGAACTTCAAGATTTGGAACTTTTTAAATACAAGCTGAAGTAGAGGGTCCATTATGATATTTTAATTATAAATCACAAAGGAAACTTAAAGATATGAAGTTTTTAAAATACAAGTTGAAATAGAGGGAGCGGTCAACAAAAATAATGCTAGGAAACATGTAATGTAAAAGAAGTTTGCATGATGGAGATTCTTTAATTTTTATTATCAAGTAATCCTAATTTTACAAGAACAACTTGACTAGTGTTGGGAAGCAAAGACAAAAGAATCCATTTCATGATTTGGACATATGACCTCCCTTTGGAGAGCACAAGTTTGTCACGGTTAAAAAGAGGCAATTTTATTACAAAGAAAAAGGCCAAAAGTGATATCTTAATAATTTTTATTACCAAATAACCTTAATTTTTTAGGTGTTTGAAGAATTGTTTATGAAGTATCATAATTTCAAGGATATATTATTCAAATCTGAACAAATTAGGGCATATATCTCCAACATAATAACTAGAGTTGAACTAAATTTACTTAGATAGCCATTGAGCTATCCACACTTTCAAAACACCTTGAAGTATAGCGGGATTGAACGAATAATACAATGCTTGAATAAATGCACTAGGTAAAAAGACTTTTTATTCAATGTTGTGGTTTACTTAACACTACTTGTGATTTAGTGCCCTTAAACTAGGTGGTCAAGTGCATCTGTTGCTTTGATACAATATTTTCTCACTTTTGGACCTACTTGCATTAAGGTCCTCCTAGAAGAGGATGAACACCGCAAACAAAAGGGATTTACTTATATTGGTCAAAATCTAAGTTACCGATTCGCCATACTTAGCCTCCGGATACGATACGGTACGATTCGGGTACGAAATTCAGGTACGGTACGGTACGGATTCGTCCAGGATTCGGTTTTTGGCCTGCGGATACGTATCAGATTCTTCAACTCACTGCGGATTCTTCCAGGATTCGGCATGAAGAATCCGAGCCGAATCCGAGCCGAATTTCGCGTCAAAAAGCGCAGTTTGAAAAAAAACGACTTTTTTTAATCATTTTTTATTGTTTGTTTGACCTTATGTTGACTTCTAAACATTAAAATATTCATTGCAACCCTAATTTCGACCTCCAAACACACTAAAAAGGTAAAAACAACTTCATTTTAACAATTTGTGAAAGAAAAACGATTTTTTTTGCCTCCATTGCTGAACTTGCTCTTTTGCTTGCACAAGCTTGAACAGAGTTGAAGGCTGATCGTTGGTGGTTCAAGGTTGATTGCTGTGCTATTCCTAAGCACTTGCAAGTGTTTGCCAAGATTCAAGAAGACTGTAGAGCAAGATTTGTTCAAAAAAGGTAGGTTTCTTTGAAATTTTTTGATTTTTTTTTTACATTTTGTTTAAGTTTCTGTTTAACAAATGAACTATTTAGTTTTGTTTTTATTGTATTACTATAACTTTTGTTGATTGTTCTCATTCTTTTACGCTTTTTAGTTTCAAATTTCAATACCAAAATTATTTCAATCTATTGTGCCCTGGCCCTTAGGTATTACAATGGCATCTGCTGCTAATTCAGGCCAATCTCGTTTCAAAATAAGTGCAACCTCTCCCCTTTGGAAATATGTAGAAATGGTTCAACAATGTCCAGGTGGTGGAGTATTTGTTTGGATTTGTGGTCATTGCAAAGTTCAATACACGAGCTCATACAGTCGAGTGAAAGCCTACTTGTGTAGTATCCCTGATATTGGCATCAAACCTTGTCCGGGACCTCCAGAAGGTGATGGCAAAGGCCTTGCAGATGACATAGTGTTGAAATATATTGCTGAGCAAGAAAAAGCAGATCAAAAAGCTACTAGTGTTAAAAAAAACCATCCTTTGAAGAAAGGATCTCAATCCATGAAACCCCCTACACCACCTACTTATATTCCACCTACAGAAAGCCATCCATTTATGAACATCCCTCAAGAGCAAACCGTGCCCTCATCAAATAAAAGACCTAAGGGACCGTTGGAAGTTTCATTTCAGAATGAGGCAAGAGAGATTACAAGGATCAAGATAAAGTGATGTGTTTGCTAATGATTAAGTATTCAACGTTGTTCGCTCACCATAGTCAAGAAAAATGGTGAAATCGCATAACGAGGCCCAAAGGGGCATAAGGGCCCAGCGAGAAGGTTGCAATTATTGGAGAAAGAGGAAACATGTAGCGCATTGAAGCCCAAGGATCTGGCGTAGTCAGGTACATCGCTTCGGCGAAGGAAAGATGCAAAAATCGCCGCATTGATCAATGCAGTGTTGTCCTCTTTAAAGGCAATGTTTTTGAGAGCAGTGGATTGTGAGGGACAGGGGAAAGATGGTCCATTTATTGCTAACATCCTTTGCCAAGCCATTGAAGATGTGGGCCATCAAAATGTTGTGCAAGTTATAACCGACAATGCCAGAAATTGTAGGGCTGCTGGGTTATTGATTGAGGAGAAGTATCCACACATTTTTTGGACACCTTGTGCTGTCCACTCCCTCAATCTAATGCTACAAAAATTGGATCCAAAATTGAGTGGATCAAACAGGTGTATGCTGAGGGCGAAGACATCCAGATGTTTGTCACCAACCACCATATGACACAAGGAATATTTAGAGCGAATTTCGTAAAAATTGAATTGTTGGCTGTAAGAAATTTTGGCCAGCCCTTAAATTTAGTTTTCTTTAATTTTAAATTTTGATTTTAAATTTAATTATATTTTAATTTTATTTGATTTAAATATTGCAGAATTGCTTTACCTAAACACAATTGTGTTATGACGACTTATAGTGTTCGTGACTTTGTGCCAGAACAACCTCATCAGCTATACAATCTAGCAAGAAAGGGCAAATAGGATCATCGTGCAAGGATACTAGATGATTGTTGGTGATCGCGGCAATATACTGCCGCTTTCATCAGAGCTTCATATCACAGCACAACCAGCATATGCATATTACGGATAACTTTGTTTGGGAGAAGAAGAGGCATTTGATCGCAATGATTGAAAGATGGAAACCAATGTCTTAAAGAGAAGACTCATGAAAAGTCTCCCCAAAGTATCGCCAGAAACATGGTTGACAGAGGAACAAATGACCACTCCATTGCATCTTCTTGCTTTTGCATTGAGTCCCAAATATTATAGTCCCTCTTAAATCAAGACACCCATATAGGATGTCAGTGGCTCACAATATGCGCCCGGTGGACTCTTCACTGATCATGACCGACGTGATCGAGTGAGGGCCGAGTTCATGGCTTTTGCATGCTCCGGTAGTGTTGCTCAGAATCTTGATGCTCTTCGAGACAAGTACAGGGTAGATGGTCATAGTTGGTGGTATTTCCATGGGCAAGAATACATGCACATCCAACCAATTGCAATAAAAATCTTATCCCAAGTAAGTTTTATAGTTTGTAATTTTAATTTTAATTTATAATTTATATTAATTAATAATTTTGTTTAGTTAAATTTTGTAACTCTTAACTATTTAATTTGGTCTTGACTCTTAATAGGTTGCTAGTTCATCTTCATCAGAGAGGAATTGGAGCACATACTCCTTCATCCACTCAATAAAACGCAATAGGCTGCATTCAAAAAAGGCAGAGGACTTGGTGTATGTGCATTCAAACTTGCGCCTCCTTACACACAAACAAAGTTCCTACAAAGGAGACATAAGGAGGTGGGATATTGAGCCAGAGCAGCTTGACTTGGATGCTTCCACAAGTCACTTAGCTGCACTTGATATTGATGATGAGTATGAGCCTGGAGCAGCTACTGATCGTGAGAGTGGTAGTGTCAGTGCTACTGCTACTGCTAGTGGCAGTGCTTGTGCGAGTGCCACGAATGCTATTTGTGGTTCTACGCAAAATGTAGCATCTAATAATGCTAGTTTGTTTGATAATGATGACCCATATGATTCAGATTGATCAATGATCAATAATGGCTGATTGTAAACGTTTGACATTTTATGTTCGAACTTTAATTTATAATTTTATATCATGACAATCGAGTAATCACTAATATTTTAATATTTGACTTAGTGACTATGAAAGTGGTGATGTATTTTTGCTATGTTATTAGACTATTAATATGGTGGTGTATTCTGAACTTAATTACTACTGCAAATATGTATATATTTCTGATTTTTATATGTTTTTTGTATTGCCGTACCCAAGCCGTACCCAAATCCAAAATTTTTTTTTTGCCGAATCCCGTACCGGATTCGCGTACCCGTACCCGAATCCAAAAACGAATCGGTAACTTAGGTCAAAATTGGCCAAAAGGAATTTTGATTAGAACAGTCATTATGCATTAGTTATAAAATAAAATTTGATAAAGACATTTGATTATAAGAAAAGAAAATGAGATTTGCATGAGGATGTTGGATCCTATGAAAAGGGAATTGAGATTTGCATGCTTTGCTCTAGACCTATGGTAATATTAGGTTGGGAGGCAGAAAGTGAAATATTCCGAGCCAATTTTTTCGTTTTTTCAATTTTCAGATTACAACAATGCACCCGTTAAGGTTAGAAGATAAACCAAAACGTGCTGAAGCAACTCTAACCAGGATGTACACCAGGATCCCGATGTGGGCAAGGTGTGAGCATTGGTTAGAGGATCTAAAACAAAATGCTTATGCAGGAACTCTAACCAAGAATGGGGCCAATGATGGCGAGCATATGGTCAGAGGATCTTCTATTCTAACTGCGGAAAGGGAACTCGACACCAAGTATGTGCTACCCAATCCAGAATGGAGTGAGGGGCGACCATATGGCGGAGTGATTACAAAAATCAATGCTTGAAAGGAATGCTGAAAGCTGAAACTACTCGACACCCAGAATGTGCTTGCTAACCCAGAATGGGAAGTAGCTACCATAGGGCGGAGATAAATCTATTACAAAATAACTTCAATGAAAGAAGTACTACAAATCAGACTAGAACAATACTGATATTGATTGCCAGTACTACTGTCAGTTTACAAAATGACGATCATTCGCCTGCCAATAGCTTAAAAATCTAAAAGATTATCATTACATCATAAAGAGTTCTTCTTAACTTGAAAGGAAGTGCCAAACAATACAACTCTCAATGATCAACTTCTAATTCTGTTTTTTTTGTTACAAATCTGCGTTTTGAATGAATAACCAGCAGCTTAGGAAGTCGCTCAATTGTTCATAACCCTCACAAAACTCATTGGATTAACATGAAACATAATGCAATATATTCTAACCACAAGGGCGCCTAGGATGAAACACTAAAAACAGATCTTAAAGCCTTTAATTATTTTGCACAGATCCCAATGCACAAACTGAATGGTACGGCCTTAGGAAAGGGGCGATCTGCTCTAGAAAATAAATGCAAGCTCTAAAAAATCTGCAAACTGGAGAAGTATGGCGCCTAAAGCCTACAATGAGGATGGGTTAATACCCAGATGCAATCTTTTTGTCTTTTTTGATTTATGATTACAAACACGAATCTGCTGTATTAAATGATGCAAAATGCTGAAACCACTAACATACCAAAGCAGATCTAACAATGCAATAAACTGAACACAATGCACAAACTAAATGCAACTCACAAATAGACTGAATCACCACTAGTTGTTGTCTTGCAAACAAGAAGCGATGCCCGAGCTAGGAGGCCTTCATTCCTCGAAGCAAACCCAGAGCCAAACCGGCAGCATAACAGCACTGTAGTCCAAAGATATCCAAAAGAGAACCCAAGGCTGTCTTTAAGCTGACCTCCTTGAAACTTAACTTTTCCAGTCAAAACTCATGAATCCCAAAGAGACATTTCTTTTCATGCATCTTAATTTTGGACTTATTTAATCAACTTTCATCAGAATAAATTCCTTGTGTTGCACAGTAGCTTTGACTTTGATAAACTAAATATAAATTTTAATATCCCAATGATGGTGCCAGTTCTCAAGTCCACTTCAAAATAACATTGTTATTTGATTAGGTTATGATAAACATTACCAAATATATACCGCTTCATGTTTTATATCTCCGGAACACCGGCCTCCCCAAGCCCGAAACCTGAAGAAGCACTTGAGTCAACTCAAGGAAACAACTGTCAAGACCAACTCGCTTTATCACAAAATAGAATATAAAATAGAATTTAAATGCTCAAAGCCGGCAGATGAACATACCACCATCAAGCTCCTCTAAAACCCAGAATCCTACCATTGAACCCACCACCTCGGCAAGGATCTCTCAAAATAGAAACCTTTACTTATCTTCCACAACCACTTTCGGGTTTCAGTAAAAAGGCCAACGGTCACCGGAAAGACTGTGTTTGGAGAAGGACATTAGAAAGTAGAGGCTGTTTCATACGCTACACTACAAAGCTTGTAAATAAGTTGGGCAGGCTTGGACTTTTATGAATGGATAAATATATTTGGGAGTTGTTTCTTCTCAACATATTTTATAAAAGAATGAACCTAGATAAGCAAATTTGGAAGGCATCTCTCTCCTCTTCCTTTTTCCATACTTATCTTTATTTACAAGGAGATAAATTCTAAGTATCTCAATATCATCTTGTCTCTAAACAAAGGGGAGTGTTTGTCAAGCACTCATGGTTAATGATGTGCATTTGTACAAAACACATGTCAATGTGAGTGCGCTAGCATTTTTGTGTGCTATAGAGGGTAGAAAACGAGTGTTATGCTTCCAAATTGTAAAACAAGTAGAATTTTCTATATTCAATTAAGGGAAAAGCTAATTCAAAATGATACATTAGGAGAATCTTGATGATATGTGATCACTTGGGCTTGTGTGATATTAGTAGCTGTATTATTTGTTTGAATGATTGAGGGAGATTTTTCTTGTGGATGATTTGATTATTGCCTAATTTGGAAAGGAGACCATACTCATGTTGAATTTTGTTAACAAAATCACGTAACAATCCTAATTGATGATATAATCCTTCGGATCAACGTCAAAATTGACATATTGGCTTGTGTTGTTACATTGCTCCAATGGCAATGGTAGTATAAATGCATTATTATATTCAAAGAAATGAATAGGACCAGTTCTATGTAGTTTGAGGGAAAACGTAAGTGAAAGGATACACCAATATTTAGGAGATTTGACCATACAAGCTAGTAAATATTCTCCATGTATAATATAATCAAATGATTGAGGGACATCTCAATGAGTCAGTACGCTAACTTGATCATGATTAAGATTTTGAAAAGGAGACCATTCATTCTTATTTTGAATTTCCTTTCTTAGTTGCATAGCTTGGTTGTATTGTCAAGATAACCTTTTGAATAAAACTCAAATTTATGTATAGGTTTGTGATGTTATATTGCCTCTTAAGAAAAAGACGTGTGAATGATTGTTATTATTATATTCTATTATTTTAAACCCTTGTTTTGGTATCGTTTCTTCATCTAAATATCTAGATGGAGAACTTATATAGTATCTTTAGATGAAAAAAAGAAGAAGAAAATTAAAACGAAGACACAATTGAAAACATTTGAAACTGACTAATACGTAGTGGCTCAAAACAAAATTTACTTACAATTAGCTTGGTAATTTTGTTTCAATGCAAGCCAAAGGAAAGAAAATAGGCTTTGGACATGATTCTCACAATCAACATATTTAGAATTGCATACTTACCATGTAGTTGTAAACTAGAGAATCAAACAAAATAAATAATTCATGAAAAAGAAAACAATAAGGCACATGTTGATTCTCGAATAATTGTGGTGCACTTAATTATTAGTATTTTAGGGGAGATATCAAGAATAAACCAATCTAGTGGCATTTTCCTTGAATCAATAAAGAATCTCTCTTGCTTCACCTTTAGGCATCTGTAGATATAAATACACACATCGAAATTGGTTTTATGCATTGATTGAAATCGTGTAAAAGAAAAAAATGAGTGCTTTAAAACAAGGGGGAAATACAAAAATCTGAAATAACATATATATATATATTTTAATCAACTTGCAAGGTTGATCGCATCCCAACTATTGGCCATGGAAAGTACTATTGGCCATGGAAAGTATACACTACTTATCTAACAAAGTTTGCAATTTTCACTATTAGAACTTTAAATCAAAAACACCAAATTGAATGAGCCCTTGGTTTGTTGGTGAAGTTGAATGGTTTTGAATGAGCCCACCAGGGTTCAAGTCTTGGTAAGTTATGAGCCCCAATATTGCTCTCATTAGACACTCAATTTCTTGTTTTTATTTGCAATTCATTTACATTTGCATCCTCTAAACAACCTTTTTGATTAATATTTTGATAAAGCACTAGTTTTAAAATGTATGTTGATTATTGAATGATTATATATTAAAACTAGTTGTTTCCAAAATAATAGAGTATTTCATATCCTAGTTGTAATGATTGGTATGCTCATGAGTGTTCTAATGTAGCAAAATGATTTTATCGAGTTAACCACTTGTCCGCAACAACTAGGATAGGATCTACAACTTGTAGCCATGGCTATAGTTTGCCTATAGCCTTGACTATGGCTTCCATGCAACCAAGGACTGTAGCATGCTTACATCAAAGCAAGCGACAAAGAGTTCTTGCACAAATGGCAATTGTTGACTTTTCAAATGGATAGATAGAGCCCGCATGAAGTTGAATGATTGAATTTGCTCATCTTTGTTCTTCTTATTGGATTCTCCATCACTTCTCCTTATGAAAATTTGTAAGAAAATATTATATTGTCCTAATAGGAATGTGTTTCTTACCCCTTTGAGAGTTAGTTTTTTAATCTTTGTTATTTCTAAATAAAGACATCCTTATCCTACACATTTGGGAGTAGTATGATGGATGTAGCAATAGTTGTGTTATATAACAGAATAAAGATAACAGATAGAGACAACTGAGAGATAACAATATAATCTAGAGTGATACAACAATCAATAGATATAGAGCATAGCTAAAAGTAATAGAATTTGCTGAGTTTAATAGAAGATTGAATTTTTGTTCCATGATTCCTTTCGTCTCCAATTTGTTATGAGTATTTGAAGCAATTTGATTTAATCACAAGTTTACTCAGAGGGAGAAAGGAAGGTGTAGTTTTACTAAAGTTGGACTATAGTTGGGTCTCTATCTTGATTAGTATTAGGCTCTTGTGTTAGTGTTTGGTAGCTTTGGGAGATATTTTCCCTTAAATAAAATGTAATCAAGGCAGGTCGGCCTCTTGCTTCACAAACAAAATTATATTTATTTCTAGGTCGGCCCTAGAAAGGAGGGTGCCTAGCTTTGTATTAATAGAGGATGAAGTCCTCACATTTCTCAATCAATTCATTCCAACTCAAGTTTGCCAATTTTAGCAGAAGTTTGCCTTTCTTAGCAGCAGGTCGCCATTTTAGCAGCAGATTTGATTCTAAAAGAAGCATCATCATTTGTGGAGAAGTGTCTCCATTCATTGTATTAAATTTGGCCTAGTGTAGGGCCTGATTTGTAAGCAGTTTCTGCAATTATTCTTCTAATATATAAGAGATCATTTTTGCTGGGTTTTTCTTCCTCGAGTAGGAGGGTTTTCCTAGGGTAAAATATTGTGTTCATTGTCTCTGAGTTGTGTTTTCTGCTTGTTGACATTTCTGATCCTAAAACTAACATCTTGTACTTTCAATTCAAAGAATACTTTTGTTGTAGTATCTTAGTGAGATTCATCAACCTGGAGCATTTACATCAACTTTTAGCTTCTAATGCTTAATTTTTGATTTGTTCTAAAAAGCTTTCTACAGCCATTTACTTTCCTATTTTATGAGCTTTATTTCATCTCCCATACACAACATTAGAGCCTTAATCTGCTAAGAATTAATGCTGTACATATAGTACCGCTATTGTGTCAAGAGATATGTCCCTAGGTTGACATGTAAATGAAGTATCATCACGAACCAAATGGCTGCTTGATTGATGGATAGCTTATTTGTTGAGTTGTGTGTAAGCCTTTGCTGCAGCAGGTTTACTTGAGATTTGATTGTGCTCATAAATGATTTCAAGGCCTCCAAACCATAAGGGATGAGGTTAGGAGTGTGCCTTGGTCAACTTTGGTGGAATGGATGCACCTTAGTCCCTGGTTCTCAACTAAAGAAATTTTAGCCCAAGGCTTGTGGTTCGATATTAGGGAGCTAAATAATTTTATATAAAATCCTAAAAAAATTCACCAAGTCAATGAAGTAGGCAAACTTAGGCAACCAAGTTTATAAGATACGAAAGTTTATTGGGAAGCCATTTCTACACATGTTGTAAGGATGACATGGTCTTTGGAATCCTTGTTCGTATAGGTGGCTTGTGGTATGGTAATGTAGTCATTTCCACTCCCATTATTCAAGGTAGACAACTTTCTTGATTAATCTTTTAATAAATTCAAAAGAATCTTTCATAAGATTCAAGTTGGATACAAGAGCACTTTACCATCTAAGAAACGAGAGGAAGTTCCTTGTCACAATTAAATAATGTAATTAGATCAAATTGTAATAGAATAATTTTATATAAATACAAATACTTCGGAATCATGCAAATTTTAGTCGTTTATTGCAGCTTGACTTAGTTTATTCTTGCTTTGGACACTAGTTTTTCAATTTACGTTTTAATTTCTTAGATTGTCGATTATGACAAATAACCCTTGAGGAAATTAGGAGGAAAATTTGAAACTAAAGTAACTGAAAAAATATCAAAGAGGAAAAAATTTGACTATTGAATTGTCTTTGCCCTTTTAACTTAAAGTGTTAAGATCTACGCAAATGAGACCCTTGGGGTTAGCTCACCTGGCCTTGGATGCTGCTTTAGGTAGCCCAGGTTGTGGGTTCAACTCTTGATTTGCTTGTGGTTTGGATGAGGGTCCGTTGCACATCACTTGAGAGATTATAGCGGGGCTCACCTTGTAAAGAGCTAAGCTTCAAGTTGTTAGGCTAAGCTCTCAATTCCTCTCAGTAAAAAAATAAAAATCTATACAAATGCATCTTGGAGAACTATTGGATAAAGCTATGGTTTCTTGGAGAGTTGCTATGAAAAAAATAGGAGCTTTTTCTAAGCAAGCCATCCATTAGATTTAAATTCTTCTTTGTTAAGAAGTTTTAAGTGGAAGTGAGGAATTTTAGATAAGAAATTATTGTTAGGTTTATGATCTAAAATGTTAGTTTGTTGAAGTTAATAGAAAATTGTAAAAGATTTTAAAAAGGTCATTGGATAATCCAACAATGTAAACAATATAGAAAACCCTTCTGTGTTCTGTTATTATTTGCCATGTAATTCTTGATTTTACCTCTGTTTGATCATGGAGCCTACAATGGTATCAGAGAAGGGGTTTACTTAATGTCACTGCTTGTTGATAGTTTGATTGTTGATAAATAGAAAGAGTTTATTTGTTTTTCTGTGATGGAAGAATTGTGTTATGCTGTACCGTGGCTGTGTGAAAAGAACAACACTTTGCAAACATTGCATTGAAATCACTCGAGTCTGATAGAAGGCATTGTATTTTGCTGATGAAAGGTGTTTAGATGATAGGTTTAGCATCTGCCCTTGAAGAAAGGCAGTTTTATTGATTTAACATGATGTTGAAGTTGAAATCTTTACATAGGAGTTGTAATTGTATTTGAATATTGTTGTTGTCAGCCACTCAATGAAATGGATTGACAAGAGTACCCATATTGGTTTGAAACTGAGATTAACAACAATTTCAAGTTGTCCCATGTTGTCTAGAATATGTCTCACTTTCAGACAGTGTGGATTGCATATTCACTATCCAACACAGCAGTTATTTGAGCCTCTTTGATTAATGAATGTGTAGATTCGTTTCAGCCAGCCAGGCTTTTTAAATTTGTAAGTTGAGATACAGTACCAGTTGTGCATGTGCAGTTCATTTCAGCAAGTTTGGAGATCATTGTGGGAAGTTTTGAGTGCATGCGCACCATCCTATATAGCTGTTATTTAAACCATAAGCCACTTTAGTCAATCAAATTTCTTAACATATATTTGCAGATTCATTCCATAGAGTTCAAAGTGCATTACAAAGGCTGCTACAGGTGAAGTAGGCATTTGCAAAGAAGAATAAAAAGTAAAATAAAGTAAAGCATTTTTCAAGAAAAGGTAAGTTTATTTCTTTGGCATGTTGCATAGGAGATCACACATTTGCTTATTAAGATAAAATTTGATTCTTATGAAGGTTCAAAGTTTGAATCTCATGATTTTTCTTTTGGGAAAAGTTCTAAGAGTTTGAGCCTTTATAAATCAATGTTGATGTATAGGAGTGTTGGTTAGCATAAACTTGGATTAAAATCTTGTATTGAGAGGAGTAGGGATAAATAATTATTGTGTCTTTTAACATCTTTCAGATGGTAAAGGGTCTACATCAGTTATTTTTATGTACCATTCAAAGTTGAATGGGTAAAAGAATAAGCTATATTTTCTTTATCAAGCAAGTTTTGAAGTGATCTTTTAAAGATAAAGTTTGATATTAAAGTGGTTAAGATAAGTGGATGTCCTAGTTGGGGAGAGGAAAGATTTTGAATTTGGAGGTTGCAAGATCTAAACTCACAAAGTTAGTGTTTTAATCATGCCATCTTACTTATGCATATCCTCCATGATTACAAGTTTTAGACAGGCACATGACCTACAAAATACATTGTAATAGAACTTATAAATGTTGGAGAATGTTAAGATTAGAAAGCGTGAATTGATAAACTTTCACAAATGAAACAATGAACACAATAATGTTTATCATATACAAATGAGACTGTGTAAATACAATGACCAACCTTGCATATGTAGGCAAGGATGAGGAGGTAAGAAGGTAGGAGACAATGATTTACTACTACCCCTCCAAAGGTGCAACACTTGTGAGCTCATTTGACAAAGTGTTTGAGCAAGTGGCAAGTATGCATGCAATAGGTGTCTCAAGTGGTGAGGACACATGTCTCAACCATATGAATTGAGACAAAAAGGTAGAAGTCCTTAAGGAGAGACTTAACTAGTGTGAATAGGACTCTCCTAGGTATGCTAAAGGCTAACTAGATAGATAATGTCTCTATTTACACCAACAATAAGGTATTATTGTAATATGGTGCATTTTTTAGTTGAGTCCAACACCTTCCAAATGAAACCTTTTCTGTTGTTGCCCATGCTTGTGTTTTTAGAGTTCTTAGTTCTTTGCATGAAATGCTCAAAGGCGAAGATCTAGGTGGGGTTAAAATGGAGGTTGGAGGACCATTCCCTTCTTGGTTTAGCTATTCACTCAGAGAATGGGTAAAATACTTGAATACCATTTTTGATAGGACTAGATGGTTGGCTTTTTTGTTTTGTAGTGTGTGTTCCAGTTTATACTTGTAGTGTGTTTTGTTATGTTCACTTTCAATTTCCTTTTGTTGAGAATTGATGTGAAGCAGTCGTTTGGTAGAGTTATGTTAGTTTGTTTCCACCTCTTTATTGATGGGGGGAGGGGGGTTGAGTAGGTCTCTAATGCCAAAGAAACAAAATCAAAGTAAAGTCAGTAGATATGTGGTCGAGTGGTTGGTCATTGGTCGAGGATGCTTCTGAGGGTTGCAAGTACATGGAACTATGTAGATTGTGGTCATTGTAGTTGGGTAATGAAGGAAATTGTTCATATTGCGAGTTGTACATATAGTTATAGGAATGCTGGTTGAGGAATTTTAGTTTGATTGTGTTAGGTAGTGTTAGGAAGTGACGATTTGGACTTCGGGAGGTAGTGGCATAGGGCACTAGAAGTTCAAATTGGCAAGTTTTGCTTATATAGGACTGTGATGTAAAGGGCTAGGCATGAGGAGGAGGGTGTGTGTAGGTGTTGACAAATTGATTACTAGCAAGAGATAGGAGATCAAGTTTATAGGGTGGTTAGATGAGTCATGGATTAATGGATGCTAGGTAAAAGCACAAAGCTTTGTCACACTTTCAACCAACTTATCAGCACAACTTAATTTAAGTACTTCTAACTAAAAATCAATTTTGGTCAAACATATGATCTAGTAAGATTCATTCTAGCTAAGTTAGATACTTCCACAACTTTCTCAACTAAATTTTTTGACTAAAAATATATGGAGCACCACTTTGAGTCCAATTTATCAAAAAAAATAAAATTATTTGAAAAACTTGAAGTTTCACTAACTCCTGCTAATGTAAATAACATATTTTTAAAAATATATTTATTTTAAGAGTTTAATTAATATTTATATTTATATTTTTTATTTTTACTAAAAGTAGGTTATTAGCACAAAATATTAGGTTGATTACCATGACAAGGAAAAATACTATAACTTATTAAAAAAAATAGAAAAAAATATGATGCACTAGATAAAAGAATCTATTTGAAGATGGTATAATCTTTTTTCCATTTTAGATAAATATTTAATATGAAAGTTGACGTTCGATGGAAACAACTATTTTTTGATTCACACATTTTAATATTTATTTAAAAATATATATTTATCAAAATTGGAAAAAAATATATCCATGCACTAAAGTTTCAAGTTATAAATACACAAAAAAATTGAAAGAAAAAAAAATATTATTATAAATTTTTTGACGTCTCGTGAAACTTAATTTTTCAGCATTTTATCACCAACTAGATTATAGCGTTAATTATTAAAAACTAGTTTAAAATAAGTTTTTTATTTTTTTTAAAAAATACAAACATAAAATATACTAAAAAATACATATTTTAGTAGTTTACATCATTTCAAAATTCAAAACATATATGCCACTTTTAAGTGGTTGAAGTTTAAAAGTTGGATCAGTGCTGGCCGTTTCCATATCATATTCTAGTTCCCTTTGGATCAAGGGAGGTTTGCTAGGTTTATGATCGAAAGTGTTAGTTTGTTGTTGCTCATATTGCATGTTGTACATATAGTTATAGGAATGTTGGTTGAGGAATTTTAGTATGATTGTGTTAGGTAGTGTTAGGAAGCGACGATTTGGACTTTGGGAGGTAGTGGCATAGGGCACTAGAAGTTCAAATTGGCAAGTTCTGCTTAGATAGGATTGTGATGCAAAGTGTTAGGCAAGAGGAGTAGGTTGTGTATAGGTGTCGACAAATTGATTACTAGCAAGAGATAGGAGATTAAGTTTATAGTGTGGTTGGATGAGTCATAGATCGATGGATGCTCCATATCATATTTTAGTTCCCTTTGGATCAAGGGAGGTTTGCTAGGTTTATGATCCATAGTGTTAGTTTGTTGTTGACAATATTGTGTTAGTTTAATAATTTATTGTTTGTGTTGGGTAGTTAATAGTTGGTTCCTACAAGAAAAAGTGGTTGTAAAAGTTAAAAACTAAAAAGTTAAAACTATGAAGGCCTTTAAAAAGGTCATTGAATAATATAATCAACATAGAAAACTTGAATATAATATGGTTTGTGTTTTTTTATTATTTGCAATGTAAATCTTGATTTTATTTCAAGTTTGATCTTGCAGCCTACAAGTATATGTAATTAGATGACCTAATATTTTTTATAAATTAGAATTAAAAAAATGAAAAAATGTCATTCAATCTCTTAGCATAAAAGTCTCTAAGCTATTAGAAGAAACCTTCAACCCGCTATTAGAAGAAACCTTCAACCCACTCTCTGCAACGCCATCTTAAATCTTACAACTACATGTTTAGGGCACCTATTTTACTAGGAAATATTTATTTTAATCTTATAGTTGCATTTTCCCCTTCCATGCCCACATGCTTAAATTACCTATATATAAGGTGGGATGTTTTTCATTTTGATTGTTTATTTTTTATTTGTCTCCCCTATAATTATTGCCAGAAGTTGTTTAGCAAGATATCTTTATTGAAGCTCAAATAGAGTAAATTTGGGACAATACATAATATTTTTTGAGGCAGTGGTCAAATGTTTTAGGAGATTGATCATTTGGGAATAGCGGTCACACAATTTTTTACCTCTAGAATTTAAGAAATGATGACCAACTTAATTTTTTTTAATAATTATTAAAATTTGAAGATAAAATTTAAAAACAAATGAATAATGAGAGATGACAAAATTTGCAGTCACATGACAAATTTGTGGTTAAGTATTGGATGTATAACTTCAGTGCCCATCTCCATCTACACCTAGGCTTCCAAATCCTAAATTATAACTGTTCCACTATTTGAAAAGTTTACATAGAACCACATGAACCTTTTGTGCCCCAATGGGTTGAGAGACCATTAAGGCTATATGATTGTTGTACCCCAAAATTAAAATTTTTGTTACACTTAGACATTTTGAAGAAATGAGTAAAAGTCTTGTTAAATTAGTCAAGAAGGTCAAAATTTGGGTGTGCAGGTCTTGCATGAGGTGTTAAAACACAAAATTTTCAAAATCTGATGATCTGGGTCTGCTAAGAGCAACTTAATCTACAAAACCCAGATCTCAGTTTTTCATCCCTACTTTTCAAGAAAATTGCTATTTTTAGAAATTTTCTAAAATTAGTAAAACTTTTTCTGGGTTTTTTCTGGGTTTCTTTTGAAATGGATACTAGCAAAACTTTCTAAAAATAAAAAGTTGGTCCATTAGGGTTCAAACCGATTTTGATTGGCTCAAAATACGTCCTTATCAGGCTGGTGCAGTCAGAATCTAAAAATAATCAGTCTTGCCCTATTGGGTCTATTCTGCTTTTTCAGAAGCATATCAGGAGCTTTGAGATCATCAATGGAGGTCAGTCAGCTGCCAGGGGTCAGATTCAACACTCAGGCGTTCAACAAAAGGTGAGTTCATGAGCTAGCATGAAGAACGAAGAAGATGAAAAACTGTGAAAATTTTCCAACACTGGTTGACTTGGGTGCCCCAGGTGAGAATAGGCGCCCATCTTTTTAGGGCATTAAATGATGAAATTAGGGTTTGCACCTCCAACCAAAGTTGCTCAGTTCTCTGCCAGCTCCGCAACGAATCCAACAGTGCAGTCAACAGATCGCTCAGTCATCCGGGATTCAGCGCCGAACAGGGGAGATCCAAACTGAAGTCAGAATGAAAAAGAATGAAAATTATCAAAATTTGACTTAGTCTGGTAAGTTTGGGCACCCCTGGTGAAGAAGGGTGCCCAACTTTTTGAAGCACCTAACTCAGCAGTTAGGGTTTGAGAATATGCTCAATCTCTTTAGTATTCAGCTAGCTTCGCGACGCTTGTCTCCGTTAGATCATCCAACTGGTCATCCTCTAGCAAATTCAGATCAAAGTGGAATACAGAGAATGAAGGTTTCAAATTCTGAGGGATGAAAACTGAAAAATGGCCAAGTCTGGAAGGTTTGGGTGCCCCAGGTGAGAAGAGGCGCCCAAGATTTCAAGGGGTGAAACAAATGAATTCGCAAACGTGGCTCTAACGTGATTTCTTCCCAGTCGATCCAGCTTTCCAACGAGACATTCAGCGCGTCAATCGGAGGTTGCAATCGCGAGATACGAGAAGTTGAACGGAGGGTCTGACGAGAGCTAAGAACTGAAATTCAAAAGCAAATAGGAAAAAGTGGAAAATATTCTAACTCTGGTGAGTTTGGGTGCCCCAACTTGCCAGGGGCGCCCAAGCTTTTGAGGGCCCAAAACTCACTGTATGACGAAGCTTCTTCCAGGAGACCCCTCCTAATATCTCATCAGCTTCGTAACAAGCATAACCGACAGTCAATTCGACGCCCGAGTCACCAGATTCGACAAGATCATCTGTAAAAGAGGAGTCAATGAAGAAATTGAAGATCATAAAAATGGCTAACTCTGAACAAAATGGGCGCCCCTGGAAGGAAAAGGCTCCCACGAATTCAAAGGTCGAAATGAAGTTTTTAGCCAGAGACGCCTCCAGAACAATCTTCTCAGAATTGGTCAGGCTCCGCGATGAATCCTTCAGCTCGCTCGTCCGATCAATCTGCAAGCCGGAAATTGAGGTCAAAGTAGGGGGTCAAAGATGTGCAAAGTTGAAAATACCAAAAAAATGACTAACACTGCTTGAAGTGGGCGCCCCTAGCCAAGAAGGGCGCCCAACTTCTCATGCCTTAGAAAAATTTGCAAAATTTTCAAGAAGTTTCAAAGTTGCAAGAAGATGAAGGCATCCAAGTTCAATGAACAGAGATTTTTAGGGTTTTAGAAGATGAAAGCAAAACTAAATCAAAACCCTAAGTCTATTCAACACCTCTCTTCAATGTAATTTTCATTATTTTTGCAAGTAGCATTCAAAGGAGAAAGTTGGAGCAGCAAGTTTGAAGAAATTTTTCAAGATTCAAGAGCTTAGTTTGCTAGTTATTCATCAAATTTTTCAAATCAGCAAGCATAAACCCTTGTTTTTTCATGTTTTTTCATCCAAAAGATCAAATTTTTCAAGGAGAAGGCCAAGCTTTTCAAATTTTCAGCCATATAGGTCTTTTCACCTCATTCTTTTGAAGAAATTTTCAAGAACTTCATCAAGTTGCAGCAGCTGCTTTTTATTTGCATGTCAGTGAAATCCTCAGTGCATTCAGTTTTCAATCATCCGGGTCCTCTCAAATCAGTCTTCTGAAGAAAACCCACATCACAGGTTTTTTTTTCAAGAAAGTTTCAAATTCTAGGGTTGGCTGCTTTTTCGATTAGCCATTAGTGTTTTGCAAATCTAATCAACTGGGTCCATTTCTAATTGTATTTTGAACAAAACCCAGATGCCAACTTTTTTTGTGAAAATTTGAAGAAATTAGGGTTTGCTGCTTTTTTAGTTAAAATTCAAAATTTTCAAAAATGGATGATTTGGGTTCTCTTGTAACGAAATTCTGAGCAAAACCCATATCTCAGAATAATTTTCAAAAATTTTGTCTGTTGGAGCAAGAAAATCAGCGTTCTAAAAAATAGAAGTTGCTCAGAACTTGTCTGAACCTAGGCAAGTTTACAGTCATTCTTCAAGTTTTCCGAAATGGAGTACACTCCCAATGTTTTCAAGACTGGATCAGCTCTTTATCATGATTACATCAAAACCGTTGGGATAGATTTGCATCATATCAAGCCGGTGTTCGATCTACACGCTTTGGAGAGCGCAGGCAACACTTCCATCAGAAACCTAGGACATTCTGGACTCCTCGCAGCAGCATCTATTCCTATATCAGTTTAGAGTCTTGAGTTCGTAATTGCTTGCATCAAGCATTACAACCTGGCTACAAGGGAGATTCAATCAATTGATGGCAGATTGATTTGCAGTTTGAAGCCTGATGTGATCGAGAAGTGTTTTTCCATTCCCCCATGGCCTGAAAGCGTCACTATCTCAAAGGGTGAATGTGAAAGGATATGGGAAATGCACAAAGACAAATATAGCAAGAAGATTGCACAAAGGTGAATGAAAGAGAAACATAAGACTCTACCAAGTCACACTTCCATGATGTCAGCAAAGTTTGAAAAGGCGGCCAATGAGGTCGAAGATTTCCTTAGGCCAGTTGCAGATGCTAAAGATATTCTAGAAAAACGGTGTTTTGCTATTGATGGCATAGATGCACCGAACCGAGACACAATTTCTAATTTTCTAGTGGATGTGATCGAGATTTAAAGCAGCTTTCTTCCAGAAGCTTTCTTCCCGCTTTCTTTCTATTCTTGGAATAATTCTTATCCATTCTTTGAGAAGAGAAAGAAGATAAAATGTAATAGTTGGCGTTTCCTGCTTTTTCTGCTTTCTTAGGTGTTAAATGTTATCTTCTTTCTAGATTTAGAAATAAAGCTTGCTTGTTGAGCAAGCCCTAGATTGTGAAAGCAAGGAGATTTTAGGGTTTCCTACTCCTCTGCTTGCCTATAAATAAGAGCCTTTGCTCATTAGTTTTCTTTAACCATGCTAGTGATAACAAAACGTTGAGCCTATTGTGCCTTCTATTTGTTATTCAAGTGTTGTTCAATTGTTTTATGATAGCAAATTGTTGAGTCTCTTTTAGCCAACAAGGAGTTATTGTAATTGCTGTTCGTATTGTGTAAGAACAAGATTGCAACCCTCTTAAGCTGCAACTTCTTGTTCCAGGCATGTTAGAAGTAGATTTTGTTCCAGAAGTTTGAGAAATAAAATTGTGAGCCTCCTTTACCTTGGTATAACGTCTCAGATTTTCGTTTTTTGTGTTATGTTTTTGTGATCTTAATTTCAGCTTACATTGAAGTGTGTAGATGTATGTTGAGAAAGAGTTTATTGAAGCACTTTGTCAGAGAATCAACCTTGTTCATTTCTAGTTTCTCTTGCTCTGCGTATTACTTGAGAAGTTAGAAACGTCTTTAGTTTAAGTTAGTCGTAGTTGAAGTTCTTAAATCAAAAAATCTTAGCTGCGGCGTCTGTGTTTAATAAACCCTGTGCTCTAAGCTGATTAAAAAGATAGGCAACTTAGTTTTAGTTTACTTTCTTTCAAACACCATCAGCAAGAGGGAGCTTCCCCTCCTAATTTGAAGAGCAGTTTATCTATGCATAGCTGTCCGTTTCAAATACGCATTTCAGAGGTTCAAATTTAAACGCCAACAATGATAAACTTTTGCCCCTTTCAATTAATAAAAATAAGCTTTTGGAAAAAAATGTGTAGCAATTTTTTTATTTTTTTAATCATCATGTTTATCAACCCTTAATTATTTCTTATTACTCATTTTCCTTAATTAGTTATTTACACCAATTATTCATAAAGTTCTCTTTAAGCTTTCCCTTTTGTCTTGTGAGGTATGCCATGTTTCTTGACATCTTGAACTTTATTTAGATATTGCTATAATCTGCACTCTTATTGTATTGCCCATGTTATCTTGATTGTAGATCATGGGGAAATGTTGAGCAAAATTTTTTACATAGTTTTCAGAAATATAGATTATACGAACAAACTACTACTAAAAAGATAGTCTCTAATTTTTTCAATATCTTCGATTAATTAGATAAGGGATCATGGAGATGACAATGTAAAAATTGTTACATAGTTTTTCCAAAAGCTTTAGCATTTCAATAATGCAGACTATGAAAATATAATACTACTAAAAAGATAGTCTCCAATTTGATTTATATATTTAATTGAGTGTATTTTTTTCCCTAGGATATTATTGCAAAAAGATAAAATAAAATTGCTCTTGAATTGGGTTAGAGTGTTCTTTAGGGGTAACCTTAAAAGGAAGATGATATTATTGTAAAAGGATAAATGGAAACAACTCCTTAGGTGAAGCTTTGTAGTTAAAATAGGAAAATCACTATTCCTTTGATGTTGAGAGTGAGGATGTCACAATTGGCTTGTTTTTTTTTTTTTTTTTGACAAGACTAGAAGTAAAAAGTGGTCGGTGGACATTGATGATTTGGAGATTATTCTTATGGGGTGGTTGTATGTGTATGCTTGTCTAGGTTTGCTGCTTAAATTTAATAGTATAGGTGGTTCCATATAAATTTTGAATACAGTATAAAGGATAATTTGAAATCTTCTCTTTTAATGGTGGAGTTGCTATAGTTTAGGGATTGAAAATAATCTCTAAAAAATAGGGGTGCAGAAATTACACAATTGATGCATGATGAAAAATATGTCACATGATTGACAAGATTCCTTGACTCCTTTTTTACATTTCCCTCCAAAATTGTCTTAAATTTCCCTTCTTGACATAGATAAATGATGATTTATGAATAGTTAAAAAGTTTATACTTTTTTAATTTAAAATAGTGTGCCAAGACTCGGACTCGAACTTACAGCTTAGACTTGGCAAATTGAAAAACCCAAGAAATTCAGAGATTTTGAAGGATTTAAAACTTGTTTCATGCACCCTTTAATAAATAAACCTTAAAGACACAATAACCTTGTCAAATAGAAACTACTTTGATCACATACACAAACGTACATCAATCAACATAAGTATAAATGCAAATTTTAGCTGAAGTAGATAATAGTATTAAGACTATTAGATATATAAATGTTGTCAAATATATACAATACTCATGGAATTTGAAATCTCTGGCATCAAGAGTTACAAACAAATATCAAAACAAAAGCTAGAAGTCTATGGCTCAGAAGAACCTGCATCACTCAACCCTCCTGCGTAGGTGTCTAAGATAGGTCGTAGATGATGATGCATCCATGATCTTTGCATGTGTCTCAATGACACCCACACCAACATCCAAGGTGCCTGCTCGTGCTCTATCCTCCTCTACCATGGCTACTATCTTTGCTTCTTTATCCACCTAGTCAACCCAATCAAGGTCCTCATTGCTAAAGACAAGATCCTCAACCACAGAGATCCAATTTGATTGTGGATCAACCTCCTCTAATGTGATGGGTGATAAGTTAGTGCCCAATATCTGTCTATGGCAAAGGCGAAGGTTGTAATAAACATAAACTAGATCATTCAACCTTTGCATTGACATTCTATTGCGCTTCTTGGAGTGTATGTGCTCAAACATACTCCAATTGCACTCACAACCTGAAGCACTGCATGGTTGGCTCAACACTCGAATTGCAATCCTCTGAAGATTTGGTACCTTAGCACCAAATCTCTCCCACCATGCATTTGAGATGAGAAAAAGAAAAAAATCGATCTCATTGTCCAACTTTAAGTTTCAATATTTAATAGTAATATAAAAAAAGGAAAAGTTTTAATTTTTAAATTAGTATTATGCCCTTACTAAATTTTTACTTGGTTGCAATGTCGATTGAGTAGCCTTGCATATATCTCGTGCAAAGAGATCTCCTTGTGCAAGTTTGAAAATCTCAATCTTGCTGACTATTTGTGCTCCAACACAAGAATCAAACATTTGCTCAATGATTGTGTAGAGCCCACTCAAAACCTCCTCATCCGCCTTGAAAGCAAGGCAAAATTGGAATGCTAGATTGAGGAAATATACAGTTGCATGTAGGGGCTTGTGAAGCTGAAGGTGCCATCGTTTATTGATGATCTCCTAAATGGGAGTATATTTATCATCAACTCCCTCATAAATGGATCTAATGGCCTCTTTGGCCCTATCCATGCCCTCATTTATGTAGGCCATTGCGGACTTCTCCCCATTAGCAACTCTTAGGAGAACGACTAAAAGCTCTGTAAATTGCAATTATTGTGAAACATTAGCATAAGTAAGAGTCAACAAAAATAAGCAAATACAATAAAAATAAGAATGAAACTATAATGTAGAACTAGTAAACTAATTAATACATTTACCTGTACGATCTTCCAAGTAGGTACCCAAAATCCTTCCTCATCAAAAATCTAGTTTGCCACATCTGTCCCTGCATTAGTCTTAGCATATGATGAGGAAATCCACTTCTCACTAACTAACATGTGCATCAAAGTTCCCTTTGACTGTAACAAGGATTATAATGTGATGAAATTGGTAGCAAATCATGTTATCCCAAGACGAGCCAACTCGTTTTGCCTTGCGAATTGCCTAATTAGGTTGAGGACCCATGTGTGATTATAAATGGTTTTACAAATATTTTTTGCCTCTCCACACATGCTTTGATCCATGCAGTCTTGCCAAGATCCTCCAATATGAGGTCAAGGCAATGAGTAGCACAAGGAATCCAAAATAATGATGGGTGCCTATCAATCAATATTCTACCTACAACAACATAATTTGCTGCACTATCTGTAACTACTTGCACTACATTCTCCTCACGTACATCAGCCAAGACTCCCTCCAAAGCTTCACAAAGGAATTTAACATTTTTGGTGTTCTCGGATGAATCAATAGATTTGATGAACACTGTGCCACCTGAAAAATAATCAAAGTCAATGATTCAATAAAACATAAATTAAAAATCTTGATTGTAAATCACTAAATCAATGCATTTTAGAAAGTAAAATCACTCGAGGAAGAAACAAGAAAATTGAGCAATGTTTTATTTCTTCTATTTGTCTAACTATCAATCATGATGGTGCAGCCCTTCTTCCTCCATATGTGTCATTGCTCCTCTATTGTGGCTTTCACATCAGCCACCATTTGTGACAAAATGGGGCACCTTATCTCCTCATCATTAGGGGCTTTAAACCTTGCCATTACAAATAGTAATGGCATTAACCATGTTTCGCCAATAAGGAGACCTAACACAAATAAATAAAATAAAATAAGTATTGTAAAATGGAGAATTTAAATTTGAATTCAACATAGCTCTAAATATAAAAATTCAAGAGACAAAGAATCAACTATCAAGCTATATATTTTGAAACAAAACAAGAAAAAGAATTATCTGGCTACATGGAATGGAATGTCGCAATAAAACCAAAAGTCTCCAATTGCACTTTTGGTTGCATCATGTTTATCTTTGTTCCAACCCATGCTCTCAAGTGACGGTTGGGAACCCAAAGTAGTGCATGGCAAAATATATGAATCCAACCTAGGTGCACAAACTTTAGGCCAAATGATAACATTGCCACTGCCAGGTGCACAAACTCTAGGCCAAATGATAACATTGCCACTACCACTAGCACTAACACTACCAACACCAGAAGATGGAGGAAATGGAGACATGGAAGAAAAAGAATCTCTAAATCCATCAATGGCTGCTATCTCCTCTCTTTGCCTCTTTTTTAATTCTTTTTGCTGTTCAAAGGTTTCCAATTGAACTTGCACTTCACGTATAACCTCAAGAGGGACATTTGGGTATGGATTAGCATCCCAGCCTCATATATGTGCAAGATGGTATTTCAATCTATCAATGCATCTCCCAAGCATAGTTGGTTTGCAATGAAAGCATGTTACCTCTCCTTTCTTTTGCCCAAGGGTAATAATGGCATGTTTTCAACAAGGGTCCTTTCTAATTGAGTTTGAGACATTGTGATAAAGACAGTTTATAAATCTAAGCAATGCTGCAATAACACATAAATAGAAAAAAATTAACATTCATAGTTTATAATTAAACTAATATTAAAAAACCTAGGGTTTGCAACTACAAAACTATATTTTTTTACAAAATCACCTAGGGCTTGTTCAACAAAAAACTTAAACACACCTAGGGTTTGTTCTTTGTTCCACTAAAACAAAATACAAAAAAGAAAGAAGAAATGTAGAAGAGAAATGAAATCTTGGTTAAAAAAAAAAACCCTTCAAAATTCAAACTTACCTCTCAATGGAGAGCTCTTTCCAATCCTTTGTAGATTCCTCTAGATGCACCAAGAGTACCTACAAACTTGCTCAAATTTGATTCAACCTCCGATTTTTGGTCAATCTTCTTGTTAGTTTTCCTTCAATGCAAATAAATTTTGGCTCAAATCTCTCTTTTTTCTTTCTTCCTTGGCTTGAAAATGAAATGAAGTGCTTTTTAGGGTGAAGGTGGCAAATATAAAACATAAAAGTTCAAGTGCCTTATTATGTTTCTTTTTTTGTTTTAAGTTTATGGCTGTCGCGATCAAGTCTTGGGCTTGGGATTCACCCAGAATTGGTGAGTCTGATGAGTACTTAGGGTCCGAGTCTCCCAAACTCATCGAGCTTGACTCACCTCTGGACTCATTGAGTCTAGGTGAGTCCATGCGAATCTTGTTACTATGAGTTAAAACAATTGCTTAAAATACAAAAAAAGAGAAGTCATTAAATCATTAGCTTCACAAGAGGTTAATCAAAATAAGCTAAGTAGCTACATGGAACCTTGCTATTAGGGAAAGAAAGCAAAGAAAGATTAGGGAGAAGGCATTTCCTTTGAATTTGAACAAGTTAAAGCTTTTTGGGTAAAGGGGAAATCTTCCTTGGAGAAAATGAAATCTGGTAGAATGAAAATATGTAACACCCTATTCATAATAGATATTTGAGGAGTTTTGAAGAAATTTAATTTTGACATCCAAAGGTCTACAACATATAAAAGGTTCAATGGTCCAAGGTTTAGAGGGAGAATCATCCCCAAGATCTTCAGGGCGTTTAGGACCTTCATGGTAGGGTCTATCATCATGGATGGAAGAA
>VDFB02058242.1:208196135-208243091 GCA_007258455.2 Sequoia sempervirens | reverse complement strand
CAAGATTGGAATGCACTCACAAAATTGAATGAACGAATGAAGGAATTTTAATGATGTGTCTGTTGGAGGTTTATGGAATGCATTTCAAGCTTGTGTTCTATGGAATGCATTCCAAGTTCACAAGATTGGAATGGATTCCAAGCTCACAAAATTGAATGAATGAATGAAGGAATTTTAATGATGTCTGTTCGAGTTTTATGGAATGCAGCTCGTGTTTATGGAATGCACTCGAAACTCGCAAAATTGAAATGCACTCCAAGTTTGAAAGAATTTTAATGATGTACCCCGTCAGACAAACCGTCTAAAGGACCAAAGTTAAAGGACTCAAATTTATGGACTCAATGCACCCGTGAATTGATCAGGACTAACCGACCTATACGTGAAAGATATATGTCTGTACCTTTTATGAGATTTCCTGTTATTTAATGAGTCTCGCTCCCGTATATTGCTATTAAACTTATAATCAATAGCGACGGACCACGGTGCCTGAGCACCAGTTTCTTGATTCCATACTGGTTGATTTTCAAAGTTTTTCATTTGCTACTGGTTAATAACTATGTTTTATAGACATGACATATGTTGACTGACAGATGTTTTTTCTTGGGTTTCGGCCAGGAAATGATCTTCAGAGGCACGGGTACAACGGCCCTGCTCACAGAATGGACAATGGCGGAAATGGTGTTGAACCCACAAGTACAACGTAAGGTGCAGGAGGAACTGGACGCTACAATAGGCGGGGCAAAACAGACTGGAACTGGGGAGTGGGACGTGCTGAAGTTGCCGTATCTGCAAGCTGTGGTAAAAGAGACATTACGAATCCACCCGCCGGGTCCACTTCTGTCGTGGGCCCGCTTGGCAACGCAGGACGTGCGAATAGCCGACTCATGGCGTGTGCCGGCGGGTACCACCGCTATGGTAAACATGTGGGCTATAACGCACGACCCCACCATCTGGCATTCCCCTTCCACGTTCATGCCCCAGCGTTTCCTGGTGTCGGAAGGAGGTGAAAACATCGACGTGCGTGGGAACGATCTTCGACTGGCACCTTTCGGTGCGGGTCGACGGGTTTGCCCGGGAAAAGCCCTCGGCCTCGCCACCGTCCATCACTGGGTCGCCACTCTGCTTCACCATTTCGAATGGGTTTCCGCTGCCAGTCAACCGGTCGACCTCTCGGAAGTTCTCAAGTTGTCCTGCCAAATGGCCAAGCCTCTTGCAGCGATTCCTCTTGCCAGAAACCCGGCTTAAGAAGTATTCTGTCACTATCACCATACTGTCAGTTCCATCTCTCACTTTTCTGTCATAGTTCCAGCCAGGAGAATTGTCATTTTTGCTAGATTAGTTGTGTCTATATTACTTGGTTTTCATGGTTTTCAAGTGCCGCTGTGTTTCTGAGCTTTTATGTAATTATAATATTATCAGTCCATTATTGTGCAATTGTATGGTCGTATGAAGCTTCCTTTGGAACGTGTTTGTCACATAGGTTTTATTAATCAACAATTAACATTAGCAAATGTCGGAAGTGACAGAAGACCAGACCCATAATTCTAGCTTCACTGCAGACAGGCGCAATTATCAAATTCTGTTATGTCACGGAACCGTTTTCAGTAATTCCTCAGCAGAGGCGTATTTTACTTTTGTTTTTGATATACAAGGTTCGCATTTATTATACGCTCATATTGAAACTATAAATTAGTTAAATAAAAGATACAGAGGGATCTCTGCTGTATAAGATATAATATAATCTGTCGCTTAATTTGTTTTGTGTTCCCTAATTAAAAAAATGAAAGGATTTATGGAATGTTAAAACCTTGTGGTTTTCCGACAAGATTATTTTTTTAATATTAGACAGCTTTGTAGTTTTGAAAGTTTGCGTTCATTTTAATGCTGTTGTCTATACGTCAATTATAACACCTCCAATTTGTATTTGAGTGAGGAAATGATTTGAAATTTGACATTCAATCATTATTTCAGAATTAAGTGTATACAAATTTTGGGACAAAGTATATATTAAAAAATCTTGGAGACTAACATTAACTGAATTTGTTCAATGTGATTTAAGATTAAATTATTACATGTATTTTAGAGAGAGTTTTAATAATTCTTCAAAGTGGTCAATGTAATTTAAGATTAAAGTATTATATGTATTTTAGAGAGAGTTTTAATAATTTTTGAACTGGTCAATGAAATTTAAGATTTAATTATTATATATTTTTTGGAAAAAAAAAATTAATATATTTTTAATTGGTTGAGTTTAATTAGTGAGGATGATGATGTGTTTCTTAATTATTAATTCTTGAAGGTCGAAATTTTATAGAGGTTTGAGTAGGTTAGATCTAAATTAAAATTTCATTTAATAGATTAAGCTCTCCCAATTCATAGATGACTAGAGTGTAGTTTGAAGTTTAGACTACATGAAATGATTAGGGCATTCACAGCATATTGCATGGTCCACTTAGATCCATTGAGATAGATATATTAAGAAACAAGATTTAAATTACCTATTAAATACAAACAATGCTCATATAAAAGAATAATAATAATAATACGTTTAATCAACACAAAAAATCTTTGTATTCACTTCGAGTCTCATGATACAAATTCATAAAAAGTTTTGAACTCATTTCAAGTCTCAAGATGATGCAATCTAAACAAATTCTAGGCCCTAGCATTTATTACTAATAATAGTCTCTAAATTAAGGTTTAAGATCAAATTATTTTCTAACAATTTCACTATTATTTTAAAACAATCTCATACAAAAGTGAGCAAAGAAAAATTTCAATAAGTCATTTACAATAGCTAACTATTTCTTTTTCCAAAATTAGTCAAACATCCCAATCAAAAGAACCCAATGTTCATTTACTAATATTGTTTTAAGGGGCTACAATATCTATTGACCAAGCTTCTTAGCTAAATTGAACCTACTTGAGTTAATAGTATTTTGAGATTGAGATTAAAAAATATGTGTTTTAAGAGGAGATTCACCTAAAATCAATTCAAACATAACCATTTATATTTAAGCATTTGTACAAAATTAACACTATTATTCCACTAGAAAGGGAAATATAGGAAAAATAACTTTTCTAGTATCTCTTACAATCTAGTTACAAATATACTCTTCTCAACCAATCAAAGGTATTTGGTTAGCTATTTGATCAACTATCTTCATAATGAGTGATGTATTCCATATTGATTCTTTGGTGATGTCCTTGCATTCAACTATAACTAATGTTTCATTCCAACATCTATCACCAACTCATGATCATTTCTCATCATCATATTATATAAATCTTGGGTTATAATTCAAATTCATATTTCCAAAATTTAGGCTTGAAAGGAAGATGTGTGAAATACACTTCTTTTAATATTTTATGAGAGGATTTTATGTGCAAAGATTAAACTAATCATATGGTTATAAAAAATATTACGTAACAAAAATATATCATAACACAAGTTTACGTGTGGAAATCTCTTTCAAGAGATAAATACCACACTATAAAACATAAATCAATTATATTATCAACAAAAAAGTTTATAATTTTTTTTTAAGGACAATACCCTTATAGAAATATCACCATCATTAAACTCTTGAGTAATTCTAGTAGTCTAACAAGACTTGCAAATCAAATATATATATACTCCATCCCAAACATGTAATCCATTCCATGCAACTTTATAGTTAACTCTATTTTCACATAAATTAAATTGAGTAATTAATTCATGGAGTATCTCATGCAACTCAAATTAACAATAATCAAGTTGAGTATGTTATGGAGTTAAATAAACAATCAATTTAATTATCTAAAAACATAATCCACATAACTACTTAGTCAATTTAGTCCAACTAAAAATCAAATTTTAATTTTAGATAATTCAATTTTATACATGAAAATTAAATTAATTTTTTTTTTTATATTTATATATTACTTAATTTATTTTAAAATTTTAATTTATTTAATTTTACTCCATTTTAATTTTAGTTCTTATTTATTTTGATTAATACTATATACTTTAGCTTATAGAAAATATATATAATTTCTACTTAAAATTACACTTTAATTAATTAAATATTTCACACCCTTACCTTATAATTATTAATCTAACTGAATATAGGAGTTTAAATTTGTTAGGAAAAAGGGATTATGAGACAAGATATCCAAATGAAGCACTATTTGATACACATACATGTGATGAAGGGCAAAAAAAAAGCTATACATGGTTATGACAATAAGTGTATTTATTTTTATTTTGACCATGGAAAGATGTTAGTTGATGATTTTGTTAAATTTTATACTTTGAAAGATGATAGACCAATAAGTTTTGATGGTTAGGCTGATGTGGCACATGTTGATTTATCATATCAGCCACATGTTTATTTAGAAAAAGTTAAGTGTTTCATGTTTATAAGACAAATTATTGAATCGTGCATTGATATTTTTTATTTATCTTTTTCTATGTTTTGAAATATATTACTAATTCATGTAGTTGATTGAGTAATCCATCATGACCTAAGACATCTTGAAGATGAAAGAATATTGGATAAGAGGGCATATGATGGTGAGATTATACTTTTAATTGATAGTACTTTAAAATAAGTTGTATCTTCTATTTTCTCATTTAGTTTTGAAGCTTATCATTCTAATTATGAAGATTGGGATAAAAAAATATGTATTCAAACTTGTCATAAATATGCAAAGTTTCCCCAATAATTGATTCTATATGAATTATATCTTAAATATGAGATTAATTTTCCTATATCATATTATTTAAAATATAAAAACTCAATACTAGGAATATAAATCTATTTCTCTTGAAAATATTTCCAAATCATTCTAGAGAGAGTTTTGACACCTCTTGACCTAAGTCCTTGTACATAGTGTTAGGTTAGTTTTAGTTGTTTCTTCTTTTTTTTTGTCTTTGATATTTTTATTTTTTCATTATTTTGAGGTTCCTTTTTTTTCAAAATTCTTTAATAAATTGAAAATATGAAGGATATGCTATGCAAATGTATTCCAAAACATTCTTTTGGGAAAGGATGGTTTGGATTTGAAGGTTTTTAGTTTCAAGTATTAGTTCTAGATTGCATGGTTGTACTCTATGAAACTTGATTATTATGTTACATACCTCTTAAGCATTCTTTGAAACCTTATTTATATATAACATATCATAATGTTTCTTTAATAGTTGGGTTTTCTTATTGTAGCTAATTATTAGGTGAAATATATAAAGGTCTACCTTTTCTACCACTATGATTCATAGCCGATCAATAGGATTCATTCCTTGTTAGTTGAGAAAAATTCTTCAATGTGCTTAAAAGGAATATCAAAAGAGAAAATAAAAAATAAATAAAAGAGAAAAGAATATCATAAGAACTCAACTACTTGGAGGATTCAAGTAAGTCTACTAGTGCTATGGATACTTGGTTAGTAGTAGAGCTATACCTTAAGTGGAGTCAAATTACAACCTTACTAGGGATATGGATGCTTGACTAATAGCAAGGAAATGTCTAGGTAGTTGAAAAGGTTATATCAACCCATGTAACTATATGCATGGTTTATAGTGACAAGTTTTAACATGCTCCATAAAATTAATTAATCTATATGCACACACTTGGGTTTCTTGGATATATGGGGCCATACTAAAATTGATATTTTAATGTGGTTGTACCTTCATGTTTTTAATCTAGTCTACAAAACCAAAATTTTGGAATTTAAAATTATTTTATCTTTGGAATGATCTAGAGAATCTCCCTAATCAAGTCTCCATTTGTTGTGCCTTACACACATGGCCCATTTTGGTTTCGGAAAAATGTGGACCCCCTTTTCATTTTTTCTTGTGATTTGGTGTTTATTCCCTTGGATTTATTTTTTTATTTCCTTGGTATTCAGGAGCATGCTTTCAAGTGAAATGTTAGCTAATATGCTTTATGTGTTCCACATTGAGTCATATGCAAAATGTTTAAATAAATATCCTTAGAAAATTTTAAATTCTAAATCTTTTGTGGAATTATGGAATTATGAGGGAATTTTAGACTTTTGGACTTGTTTACCAAACCTCTAAATGTCCTAACATTTCTTGCAAATCTTCCCTTTTTTGGTTAAAATTTTCATATCCTTGTAAAGTTATTTTATGAAGTCTAAATTCACTAGTGGAAATCTAAAATATTCAAATCTCTTAATGTTTGTGTGTGCAGTGTTTTTAATCTACTCAAATACAAGAAAGTTAAGCAAAAGACTAGAAAACAAGCAAAACACTCAAGATTGGGTTATAAGGAGTTCAAACCAAAATATGAAGCCTCCTATTGTGTAGATGTGCCCACGATGTGCAATTAGTTGTGTGCTCACTCAAAATTTTGGCAACATAATGGCACTCTAGTGAAAAATGGGTGAGAGAGATGAAAAATGGATGTGTTTGGATATATAGATTGGACGATTTTGGATGAAGGGATAGAATTGGAAGTTGAAGATCAATGGTGGAGATGAGAGGTGATATCTCAAGCCACAAGATTGTTCCAAGTGGCACAAGGGGAGGGCTTGAGAGGGAGATTGTACCCTTGAAGATACAAGCCCCGTGTAATTGATGTGATGGGGGGTTGACCCACTTAATCAAGGATTAAGTGTGTGCACATGATTAGTAGGTAGGTTAGGTGGGGATTACAATTAGGATTAGTGGTTAATGGAAAGTGATGGAGGATGTGACATTTGAGTCATTAAATAAATAAATAATATTTATTTATTTAATTTATGGGATAGAAGGGGTAAGGTAGGATAGATGTAGATAAACAATTACATTATTTACCTAAAGGCTAGGATTTAAAGATGATAGAAGAAATAAATTAGGATGAAGGGATATGGGATAATACATATTAATTAAATAATAGTGTATTATTAAATTAATATAGAATATGTGAAATTAGTCAAAACAGGGGTAAACTGACCAAATAAAAGTGGTCAATTTTTCAATATCTACATTTCAAAGAAGATTAAAACACAACACATGGAAGAAGATAGTTAGATTAGGGAAGATGCCCTAGTCACTCAAAGGAGTGACTAGGAAGAAAATGATGGGAGTGAAGACAAGGATTAGGAATTGAGGATGCCCCCTTGAGAGAACATGTGGGTTCAAGAGAATATGGGTGTGCTCTCGAAATGGATGAGATGATGCAAGGATAGATGGGGAAGATGGTGCAAAATGATAGATAAAATGCGAGATAGGATGAAAAGAGATAATTGAAGGAGAAGATGATAAGAAAGCAAGCACAAATGGGTTCAATGACAAATATGATGTTTCCCCAGTAAAGTTACAAGACAAGATTGATTGATGATGGATGGAGTGTTGTTGATGAGGGAATGATATATCCAAAAACAACACAAGGATTAGGAAGGGTACATCCTGATGATGGTAATGATGGGAGTGTTGTTGATGAGGGAATGATATATCCCAAAAAAACATAAGGATTAGGAAGGGCACATCTTGATGATGATAATGATGGGAGTGTTGTTGATGAGGGAATGATATATATAGAAACAACACAAGGATAGGGAAGGATACATTGCCATGATGATGATGAGAGTGTTGTCAATGAGGGAACAATATATCCCAAAACAACACAAGGATAGGGAAGGATACATCCCAATTATGATGATGATGATAGTGTTGTCAATGAGGGAACAATACATCCCAAAACAACACAAGGATAGGGAAGGATACATCCCGATGACGATGACGATTAGATCAAGGCTAGGAACAAGACCAAAGATGTTATTAGATGATTTGTGCTAGATTGAATGGATTGGGATTTGTGTGAGATATGAGATGGCTAAAATAAATGAAGATGATGGTGGAAAAGATGCTTAGAATAAAAAATCTATATTATCCTTAGAAGATTGAAGAGATAATGAAATGATGCTATTGATGAAAAGATGCTTAGAATAACAAATCCATATTATCCTAAGAAGATTGAAGAGATGAAAATGATTAGGATGGGTGAAAATATGCTTAGAATAAAAAATCTATATTATCCTAAGAAGATTGAAGAGATGATGAAATGATAAAGATGGAGGGAGTGGACTAATAAAAATGGATAGGATAGAGAGATGAGGGAGAGTTATGAAGCATGAATGGGTTAGAAAGACATAGGATGAGTGGATGGGGGGATTTTGATATACGAGAGGATGGGGGATTGAGAATTTTGACGTTATGTGTTATGTTGCCATGTAGTGAGCACTAAATTTGATATAACCCAGGTGATACCAGGGTATGAGGAACCAAGGCAACTTCGTATCACATGCATGGGATTGACACAACAAAAAAAAATGTTAGTCCAACATCCCAAAGTCATGGGGGATTTGGTAAGGCCAATGTTGGAAAACCACAAAAACAAAGGATGCCCCAACATAACACAAGACCACAATGATCTTGGTGGGTACTATGCGGGCAACTAGGAAGACAAGATCACATAGAAAAATCAAGATATGCCCCTATTTCTACCAATCAAAGAACACCATGGTATGATGGATCATGGCGACCTTAAGTAGGTATAGTAGGAAACTCAAAAGATAAACAAAATGAGAAAGCACCAAGCAATCACAATAAATATCAAAAATCATTTTCCATGAGGATGATAGGTGGATGGGATTGACATGTTCTGATGTGAGGAAGGATACATCTCACTAAGGCCAAAGGTTGGTGGAGTAGATCATAGGGCCGACATGACTTGGGATAACTAAAACTAATTAGGACCGCCTGGGGCTAATAGATTTTATTTTTTATTTCCAGCAAGATAAGGACACTCTTGATGAAATGACAAAGAAAAGGATAGACCCTAAAAGACAACCTAGGCCACAGGGGTTGATCAAAGATTAGCCTTGCCTATGTTAAAGTGCAGAGGCAAGGTAGTTCAATAAAAACACCAATGATAGAAGATGGACGATGGTTGAGGCAATGTGGGACCTAATGATAAGTAAATACGATGATGGAACCAATATGGTGACACAAGACATGGACTGTGGATAAGATGGATCGATATAGGAAAGATGTAGAGGATGTTGATTGTGTGGAGCTTAGAAATGGGATAGTTATCCAAATCATCGAAAGATGAATTGTGAGGTTGATACAATGGGTAGATGAGTAATGAAAAGTGATAGGAGATTATAAAGATGTGTGAAAGAGGTGGGAGTGATGATAATGAGATGGATGGCATTGAATGACATGGAGGTAGCCTATAGCTAGATACCAATGACAAGGGATTATGAGATGGAATGAGGATGGAGATGAATGGATGGAGAGATAAGGATGGGGGATGGAAGGGATGATATGATGGATGGATAGGAAGATAAAGATGGTGAGATGGAAGGGAATTTTTGGATGGATGGATAGGAAGATAAGGATGGGGAGATGGAAGGGATTATTTGAATGGATGGATGGGAAGATAAGGATAGTGAGATGGAAGGGATTTTGTAGATGGATGTATGTGAAGATAAGGATTTGGAAGATGTAAGGGATTTTTTGGATGGATGGATGGGAAGATAAGGATGGGGAGATGGAAGGTATGATAGGATAGATGAATGAGGTCTCCAAGTACTATGTTACAAAGAAAAATTATGCCCCACTCTAGATATGTCATGTGTGATGAGGCAAGAGGGATGGGAGATTGAGGAATGTGTAGATAAGGAAAGGAGATGGATTGTAGCATGATGGGTGGAAAAGGAAGGTAGATGGATGTGAATAGGATGCATGGATAAGGAAGGTAGATGGGGAGGATAAGGAATATGATAGTGTATGGATAAAGGGAATGTATGCCAAGAGGTGTGCAAAGCATGCATATATGTTTGCACCTATCTATATCAAGATCACAAGGAGGATGGAGGGATTGGAGAGAAATGGGATTTGATGGGTAGGATGTTTAAGATAAGTGGGATGGAAGCTATGGATGAAGGGGACACATAGCATGAATTTTCCCCCAAGTATGGAAGTAAACTAGATGGGGGATTTACACATGACACCTATTGCTAGGTTTTCATCGTAGTACTTATCCAAAGTGCTTGTTTGCCAAGTTTTCACCATCAAATGAATTATTTCTCTTTACTTTTTTCTCTTGGAAAGTGTGTGGATGGAGATGGATAAGGATAGGGATGTGGATAAATGGATTTGGAAGACATGTGATCAGGGGATGGATGAAGGACTTAAGCATCACATTCCATATAAGGTAATAAGAGCCCATGTTAGAAATGACTATCGGATGTTGGTACAACTTGATTAGGATGGATGGATTTGATGTGGGAGATATGTGGGATAATGGATGGTATGTTGCATGGATGGAATGATGGAGTAGATGTGTAATGGGGGAATGTTTTCATGACCAATATTGACACATATGGTGGGGGATGTGAAATGATAGGAGGATTAATGGATGGAGGATGTGGTGATAATGGAGGAGTTGGGATAGTGAATTTTGGGACATAAGGACCCAAAATAGATTTAGGAGATGGAGGATGTGAATGATTAGCTTATGGATTAGAAACTTTGGATGTTGTTATGGATTTTTCATTTGAAGGAATTGCATCTTTTTTATTTGGGATCCACATGGTTTTGGTTTTTGCTTGGTGGGCCTTTGTGACCTTTGGGAGTGATTGAGATTTTGGATGGTATTTTTCTTTTCTTCAACATGTCTCTTTAAGAGGACATAGGCGGCTTTAGATTCATGTGGATGTTTGGATTTATGCATTTTTACTTTTCCATCCAAAGTGCTTCCAATAGAAATGGTATGGGTATGATGAGATAGATGATGTGGAGAGAATATGAATGGAGTGATAGAGGTAGGATTTTGAGGATGACGCATTGATGGGGGAAGTGGAGTGATGTTCCTTTGTTGATCCTAATTAGGGAATATGAGAATGGGATTCTTATGATAGATGATAAGGATAGGTAATTGATGGATGGGGGGATGGGTAGGATGAGATGGAGGAGGTAATTTTGGGATATAAGGTCCTAAAATGGACTTAGTATATGGAGGATGTGTGAGGGTGGATGGAGGGACATAAGAACCCAAAATAGAAATAGTAGATGAAGGATAGGTGATGGTGGATGGAGGGACATAAGAAACCAAAATGGATTTAGAGGATGAAGGAGGAATATGGATGGTTGTTTTGAGATGATATGATGGATGGGGGATGGCAATAAATGGTTTGGAAAAGGTTCATTTAGGATGTATGAAGGTTGTACCAATTTTTTTGGATTGTGAGTATTGAGAGATATATCCAAGACCTTGTGCATGTGGGTGTTCTTTGACATGGATGGGATCTAAAATACCTTGCTCATGAAGGCATAAGCCGTTTCCTTAATAGTTTATGATCTTGAGCATTCGACTTATGGTAGGATTCTTGTTATTTTGGAAACGTGATGGGAGTCCATTATTAAGTGGAGGAAGAAGGGTGATGTATATGCTTTGTTCTTCTTCTGCAAGAAAACCACTATGGATGAATGTAAGAGTACCAATGGGATATAGAAGCGGTGTTGGGATAGTTTGGATAGGTGGTGGTAAAGGATCATGAGATGGAGTAGGTGGGATGGTGGGATTTTGATTTGGAGTAGGTGATAGTAAATCATGGGATGGGTTAGGCGTAATGGTAGGATCTTGATTGGTAAGGGAATTAGTGGATGGAATGGAGGTAATATGATCTTGAGATGAAGGAGATGGAATGGTAGGATCTTGATGTGGATGAGGGGACATGTTGGTATGCTTTGGATCAAGCTCTTGGCATGATTTAAATTGTGTGGGTGGCAAGATGATGGAGGAGTTTTGGATGGACTCCTCAAATGGGGGAGATGGAAGGATGGAGGATTCATGAAGTTCATGGGAGTGGATTTTGGTAATACTAGGAGTAGGATAAGGGGGTTGGATTTGTTTTTCTTTGATGGGTAGGGTGGCTCTTGGAGTAGAAGGTGGGGATTCAATGGATTTGGTGGGTTTGATGGTTTCTATGATCAAGTGAAAATATCATTTCAGAAATGAGCAACAAACAAAGGAATGCAAGAAACAAACATTAACACATTACACCTCAAGATAGGGAAAAAAATTTAACTTAACAAAATAAATGAAAAGTTTTACCTTGTCAAGTTTTCCTTTGGTTAGCCCCTAGATTCGTGATGTTGTGTATGCTCCTTCGATGGAAAGTGAGAGTGAGGATGCAAGATGGTTGCAAAAATGGATGATAATGGATGCAAGTGCAAGATATGAAAATATGGCTAAGTGTGGCTTCAAATGATACAATTGCAATAGTTTGGCTATGGCATGCAAAAGTTTCTAAAATGAGAGAAAAGAGGGGGTATTTATAGATGTTTTTGAATTCTCTAGAGAATTCAACGATTGAGATTAAACCAACAAGGCCAAGATGAAGGGATATGGTGAGTTGAGGAGTCACAAGCTCTCACATCTTGACATGTGGAATGTGAAGTGGCTTAGAAATGGTGATGTGTAAATGAGGTGGAAGGAAGGTACATGAGGTGGAAGAAGGACAAGTACTTTATAAGTACCTTAGGGGATGAGAAGATTGCTTTAAAAGGAAAGTTCTTGTTCCCAAATGGTTGGAAAGTGATATGAGAGGAATTTTAGTATTCCTCAAAATTCCTCATGGGGAAGAGAAAAGTAGTTAGAAAAATAAATGTGAATTAAAAATTCACATGTTTGTAAGAATCTCATGGATAAGACAAGGTTCCAAAAAGGGAAGCACTTGTCCACATGTGACTTGATGTGACAAGTCTAAGATTCTAAAAGATGCATGGAAAAAGGGGATTCTAGGAGGAAAAAAATGTGAATTTTAAATTCACATTGGAAAGAGGGTCAATGCCAAGAAAGGAAAATGAAAAGGTTGATTAAAAAGGCATGTTAAATATGGCTAATGACTTTGATTAAGGTTGTGAAAACACATGATTAGAATGATTAATGCAAGATTAGAGGCAAGTGGAAAATGTTGGAGGATGTGATATTAATCTTGATTAAGGTGTGCACATCATAATCCATAATTAATTAGATTAATCTAGATTAGAAGAGGGTTATGGAGGATGTGACAATGAGAGAGAAAAAAAGGAATTAAAAATTGGCTTAAATTAAAGAAAATCATATGATTAAATAAAGTGATGTATTTATTTAATTTAGAGAAGAAAGAAGTAAAGAGGTAAAATTATTTAATTATTAATTTAAACACTTTAGAGAACCTTAGGTAGGACATGAAATATTAATTAAATTAATGATTTAATTAATACCAGTAAGGAGGATGCGGTAGACAAGTAAAGGGATGAATAAGGAGACGACTTTGACCATATGGAAGTGGTCAAATTTGGATGTCTACATTTTTCCCCTCTTCAAAATACTGTTAGTATAATAGGGTTTCGAAGAAAATAAAATTCAGATGACTCTATAGAGGAAGTGACCAGGAAAAGATGCCCTAGCATAGGGGAGGCTACGTGAGCTGCCCAAATGGAGGGAAATGAAAGAAGATGCCCTAGTCTCGTAAGAGAAGGCCCATGATGGAGGAATGGGGAAGAATGGTAGGGTATGCCCCCTCGAAGAGGTGAATGGGGAAGGAAAAGGGGTCTCGGGCGACTTCTCGAAAGTATAGAGTGGTATATGTCATTAGAAAGAGCACAAAAAATAAGAAAATTGGCTTTCGAATGAAGGCAAAAGGATGCATAGTTTGCAAATGGAAGCCCTGGGAAGATAGGGGATGGAAGGAATTAGTTGGAGGAAGGATTTTTTAAATAATGGGTAAAAAATACCCTTCATTTAAAAAGGTAAAAAAAAAGGGGGGAAAAGTTATATAAGGTAATTTTAAAAATTACCTCTCCTCATTTGAACAACTGTCAGTTGAGGAAGAGAGGGAGGAGAAGAGAGGAGGAGAACTAGAGGACACGATGTCAGATGACTTTGACATTGAGATTATCCACCGGGCAGACGAGGTGCAAAATTTCTATATCCACTGCGTCGTGCCCCGCCAGGTTAGTCCCAAACCCAACTTTGTGATTTTTAGTAGTTTGGTTGAGTTTATTAAAATTTGAAAACATGGATTCAGGGGAGGGGGGAAGGTAGAAAAATGGGTAATCAGAAGATATGTGATATCACTAATAGGTGAGTAAATGGGAGGGGACAAGCATGCCCCAGCCAGGGGCAAGGGTATCGAGGCAAATGGGTAGTCATCCAAATAGTTGTTCAGTCTGCCGCAGCTGAGGAAAATCTGCCCGCATTGGGGGCGGGTCCGCCTGTGCTCGGGTGGGTTCGCCCACACTCGGGGGCGGGTCCGCCCATGCCCAGGTGGGTTCATTCGCACTCGGGGGTAGGTCTACCTATGCATGGGGGCAGGTCCACCTCGGCCTGGGTGGGTTCACTTGTGGCCCGGGCAAGTCCACATTGCCTACGAGCAGGTCCACCCCGGCTGGCCTGGGCAGGTCCGCCTGTGCACAGGGCGAGTTCACCTACGCACAAGGTGGGCTTTCCCGGGGTTTCGGGGTGGATCCACCCATGGTTGGACAGATCTACCCATAGTGACTGCGGCGGGTCTGCCTACAGGTGGGGGAAAACCAAGCAAGGAAGAAAGAGAAAAAGGGAAGGGAGATGGGGGGATATGATAAGTAACCCAAGACTAGGAAAAGGGGAAAAAAGAGGAAAGGAAAAAGGATGAATGACGAAGGTGGTGGAATATGAATGTAGGATTTTGATAGTCTGAGGATGAGGGAGCCGTGATCCAAGGCGTTGAAGGTTTGCATAGCAGCCATGAACAGTGCAGATCACGAGGCGCTAGCATAGGAAAGGTTGCTACACATGTTATCCTACTCGACGATTAAGGCCCACAAGGCCATGTTGACAACACTGATAGAGCGTTGGGATTTGGCCACATCAACATTTCACCTGCCGACAGGTAAGATGACAATAACGTTAGAGGACATCTGAAGGATTATGAGGCTCCCCATAGTGGGACTCCTGGTTAGTGAGTGCAAGTCAGAGAGGGAGGCACTAGACGAGTTAGTGTGGATAGTGTTCAGTGATGATGATCTACTGATTCAGCGACAACAGTTAGATGTGGATAGATTCCTGACGTGTAGGGTACCAACATTGTCATTGTATCTAGTGGGACTAATTAGCGGGATCCTGATTCTAGACTGGAGCGGTCAGTTCCTACACCTCAAGTTCATGGAGGTGATTCGACATATCGTTGAGGGACGAGAGGCACAATTTGCATGGAAGACCTGCCTATTAGTACAACAATACAAAGATATGCACGTAATATGCTATCAGGAGGTGTTGAGCATCACTCATGTCACACTGCTACAAGTATGGGTCTGGGAGCACATTAGGGTTTCCAGGCCAGTTGTGGTGAGAGTAGGACATGAGGATGACAAGTCTTCAGTAGCTTGGAGGTGGGGACGGAGGAAGGCGCGATACTACGCTATGAGGGATACAAAGATATTTATGCATGGAGGAGGTTATTTGATGAGTTGTCAGTAGTGATGATAGTGTGGTGACCATACATACTATGACAGTTTAGTGGATGGAGGGAGGATGAGGCTAGACACAGAGATTACTTCTACACTCGATGTCATATCATCAGGAGAGAGCCACAAATCATTGAGTCACATAGGCCAGACTGAGTGTTGAGGCAGTATGGGGTGAGGCAGGATATCCCACAGGCTCAAGAGTTGTTTCGATGACTAAAACAAGAGCAACCATGGGGAGATGAGATTGATCTTGAGTGGGCAAGGGAGGCATGGGAGACACTATGGTTAGTACAGTATCTAGTGAGGAGAGGTGGACCAAGAGATGCAAGGATGACAGAGTGGTACAACTAGTGGTTTCATTGACATCCCCCTACGTGGATTACACCAATGGTGCCCATTGAGGAGGCACTAGGTTTTGGATTAGAGGATGAGAGACAACAGGCAACCGAGAGGGGGAGACCATGCCCGTGGGGACAACAGAGACAAGGACCATAGAGAGGCGGACATGGAGGAGGACAGGGAGTGACTAGAGCAGCAGAGGAGCCAGTGAGGGTGGGCCAGAGGAGGAGACGATGATAGAGAGTCTGAGGAGAGGATGGAGCAGAGGGAGGAGAGGAGGAGGCCAGGGCCACAGATCAACAGGATAGAGGACCCAAGACATAGAGGGAGAGTGGACAAGAGGCCCACACAACCATAGGAGGCCAGGACAGGCAAGGACAAGCGGAGGCTGAGGCTAGTGGAGAGTAGGAGAGGGTGATAGGGAGGATGAGGTGGTGAGCCCCGATGGTGATTGATGTAGATGAGATGGAGGCAGATGGGGAGGAGAAGCAAGAGGAGCCAAAGATGATGGATGTGGACATGGAGGTTCATGATATCCCACCATTATTGATGACACCACCCACAGGAGAGGATCTAGTAGTAGTATTGAGAGGGGCCTTGGAGAGATTTCGGCTCAGCGGGCAGTGACTATGGTAGTTAGAGGCAGAGCAAAGGAGATTAGAGGTAGAGATGAGCGAGCTACAAGAACGACTAGCCAGGAGTGAGAGGGATTACTCAGATCTGGCCATGATAGTGACAGAGGTGGAGAGAAAATTACAGAGAGAGAGGGAGGAGGCCCAAGATGAGGTGGTTGATTTATGGGAAAAGGTAGATAGGCTGCGAGCAGAGGTGGCCAGGGAGCATGAGGGGGATGTAGCGAGATGGGAGAGAGACCATCTAGTGGTTGAGGAGGCGGTACGAAAGGCTAGAGGATAGGGAGATGTTGGAGCAGGGAGAGGGTAGGGGCCCGCAAAGAGTGGGGTAGAGGCAATAGGAGATATGGAGGATTTGTAGAGGCAGTTAGAGCAACTAGGGATAGAGAGAGCAGAGCTGTGGCGAGAGTGAAAAGGTGCAGATGTAGACACTATAGGGAGAGAGGGATGCAACAGTGGCTTAGGTGCAGGCAGTATAGGTTGAGGGTGGTGAAGCAGGAGCAGACATATAGGGATTGCAGGCACAACTACAGACTTCCCACGCTGAGAGGGACAGGGTCACAAAGTAGGTACAATAGTTGAGGTCAGCATAGGAGGCATGGGAGGAGGAGCAGAGGGCCATCAGTGGGGACCGAGATAGGTACAAGCATGAATGGAATGTCTCTAGGTATCAGGCTACACAGATGGATGATTATATGTAAGAGGTGACCTACTGGAGGTGTGCTTATGAGTAGGTAGTTCCAGATCTAGTGCAGTGCACAACGCGCTACATTAGGCAAGTATCTCAGATGTTGGCACTATCCCAGTCATTAGGGACATGTACCAAGGAGTATAGTGAATTTCGACGGAATCCTCCTCACTATGATGGTTATTAGGGGACTCCTACACGTGATCAGGAGGGGACTCCCACACACAGAGGGCTAGTTCCTGATTCTCCCCAGAGATCAGACATGGGCAACTCACAGTAGAGCAGTCAGAGAGCAGATGACAGGATACAAGTTTTTTGACAGGTACAGGATGGAGGCTTAGCATAGATCAGTAGAGAGTAGATGTGAGCTACATCCTTGTATTTTGTAGTTTATTCGATGATATATGATGGATATGTAGTGGAGTATATTTGAGACATTATGATGAGATAGACATTGTATTATTTTGATTATGTCATAACCCCTGATTGACATCACAAAAAAATAATTATGATTTATATATATATTATTATTCATCTTTGTGTTGGCTAAAAAATTAATAAATGATTTATTGACATAAGTTTATGAATAATAGATCTAAACCTTAAATGTCTTAAGCATTTTTCTGGCTTCTATCGGGCTTCACACGTGACCAAGGAAGTCGCATCCTTTCTGGGTAATCATCACATTTTAGGGAAAATTGCGCCTCTCCCGACAGCCACCTAACTTAGATAAATGGAAGGAAAATTGTGAGAAGAAAGAAAGAGGGGATCGTGCCATAAAAGAAACAATACGCGAAAGGTAGAAACTGGAATCTGCCGCCAAAAGAGAACATTTCCAAGACCCAGTCTAGCACTGCGAATCAGGTAAGTCCCTCATACGTTGGCTATCATTACAAGACTCTAAAAATTAACTTCTAATTCTTATAATAAGGTGTTTGGTCAATGACTGAATCTGGTATATTAAAATCAGTAATTGCTTAGTTACAGTCCTATAATGATCTATAAACCCAATCCCGTATACTATGAGAATGATTGCACCTTGTTTTCTTTGAAAACAATAAACGTATGGGTTTCAAATTATCAATAATTCTATACAATATAAACAATCTGAGGATTATTGGATGTTGCTTGTTAGTAACACACTAATGTTGCTTGCAGCAATTATTGTGTTCTCTTAAATTACTATAACCTTGTTGAGGGAATAAGAATTTAGACTTCAACTTCCTTGGCTAGCACTCAAAAAAACTGTTGCATTTGTGGAAGGGAAGAGTGGGTAAATCGCCCACTGATGGAAGATCCCAAGATGGGTGGGACACCTTGAGGGAATCCACTATGAGTTGCATTCACGTGCCCCTTAACACAATAAATCACCATCCCATGAGGCTAGACAAGAGGAGTCAAGACAAGATTCTATTCCAACCAGAACAAGGGATCATAACTATTAATACAATCGATTTACTCTTAACACTTGAAATCTAAAGTAATCTAATATTTTATCATATGCTTAATTGATATTGATCATTATAATTAGGTCCTCAAGATAACTTTGCACTAATTAAATGATGTACTAATAGGATAAATTCTATATTCTAACTATACTTATGTTTTTTTAGATCTATCCCGGAAAAGGGACATTACAAATTATGATATGATATGTGATATCCCTTATTGAAACTATGCATTATGTTTTATGTGATGGATGATTTATGTTATGCTTATGAGTATGTTTTTATACTCTTATGATGGGTCATATAATGAATGTGTATGGTGATTTGTGCCTATGTGGATGATTATATGATGCATGATGTTGACATCGAACGCATGAAACAGACTATTGGAATAACCACAAGCAAAAAGGGATGTTCCCAATGTAACACACTATCCTAGGGGTCCTAGTGGGTACTACATAGGAATAACCCAGTAGATAGCAACAATAAATGATCAAGAGATGCCCCAATGTTAACTAATCAAAACACACCATAATATGATAGATTATGGTGACCTTGACTAGTTGTAATAGGGAGCTCAAACAATAAATGAAAGCCAAAAGCATTAAAAGATCATAATCAAATTCAAAAGTCCTTTGCCATAGGATCACAAGGATGGATGGGGTTGATGAGGTCTGTTAGGAAGGATGCATCCTATTGAGACCGATGATGGATACTAAACTAAGATGACCTAGGTGATGCATGATTTTTTTCATTAATCAAATCTTTTGACATTAGGGGATCCCATTTGTGAAGAAACAGTTGGATAAGGGTATTCTTGACAACATGACACAAGAGACCAGACAAAAGACTGACACAAGACAAACACACCCTAAAGACCTAGGGGCTTGGGGGCTGATCAAAGATTAGCCTTGCCTATGTGAAAGCGCAGAGCCTTTGTAGTTCAAGAAAAGACCATGGATAAGAGCAGAAAGAGGACTAATGGAGACCAGTGAGACAACGAAAAAGTGAAGCAAAGGAAAAGAAAAGAACAGAAAAAAGCAAAGCCCCAGGGGTGGATTGAAAGATCGACCTTGCCTACATGAAAGCACAAGGGAAATGTAGTTCGGAAAGGATAGACAACAACTGAGGATGAATAAAAGCAAAGAGGGGACAATGAGGATAGATGAAGGACTATCATGGGATGGTCCAAATGTCATAGGGGCGAATCAAATGATCAGCCTTACCTACATGAAAGCGCAGGGGCAACGTAGTTTGACAAAGGACGAAAAAATTGACGTGACAGGATGAGGCCTAGATGGAGACCGACATGATGGATGATCCTAGATGATGACAAAAACTAGCTGACAAGCAGACAAACGACACAAGCACACATTGGGATAAAAAGCTTAGGATGATGGATAGCTAATAATCATCCAATGCTTAATCAAAATACCAAGCGACCAAGGATGGGATGTTGTTGGAGTGATAGGATAGGATGGGTGAAGTCATAAAGTAACGAGGACACAAGGTAGATAATAATTAAGCCCATTATAGGTGGCGCCTATGACTAGGTTTTCACCACCTGTACTTATCCAAGGCACCACCAAGGGTGGTTTTCACCATAGGACAAATTTATTTCTCTTAATTTTTATTTTTTTGTATTTTTCTGACAATTTTTTTTTACTTTTTTTGGATTTTTTGCACAAGTAGGGTCACCAAGCGAACCTAGGCATAAAACCTTTTTAGATGCATGATATTGATAGGATCTTCTAAGGGCTCTCCTTCAAGGGTGGCGAGTTTGTATGCCCTAGATCCATACTTTGCGGTGATGATATAAGGACCCAACCAGTTTGCTTCAAACTTTCCTTTCTTATCTCGATCCTATTGAGTGCGCTGATTTTCTTTAAGGACAAGGTCACCAACATTGAACTGATGAGGGGGAACCTTCTTATTGTAGCTACGCTTGAGACAATTTTGATAAGCTTGAAGATGATCATAGGCTTTGATCCATCTTTCATCAAGTAATTCCAACTGGGGAAGCCGTGCAATGCAAGCATCTTCCTCACTGATAAGGTTCTTCAGAGAAATTCTCAGTGATGGGATCTCAACATCGATTGACAAGATGGCCTCAACACCATATACGAGGGAATATGGGGTGGCGCCAGTAGGGGTATAGATGGAAGTGTGATATGCCCAGAGGGTGGGATGAATTTGGAGATGCCAATCTCAACCAGTGTTATTGACGACCTTTTTGAGGATATAGATCAGAGTCTTGTTGGTAGCTTCTGCCTGACCATTACCCTGGGGTTAATAAGGTGTCAACCAATGATGTTGAATATGAAAGGTGTCACAAAGGTGTTTCATATCCTGGTTTTTGAAAGGTTTTCCGTTATCGAAGAGGTTGGTGGATGGGATACCATATCTATAGAGAATATGGTAGAGGATGAATTTTGAAATCTGAGTACTAGTGATTTGTGAGTGGCATTACTTCCACCCACTTGGTGAAGTACATAGTGGCTGTAATTATGAAGGTGTGGCCATTAGAGGATGGTGGGAATATCTTACCAATCAAGTCGAAACCCCACTGAGAGAAGGGCCATGGTGCGAGAAGGGGCTAAAGGTCCTAGGCCAGAGCATGAATCAAATCTGCATGTTGCTGACATGGAAGACATTTCTTCACAAATTCACAGGCATCATGTTCTAGCGTAGGCCAATAATATCCAGATCAAAGAATCCTTTTAGCTAAGGCCATACCATTTGAATGGGCTCCACAAACACCACTATGTACTTTCGTTAGTGCAGTATGGGCTTCAATCTCATCTAGACACATGAGGAGGGTTCCATCATACCCATGACGATAAAGCATATCACCAATGATGACGTATCGGGATGAATGTTGGATAAAGGATTTTTGTTGATTTCATGTGAGATCCAGGGGTAGAATGTTATCATGTAGGTAAGTGTAGATGTCTTGGTACCAAGGGGAAGCAATACCTGTGATGTCACACACCATTTCAGTCTCAAGGATGTCATATGCTAGGATTAGGAGTTGTTCAACAAGGAAATCACATTCTATTCAATCTTTAGGCATGTTGATCAAGGAGCCAATAGTAGCCATGGCATCAACTGCTTTTTTCTGTACCCTGGGAATTTGATCAAATTGTATGGAGGTGAAATACTTCTTGAAGTCGTCCACCATGTGTTTATAGGGTAACAACTTGTCATATTTTGTCAAGAAATCATCATTAACTCGCTTAATGAACAACAAGGAATTTCCAAAGACCCTTAGGTGAGTTATGTGCCACTACTTTGCAATTTTGAGTCTTGTGAGGAGGGCTTCATACTCAACTATATTTTTGGTGCATGGGAATTCCAATCTAAATGACTTTTGGATGTAATCGCCTTGAGGGGTAATAAATAGAATTCCTGCCCCTGATCCATTATGAGTGTAAGATCCGTTGAAGTACAAGATCTAGGTGGGCACTTCTTCAACTGCAAAGACTTCATTTGGAAATTCAGTGACCAAAGGATAAGCATCTACTAGGGGTACATTGGCCAACTGATCGGCTATAGCTTGTCCCTTTATGGATTTTTGATCCACATATTCTATGTCAAATTCACTCAGGAGCATGACCCATTTAGCCATGCAACCAGTTAAGGTGGTTCTGGATAATAGGTATTTCAGTGGATCAATTTTTGCTATTAGTTTGACAGGATGGCTGAGCATGTTATGTCTGAGTTTCTTTGTACTAAACATCATTGTGAGGAAAGTTTTTTCCATTGGTGAATAATTCAATTCATAACCAACCATTTTTCAGATAATATAATAGATTGCTCGTTCTTTTGAGGACTCATCATGCTACGCTAATAATGCCCCCAGTGCGACTGAAGTAGCAGAGATTTATAACATGAGACATTTTCCTAGAATAGGTGGCATCAGGATTGGCAGATGGGCCAAGTACTCTTTGATCTTATCAAAACCCAACAGACACTGTTGACTCCATTTGAAGGTGGTGTCTTTCTTCAAAAGGTGGGTGAATGACTGACACTTATCTGCAAGTTGGGCTATAAACTGATGGATAGATTGTAGCTTTCCCTAAAGGGTTCTTAATTGTTTTAGGTTTTGAGGTGGAGGCATATCCATGATAGATTTTATTTTGGTAGGATCAACCTCGATGCCCCTTCAGGAGACTATGAAGCCCAACAATTTCCCAGACGTGACACCAAACACACACTTTTTTGGATTTAGTCTTAGCTTGTACCGTTCCAACCACTCAAAGATCTTTTTCAGAATGGTAGGATGCTCTGCTCTGGTTCTAGACTTTCCCAACAAACCATCAACATAGTCTTCCATGATAATGTGGATGAGGTCATGGAAGATAATAGTCATTTCTCACTGATATGTTGCCCCCATGTTATTAAGACCAAAGGGCATGACATTATAGCAAAAGGTACCCCAAGGCATTGTAAAAGCGGTCTTGTGCTAGTCTTCAGTTGTAATTTGAATATGATTGTAGCTAGAGAAGTCATCCATAAGGGACAACATCTCATGTCCTGCAGTGAGGTCGACCAACATATGGATATTAGGCAATCGAAAATAATCTTTTGGACAGGCTCTGTTTAGGTCTCAGAAGTCTGTGCAAATTCTAATGTCTCCATTAGGTTTAGTGACATGAACTATGTTAAAGATCCAATCATAATAGTCGATTGGTCTGATAAATCTAGCCTCCAGTAATTTCTCCAATTCTTTCTTGACTAATAGTGCTACCTGCGGATGCATTTTTCTAAGTTTCTTGTTGATAGGTTTGGCGTTTGGGTGAACATCTAGATGGTGAACTAATAAAGCGAAGTCTAAACCTGGCATGTCTAAGTATGACCAAGAAAAGTTAATGATTCCATCTTTGAGCAACTGCTCAATGATAGGATATTCCTGTTCTGATAATGATCGAGCTACGTAGGTGATCTTCAGATTTTTGGCAGTACCCAGATTGACTTCTTGAGTTTCTTCGATCAGAATGGATGATCGTGTAGATAATTGAGTTCCCACAAGGGGAATATGAACGTCTCCATCCTTCAGTGCCTCATCAAGGTTTTCTCTATCAGATGCATCCTTTATTTTTAATTTTTCCAGGTCAAGAAGCGCCTCAATGAGGTTTTCACTAGATGATCATTTTTTATTTTTCTTGTTTTTACTTTTGCAACTGGAGCGTTCATCCTCCCCCAATCCCATAAGGTTGACATATGTATCCAAGGAGACATTGACAGGTGTGCTATCATGTAGGTCCCAATCAATATGTTCGGAATGACGAAGGGAGAGGCTAATGGTAAAGACGGATAGGCAATCAAACATGGATGAAAGGTCTGTGTGATCCACATCATTGTATGCATGTATGATGATTTCTTCCTCAAGTATGTCTTCTAAGGGACCATTGTCCATAGTAACACTATTGGAAGTATTGGATGATGTTGCAAGGCCTTTCTGCTTTTTTTATTTCCCAGGCCTATATTATGTAGAAGCTTTTGTACATCAATAGGTTGCAGCCGTCCTTGTTCTTCTTTACCTAGACCTCTACCTTGATAGTTATGTTTCTCTGTGAACTTAGCAGACCAGGGGTATGCTTCCTAAAAATATTCCTTAAGGGGATGGTCCGGTTGGGGCTTTTCATGATATACGCACTGACTGATATCATCTTCTAGTGCATCTATCTTTAAACTGGGGGACCATAAAGTGCTAGTAGGGATGTTTTTAACACTGAAGGTGATGGTCTTGTCTTCTTGTTTTGGTATAGACTATGAAGGTTGACCATATGTGTGTGGTGACGGCAGTATGGTTGCCACATTCAGAGCTGTATGCATTTCGTATTCACCATAACCCTTGTCCATGATCTAGACTTTGGTGATGGTGGGATCCATGGTGGAAGATGGAGTGGCTATTGTGATGGGTGATGGATTGAAGGATGATGACTGAGGTGTCCCCATTTTGACCCCAGGACAATAATGCAAATGGGGAAATGATGCTTCCAAAGCACGATAGTATTCAAATAGTTGTGGGTCAGCATAAATGGTGACCTCCTATCCATTAACTGAGAATGTTATGCATTGATGAAATGTGGAGGGGACGACTTGCATGGCATGGAGCCATGCGCGGCTAAGGAGGAGATTATATGGTAAGTCCAGATCAAGGACATGACATTTAGCATACTGGACCATAGGTCCAACCTGGATAGGAAGACTGATAATTCCTTTAGAATCTCTTTCCGCATTATCATAAGCCTTGATTGTAATGATTTGATTAATTGGATCCACTTGAGTATACCCTATTTGCTTTATGAACTTTAGAGTGCATAGATTAAGAGCAAAGCCATTATCTACTAGGGCCCTTTTCACTTTATGACGGGCAACCAGGACTTCAATGTGTAGGGGATAGTCATGATTGGCATCAATGTTAGGCATGTCATTTTGGCTGAAGTGTAACTAGTAAGATAGAGCCAGATCTCCTACCAAAGCCTGGAATTGTGTGGGATCAATGTCATTAAGCACTTGGGTTTCCTGTAAAGCTTGATTCAGGATTTCTTGATGCACAGGAGAAGATTTAAGTAGATCCAAAATTGAGATGTGAGCAGGTGTCTTTCCTAAGTGATCAAGAATGTTATATTGAGAATTCACATGATTTGGCTGGGTGGATGTGGAGGCTACAGGGACAGTAATGCAGGATCTTTGGGTAGCAACAAAACATTGGGGATCTTTACTTTAACATGTATCATGGATACTCGGGGTTTTGCTTGCTCAATGTAATGGACAATTGCATCATAATTGAGGGGTACATTCTTATAGCTTATGTTATTTGTACTATTGTTTTGGGGGTTGTTATTGGATGTTCTTGTGCCTTGATTATGGTTTGGGAAGGTGTTTTGGTAAATCTATAATTGAACATTGGATGAAGAGGCTTGATTGGCATCAACTTGGATATCGCCTTGATCGATAAGATCTTGGATGTAGTTTTTGAGACTTTAACACTTATTTAGAATATGCCCTTTCATCTTATGAAATTCACAATATTCATTCTCCTTAAACTAGGCTAGTTTAGGCTTGGATTCATCAAGTGGCTTGATCACAGGATATGTTATCGGGTAATTGACCTGTAACAACTTATGGAAGATGACACTCAAAGGCTCTCCTAATTGAGTGTATTGACGTTTGTCATTCCCTTGACTGTTCTGGTTTTACTGTTGAGGGGGATGGGGTACCCCCTGTGGTACGGATATGGCATTAGGCACAAATGGTTGTTGTCTTTGGGAGGTGTTGGCCACTTGAACATGTTTAGTGTCAGTGACACCATCATTCACAACATTTTCTTCTTGTTCCACTAGCGTGATTTGTCGCCGGATGGCCGCTCTTTGTCATGGTTGTGTATCTTGATATACCCCTTAGCAATAAGGGCCCATTCAAGGATGGGTCATTTTTCTACTGCCTCAGCGAAGGTGGTGAAAAGTGCAACCTAAAATTATGAGCCATGTTAGGATGTGAATTCTCAACAAAGAGGGTGACCATGTCGTTCTCTTTGAGAGGGGTTTTCATTCGGCTTGCTAATGCCCGCCACCTTTGGAGGTAGTTGATAAAGGTTTTTCCTTCACGCTACTTCTCCTTAAGGAGGTCCAAGGTATCAGTGTCCTTTCCTATATTGAAGGAAAAATAGGAAACAAATTTCTTTGAAAGATCTGCGAAGGATTTGATGGACCACCGCTCTAGACCCATGAACCAATCCAAGGTGTACCCCGTCAAGCTCTGTGGGAACATGCACAAGAGGTAGTTGTCATTGTGCATAACCTTTTGACACTAGGAGTAAAACTCTTGGTGGTGGGCTTTAGGATCCTTGTTCCCCTTGTATTTGTCAAATTTTGGTATCTTGAAGTGTTTACGGAAGGGAATCAATGAGATAGGGGGGTTGAATGGATAGGGACATATATCTTCAAATTTGAATGATTGCTTACCAGTCCTAGCCTAAAGATCTTTCAAAGCAACTTTGATTTCTAATATATCTCTGTTGACCGGTGGTGTTGGAGTTAAAGATGGGTTGGATGGATATGGGTGGTAGGATGATAGAGGATCCTGTTAAGATATCGTTTAGAGGTTGATATATGGATTTTGATAGTAAGATGATTGGGTCCCCTGCTAGTGTGTCGAGGATGTTTGTTGGTACATAGGCTATTGTTGTGAGGTATAATATGGATTGATTTGATGAGAGTATGCGACATAAGGCTGGGTTGCATGAATGGAGTGATGTGGATTGGTCAACTAATGTTGTTGGTATTGCTACTACTGTTGGGAGGCCACGTAGTGTGGTTGTGTTGGAAAAAACAAGGACAAACAACTGAGAGGGGTGGGTGAATAAGTTGTCATAGAAATTTAAACTTTACAAACTTAACTTAACCTTAATCTCAGATCTAATGAATAAATAATTGACCATAAGCAATTAACACATCAAAGAGACAAACAACACCAAAAAGCATGGTGGATGTCGGTTCACAAGATTATACTCTATTAAAAGTATATATATAAAAAATAATAAGGGGAATTCACATGCATTCAGGCTCACTGTCTAAAGCTCATTGGTCAATTACAAATAGAAGACTCACTATCTTACAAAAAGATTCAGATTAAAACCATCTGGAAATTTGAACTCAGAGAATGGCTTCTGTCCAAGCCTAATTACAGTTCCAATTAGGCACAATACTTCTGCATACTTGGCTCAACCTTTTACACACTTGCTCTTCAATGATATTCACACTTATACACATAAGAGCACACAACACATACTTAGCACACTAACCACACTTCGCATATTCTGAAAACTATCCACACAATTGCTTCTTATATATCCGCCACAAGGATTTCACCATAACAAAGTCGGCTAGAGGAAAAGAATATATTTTCAATGTCGGCTTAAATTCACAATTAAATTTTCAATGCACATGCACCAAAGCCAGCCACAACATAGTGGGGACCCAAATTCACTTCTCCAAAACAAGAATACTTCAATTAATCATGCCTCAAACATCCACAACACGCTAGCATCAACATGTCATCTAAGAACAAAAAAAACCAGACATGCGCAATAAAATATTTTTAATCACGAGCTTCACCAGATCATTTGGACGTACCACAAAGATAGAGGATGAACTAGAAACATCTAAAAACACAAAGAAATAGGAGAGAGACATCCGTGACAATTGAGATAACCAGGAACATACAATCTTCACTTAGAAACTTTGACAGAGACCGGCAAAACACTGTCAGACCACAACTTGCACACAAATTCATGCGGAACTCTAAAACTTCTAGTAGATGATCTAGACATAATCAACATTAAACCATTTGATCCACAACAACTAAACTTTTATGTACATAACGTAATGCCTTCATGACCTACACAGTTCCACTAGGAACCTGTAACACATTCACTTATAATTTTCTCAATATCCTCGACATATACAACACTTGGAATATCAAATGCTAATAGTGTTGACATCAATGAAAACCACATATCAACATCACATCACACCATCAAAAAATTTCCCAATAATCTCCCCCTTTGGCATTGATGGCAACACATGATGTGAAAAATACCATCAACCCAACACATTGCACAATTGCTCTTCTCCTTGGAATTTTTTTTTCCATTTTGCACTTCTCCCCCTTAGATATTTACATTTTTCACATTACACTTCTCCCCCTTTAACATCAATGGAAAAGGTAACTATGAACTTTCCACACACATTCTCTAACCCATATCTCTGCACATCTTACTACTCCCCTTGAGTAGCAGCCACAGAAACATCAATCCAAATTAAAATATAGAAATGTAGCTCACGGATTGATGCAAGTAAGTGCGTCATTTAGTTCTTCTCAAAAGGGGTAACTACCCCTAGCATTCCTCTAAGATACTAAAAAGTAGTTTTTGGCAATGGCTTTGTAAAGATATCTACAATTTTTTCTTTTGTAGGCACATACTCCAGTCTAAATTGCTTCTCATTCACTTTCTCCCTTAAGAAGTGAAACTTGATTGATATATGCTTAGTCTTTGAGTGTAGTACCAGATTCCTTGATATGTTTATTGCACTTGAGTTTTCACAATATATTGCAATAGGTTCTTCATATATCACCTTGATATCTTTCAGCATTTGTTTCATCCATAGCACCTGAGTACAATTATTTGTAGCAGCAATATGTTCTGCTCCAACAGTGGATAGAGAAATAAAGCTCTACTTCTTGCTTAACCAGGATACCAACTTCTTCCCAAGGAAGAAAGCACCACCACTAGTACTTTTTTTGTCATCCACATCACCAACCCAATTAGCATCTGTATAAGCACATAGTGTAAGATCATCATCCTTTGAATACCAAAGTCCAAAATCAGCAGTTCCCTTCAAGTATCTAAAAATTCTTTTGACAGTAGTTGCATGTGATTCTTTCAGATCGGCTTGAAATCTTGCAACCATACATACAACATGCATAATATCTGGCCTTGTTTGAGTCAAGTAGAGTAATCCTCCAATCATTGATCTATATCTAGTTTGATTTGCCTTAGGAGAATCATCATTTTGTGTCAACTTACATCTGGTTACCATGGGTGTACCAACCAGTTTGGAATCATCCATACCAAACTTCTTTAATAGTTCTTTCACATACTTGAACTGAGATATGAAAATACCTTGATCCAAATGTGAAACTTGCAATCTCAGAAAGAACTTCATTTCACCAATCATGCTCATCTCAAATTCATTCTTCATTTCATCAGCAAACTTCATGCACAAATTATCATCTCCGCTGAAGATGATATCATCAACAAAAACTTCTATGATTAACTCCTTATCATGATCTATCTTGAAATATAAGTTACTATCAGCAGTACCTTTTGAGAATCCAAGCTTCAATAGATATTTGTCCAGTCTGGCATACCAGGCTCTGTGGGCTTGTTTGAGTCCATACAAGACTTTCTTTAACCTGCAAACCATGTATTCCTCATCTATTAGCTGAAATCCATCTAGTTGTTCAATAGAAACTTCTTCTTGAAGTTCCCCATCTAGAAATGCAGACTTTACATCCATTTGGTAAACTTTGTAGTTCTTGTAAGCAGCATAAGCAAGAAATAGTCTTACGGCTTCAATTCTAGCAACAGGGGCAAAGGTCTCTTCGAAATCTATACCTTCTATTTGGGAGTAACCTTTACATACTAGTCTTGCCTTATTCTAGACCACTTCACCATCTTCATTAAACTTGTTTCTGAATACCCACTTAGTGCCAATCACATTCTTGTCTTTGGGCCTAAGAACCACTGTCCATGTGTCATTCTTTTCAATTTGTGACAGTTCTTATTTCATAGCTTCCAGCCAGTGTACATCTTGACAGGATTTAGTGACATTCTTAGGTTCAATCTTGGAAATCAAACAGTATTCTTCAACAATTTTATTTCTACTTTGCATTCCTTTGCTCTTGTCTCCTATGATTTGACTTTTAGAATGATTCAACTTTACATACCTGGGAGTTTTAGGACTCTCTCGGACTTCTATGTTTTCTGAACTTACTTGTGTAGTTGCTTCTTGACTGACTTGATTTACTAGAACAACTTGTGGTTGCTTCATCAAAACATATGGAATAATCTAAAGTAGATTTGGTGATAGTGAATTCTTCCCTTGGTTCATGATGTCTTCATCTAAATCATAGCTGCATCTTCTAGATGAACTAACAGAATCCTCATCCACCTTGACATTTTCACTTTCAATTACTTTTCTCAGTCTTTTGTTGTAGCACTTGTATTCCTTGCTCTTTGTGGAGTAGCCTAGGAAGATTCGTTCATCACTTCTAACATCAAACTTTCCTATGTCATCATCTCTTTTTCTATAGCATTTGCTTCCAAAGATTTTGAAGTATTTGACAATAGGCTTATGACCAAACCATAGTTCATAAGGAGTCTTACTGGAATTACCATTCACATTTAATCTATTCAAGGTATATACAATAGTACTTACCACTTCACTCTAGTACATCTAAGGCACATTTCCTTCCACCATCATTGTTCTGGCAGCATCCAAAATTGTTTTATTCTTTCTTTTCGCAACTCCATTCTATTGAGGGGTTCGGGGAGCAGATAGTTTTCTTTTAATTCCATGCTATTCATAGTAAGTATTGAATTATTTTGAAAGAAATTCTCCACCTCTGTCAGATCTTAGACATTTGATCTTCAGACCTTTTCCATTTTCTGCCATGGCCTTAAAGCTTTTGAACTCATCTAATGCTTCACTTTTCTCTCTCAAAAAGGAAACCCAAATCATTCTAGAGTAGTCATCAATGGCAAGCATAAAATATATTTCTCCATGAATGCTCTTAACTCTAGAGGGGTCACAAAAATCAGTATGTAATAGTTCTAACACATTATTTGAGTGAAATTGCTTGCTTCAGAAGGAAACTCTAGTTTGTTTACCCATTTGACATTGTTGACAGATTACATTAGTAGGCTTCACTAATTTAGACAGATCTCTTACTACTTGAGTAGAACTTATCTTAATGATGTTGTCAAAGTTTACATGACACAATCTCCTATGCCATAACCAAATTTCATCTACTTGAGAAATTAAGCAACTACCATTAGTAGTATTCAAATGAAAGATGTTACCTTTAGTATGCACACCAGTGGAAATCATGTTTCCAAATTTTCCATGAATTTGGAATTTTCTATCCTTGAACTCTAGATCATATCCCTTATGCACCATCTGTCCAACACTTAACAATTTATGCTTCAGGCCTTCAACATAGAGAACATCATCAGTATTTTCTTTACCACCAAGGCTAATAGAGCCTCTACCACGAATCACACAAGCATTATTTTCTCCAAATATCACAACCCCACCATCATACTCTTCTAGATTCACAAACTTGATTTTTTCACTGGTCATATGATGTGAGCATCCACTATCAATGACCCATTCATCTTTCTCCTCACCACGGGTTGCAAGAGATTTCTTTTCTTCAGTGGATTCAGTAGGTTTAGGATTATTTTCAATGGTAGAAATAAAAGCCCAATCATCCTCATTTCCAACATCCTTATCAGACACATCATCTGTTACTGCTTCTTCAACAAAGTAGCATCTCTTCTAAAATCTAGGTTTTCTAGGTTTAGACCTAGGAACCCTTTAAGGACATCTTGATGCAAAGTGACCTATTTTACTACATGAAAAACATTTGATAGGTAATACGTCTTCATACTTACCTTTTCCTTTTCCTTCTTGTTTTGTAATGAGTGCTTCTAGTTTTAGAACTTCTTTATCTTGGTCTTATCTGCTTCATTTCTTCATCATATTTGGATGCCCTTCTAGAACTCTCTCTAGGGTTGTAACTTCAACTATAGATTCTAGATATAGTAGCTTTGAATGCAGATTCAGTCTTCGATGTGGATTCACCAAATTCACTTATTTCAAAAGCAACAAGCTTTCCTATCAACGTGTCTCTTGTCATCTTGTTTACAAACATAAACTCTTCAATAGCATGAACTTTCGACTTTTAGGAGGGAGGTAAGGATTTGAGTATCTTAGCCACAATTTCATCTTCACTTACTGAACCATTGGCACATTTAATACCTAGCACTATCTCATTTACTCTTTACATAAAGGAAGTAATATTTTCATCTTCACCCATCTTCAGTTTTTCATACTTACCTTTCAAACTTTATAGCTTATCCATCTTTACCTGAGTATCTCTTTCATACAAAGTTTCCAACTTTATCTAGATCTCATGAGCTGTTTGCAGGCCTACCACATTAGCCATCTCTGAATTTGTCAGAGTGCTCACCAATGCTTCAATGGCTCTAGTATTTCTTTCTACATCCTTGATCTCATCAAGAGTGGAGGGTCCATTTGTAGGAATAGTGTATTGATTCTTTGTAATCTTCCAGATAGCATCTCCAATGCACTATAAATGAAATTGCATCCTAACTTTCCATAGTGAGTAGTTGGTGCCATGAAATCTAGGGTTTTCCTTCTTGAATGTTGCCATCCTGGATCACCTCAAGCTGTTAGAATTTTCTTCAAAGGAACCTACTCTGATACCAATTGTTGGGAAAAGCAAGGACAAACAACTGAGAGGGGGGGTGAATCAGTTGTCACAGAAATTTAAACTTTACAAACTTAACTTAACCTTAATCTAAGATCTGATGAATAAACAATTAACATAAGAAATTAACACATCAGAGAGACAAAACAACACCAAATTTTTACGTGGAAACCTTTTTAGGGGAAAAACCATGGTGGATGTCAGTCCACAAGATTATACTCTATTAAAAGTATATAAAAAAATAATAATAAGGGGAATGCACATGCAGGCTCATTCCTAGAGCTCACTGCTCAATTACAAATAGAAGACACTATCTTACAAAAAGATTCAGATTAAAAAACCATCCAAAAATTTGAACTAAGAGAATAACTTCTGTCCAAGCTAATTACAGTTCCAATTAGGTGCAGTACTTCACATCACTTCACTCAACCTTTTACACACTTTCTCTTCAATGATATTCACACTTATGCACACAAGAGTACACAACGCATACTTAGCACACTAAACACACTTCACCTATTCCACAAACTATCCACACAATTACTTCTTATATATCTGCCACAAGGATTTCACCATAACAAAGTCGGCCAAAGGAAAAGAATATATTTTCAATGTTGGCTTAAATTCACAATTAAATTTTCAATGCACACCCACCAAGGTCGGCCAAAACATAGTGGGGACCCAAATTCACTTCTCCAAAACAAGAATACTCTAATTAATCACACCTTAAACATCCACAACACGCTAGCATCAACATGTCGGCCAAGAACAAGAAAAACTGAACATGCGCAAGAAAATATTTTCAATCATGAGCTTCACTAGATCATGTGGATGTACCACAAAGATAGAGGATGAACTAGAGACATCTGAAAACACCAAGAAATATAAGAGAGACATCCACGACAACTGAGATAACTAGGAACATACAATCTTCACTCAAAAACTCTGACAAAGACCAGCAAAACACTGTCAGACCACAACTTGCATGCAAATTCATGCGGACCTCTGAAACTTCTGGTAGATGATCTAGACATACTCAAAATTAAACCCTTTGATCCACAACAACTAACCTTTTACGTACATAATGTAATGCCTTCATGACCTGCACAGTTCCACTAGGAACCTAGAACACATTCACTTATAATTTTCTTAATATCCTCGACATATACATCACTTGGAATATCAAATGCTAATAGTGTTGACATCAATGACAACCACATATCAACATCACATCACACCATCCAACAATTTCCCAACAAGTTGTTGTTGGAATTGTTGCTGGTTATGATAGAAATAATGTTGGGGAGGTGGCTGATGTGATGTTAGCTGTTGCATGGGTCGAGATGGGATGTTGTGATGCAATTGATCTTGTGGGAAAAAAATAGATGCAAGCAACGGGGATATGGTCAGAATGGGAGGTCAAGAAGGATTTCCTTGGGATTGGTGTGGTGGTTGTTGCAATTGAATCAAAGGGTTATGCGGGGGTTGTTGCTATTGAGGTGGCTGGGATGATGTAGAGGCTTTTTGCAAAGGAGGTTGTTGGGTACCAATGGTGATATTTGGTTGGGATGTGCCTTGCAGAGGTAATTGGGAGGATATATTAGATTGAGGAGGTTGTGGAAGCGGTGGTAGATTTGTGGCCCCAGGAGGTGGAGGCAAGGTGGTGAAAGGGTTGCCCTCAGTATTTAATTGAGGTTGATTTGAAGGGGTGGTGCAATCAACATTAATGGTGGATGTTGCAGAACTATTTGCGACATACCGTAGGTGAAAGGATTATTGGGATTAGATACTTGAGGAGCCCCCATGACTGAGATTACAACATGCGGGGGGTTGTTGACATGATAAAGGACATTGTTGCCGAATTCAGGTTGATACCAACCCTCTACTAGAGGCATATTGGGGATGTACGAATTGCCTGGTGTGTTTTGTGAAGCTTGGGGTATGTTGGATGTGGAACTACTGTACTTGGATAGGTCAATGCTTGCTAGGGGTTTGACTCCTTTTTCAATTACGTGAGCCAAGATTACTTCCCCATGTTGTTCGAACAGGCAATTTTTCATTTGCGCATTGGTGGGATTACTAAAGTGTTCCTCTAGTGTAAGTTCAGGCTGGTTGACCATACTCTCTACACCATGTGGTGAGTTGTTATGATCTTTGGTGTTAGATTGTGATGACCCCCCATTGATAAGATTATTTTCTTGTGGTGTGTTTTGCACGTTAGGTTGGGATCCGAGATTTTTTTGCTCGACCATCTTCTTTTCCTATGACTAGGTCTGAACAGGCATGCAAGACGGGCAGAGTGGACTAGGATGCGAGGATGATCAAGATGATGATTGAATGATTGAACTGATTAGATGATGGATTAGCCGACAAGGATGTGGCTCGACAAGATTGGTTTGGATGACTGACAAAGGATCTAATTTTTTGATTTGACCAAAGTGGATCGTTTGATGAGATCAGATTGGATTGATCAATAAAATGATTGGTCAAATTGGATTGGATTAAATAGATTGACAAGATGATTAATGATATAGGGATTGGATTGTATTGATGATCAATTGATAGGATTGTAGGATAAGATGAACGATGATAACCGAAATTCTGAACCAAGTTCAAGAGTAATCCTTGGTAATGCAAGGTGTTGATTAATTGACTAAAGGATGGATGTATGATAACAACACTGAATCCAAATTTAGATAGAAGTGGATTGATTGGGCCAATGAGGATGACCGACTTAGGACATATGACAATCCTAAGTCAGTTTTGATGGATGACGATTAAACACGTACACCTAGGTCAACTTTGGATAACTACTTTAACGAAGTTTAACGAAATAACAACAATCTGGAATGGAGGAATGATACCTGGAATGGGGAGAATGGCTAGGTGAAATGTGGGTTTGAAATGGATGAAAGATAACTCGTAATGGGTGAATGAATGTTTGATGGCAGAGATTGACCTTGAGGATGAGGAGAAAATTGTTTGAAATGGATGAACGGTCACATGGAATGGGAAAATGGTCAATCAGAATGAAGGAATGACACCCACAACAACTGGATGGAGGTTGAAAAAGTTGTTTGAAGGTCGAGTCTACCCCTAGAAAAGGTCAAGTCTACCTTTACAAGGTCAGGTCTACCCCTACAAGGTTAGGTCTGCCCCTAGAGGGAAATTGGCAAAAAATAGCTTTTCAAAACAAGTAAATGGGTACGTGAAACAGGGAAATGGATGTTCAGACATAAAGGATGAATGTTTGGGATGGTAAATGGACACTCATAATGGATGCACGAACATTTGAAATAAGGAAATGAGTGATCGAAATGTGGAAACGGGCGTTCAAAACAACGAAACGGGTGCTTGAAATGATGAAACAGGTATGAAAAAGAACTACTAAAAGGTTAGGTCCGCCTCTACAAGAGGTCAGGTCTATCCCTAGAGTTAGGTCTACCCCTACAAGAGGTCAGGTCCGCCCCTGGACAGGTCTAACTTGGTTCTTTGCAAAGAAAAGAATAAGGAAAAGGACCAAATGCACAACAAACAATAATTAGAGGATAAGGCTGACTTGACTGAATAGAAAATTACTAGTTTCACACAAAGAAAACAATTCAAGCAACACAATCCTAAGACTATTAGAATGGGGTATGGTCAACAAAGTCTCCTATTCTAGGATGAACATGGTTGCTAAGGAGTCCTCGATATACACCTGATACGTGAGGCCCAAACTGTGAACACCAACCCATCACAAGTGTGAGTCGGGAACCTTAGCAAGATACTAAAAGCTCGGACCAACTCTTCAAGTCAACCTGACACTTTTCTCATTACAATGCAGTTGGATTGGGGTACAACTTTGGCTCTCCTCCCTTTATATAGATGAAATCCCCAAGTAGGTCCCCTAATAAAAATAAAAATGGGTGACACAAAGACTTGGTAAGCTACGATTTCTCATCACCCAGGATTGCCAAATGGCACAAGGGGATTGGATACGTCAAATAGATTACCAACAAGCACAACACACAAGGTAAATTGACACCCCTAGTTAAGCTATGCGCCTAAGTTATCAAGAAACAACAAGCAACAATTGATAGATAAATAGCCCTACAAGGAAACTCGTTAGTGATTTTTCTTCTTGTTCCTTGCCAAATGTTGATTAGATGCTTGCACATGCACAAACATGACACATTAGGGGGTCAGAAACACGCAAAATAGTAAAAAAAATGCTTAAAACTCAATTTTCACCTTCTAGAAAAAGTTGTTTTTGGTCGGGTCTGACCTTGGAAAAGGTCAGGTCTGTCCCTAGAGGTTTGGTCCGCCCCTAGAGGTCGGGTCTACCCCTCTATTAGGTCGGGTCCACCCTTCAGTGGAAAAACTATTTTTTTTTCTATTTCTAGACTCTGGAGGGCAGGTCCACCCTTGGGTTTGGTCAGGTCCACCTTTGGTGGGTGGGTCCACCCCTCTACTAGGTCAGGTCCGCCCCTGGAGGGCAGGTCTGCCCCTGGATGGTTGGGCCTGCCTCTCTGCTAGGGTGGGTCTACCTCTCTGCAACCTGTACCTACAAAAAGTAAAAAAACAAAGAACGTAAAAGATACATACCCATCTGTGGGTCCCACTGAGCATGCCAGAAATGTGATCAGGTGAAAATATCATTTCAGAAATGAGTAGCAAACAAAGGAATTTAAGAAGCAAATATTAACACCTTACACCTCAAGATAGGGAAAAACATTTGAACTTAACAAAATAAATGGAAAGTTTTACCTTGTCAAGCTGTCGTTTGGTTGGCCCCTTGATTCATGATGTTGTGTATGCTCCTTTGATGGAAAATGAGAGTGAGGATGCAAGATGGTTGCAAAAATGGATGGTGGATTAAGGTCAAAAAATTGGGATGGTGGATTACGATCATGCATTGGAGGATAATGAGATGGAGGATTTGGACTAGAGGTGAAGGTGATGTGTTGTTGTGCAAAGATGGGGAATTAAGGTAGGAAGATTGGGATGGTGGATTAAGGTCAAAAAATTGGGATGGTGGATTAGGATAGGAGGATGTGGATGGTGGATTAGGATCATGCATTGGAGGATAATGAGATGGAGGATTTGGACTAGAGGTGAAGGTGATGGTGTTGTGCAAAGATGGAGGTTGAGATATGGCTAGAGGAGAAGATGGAGGTTTGAATATTGGATGAGAGGGATATGTGGGGGATAGATAAGATGGACATGTGGATGAAGGATAGGATGGATATGTGGATGGGGAAGATAATGGATATCCCTTTTCAAAGGTAGCATAAGGATTGCTAGGCAGTGTGGATGAAGGCATGATGGGGTAGTTTGGATGAATGATTGGATTTTGGATGAAACTTGGGGATAGATGAATAGTAATGATAGAAGCAAGGGGATCTATATCATAATCATCTTGATTAACAAGACTTTCAATTCCATTTTCAATGTAATTGGGATCTCCCTTGACCACTATTTTTGGTTGCATTGATGGAGTATAAGGATTCATGATGTTAGATTAGATGGATGTGGATTGAAAAGATGGGAATAGGTGATTAGATGAAAAGGAGAGATGATGAAAAGACAAATAGAATGGATTAGAAGAACATGGCATAAGGGATATTAAGATTTGTTTCAATATCAAAAGATCTTGGATGTAGATGGATTGAAGCTCAAATTGGGATGTGAATTAAGCTCATATTAGGATTCGATTTAAGCTCAAATTAGGATGGGATTTGAAGCTCATATTAGGATTTGATTAAAGCTCAAATTGGGATTTTATTTAAGCTCAGGTTAGGATTGGATTGAAGCTCATATTAGGATTATTGGAAGATATGATGGGATACACTCATAAGTTAAAGGGGGGTGATGGTTGATGAGATGAAAGTGATCATTTGGACATGGATATGAAAATAAAATAAAAATTATTGGATTATGGTGTTGGAATCAGGAAGATACAAGGTAACCGTGATAGGATGAATTGACTCTAGATTTTAAATGGGAAGTGAAATCACCCCTATAGGTAGAAAAAATTCCTATCAGAGTAACAAATTTTCTTATAAGTGAATGACCTAAATAGTGCACTAACATGGAAAATAGGATTTCCCAAGAAGAGCGTGGCTTCACCTATGTAGGGTGACCAGGTGTACAAACAAGGATAATTAAACTGCCAAGGATAGAGCAGATCTTCCTAAGAGGATGACCAAGGTGTACAGATGGTCAATGTATGCACCTATGAGTTGAGCATAAACACCTATGAGGGATGACCAGGCTTATGGATCAAAGTGAAATCGCCCAAGAGAAAAGCATATTCCCCTATATGGGGAGGACTATATGGATGAGAAAGGTGGATTCACCCCTGAAGGGAGAAAGATTTCCTATTCGAGAGGATTGACCAAAATGATTGAACTAGACAAGGAAGTGTAACCACCCCTAAGAGAGCGGGATCACCTGTCGACATAGTGTACTCATCTTTGTAGGAAGAAAATACACTTGTGAAGGACAAGGATGACTCGATGGAAAAGGATGAACTGAAAATCAATAGATAGAGGTAGATGTAGACTCAATACATGACAAGTATTGGTCTTGCACAAGAAGAAATGCTAGTTAACAAAAACCTACATTAGTCAAGAAGGTTTACAAACTTGATGTAGGCCCACCACCTCGAGGGGCTAATACTTTGTGATAATCAGGTGGAAGCACCCTTTCTCACAAAGGTGTATAGGTAGAGATCTAATGGCATAGGGTCATCAATGGATGCCACGGGCTCACCTTCTCTCTCTCCTCGAGAACTATTGTAGTTCACCACAAGGATTTTTATCTCAACCTAAGGGAGTACATGGTGAGTAGCTTCAGGGTATGATCTACATCCCTTGCACTACACCAAGCCATGACTAAAACACAGGTCTTAAGCTAGGCTTAAACAAGGCAACTAAGGGAGTCCTCAATACACCAGGAGGGTGTGTGAGGCACGTTCGTGAACAACAACCCATCACAAGTGTGGGTCGGGAGTCCTAGTGAGGTACTAGAAACTTAGACCAACCCTTCATACCTAACTAGGAATCACCCTAGTATCAGTGCTCTGCCAAACATGATGTAACTAGATTGGGGTACAAATTTAGTTCTCTCCCCTTTATATACCTCACTGGTTAGTGTGGCTAAGATGGTCCCCTAGGTGATGAAATCCTAGGTAGTTCTCCTAAAGGGAAGGAAATGTTAGGTGTTTTTTATCCCCAAGCTCGCACATAGTGCAAGGGGAGAGCATACACGCAAAAATAACACCTCCTAGGTAGACACAACTGGAGTTGGACCAACTTGCGATTTTTGATCCCCAGGCTCATAAAATAGTGCAAGGGGAGAGCATACGTCAACAAGTGATCCCAAACATGGAAAAAAAGTTAATTGACCCTTTAAGAAATCCAAATGTGCTTAATTAGTTAGGGAAATCAACTAGCTAATGTCTTTGACTTCTTTTCCTATAGGAAATAAGATAGTAGTTTTATCCACTAGTATTTGAAAAATGAGAGAAACTGCACAAAATGATGATTAGATGTAAAAAAAAATGATGAAATCAGACGATGGTTATCCCAAGGGGAGAACACCTAACCCAAAAAAAGGGGGGTTGTGGGGGGACGGTCCAATCCCCCGCATAAGGGGGGCCAAGGGGCGGAGCCCTCTAAGCAAAATTTTTTTGAGAGGAAAAGTATAAAGCACTACAAAAAAAAATTATCAAAAAATGATGTTTTTATACCTTCTTTGTTTTCTGATGGAAAGAGAAGAATCACCCAAGAACATAACAAATTCACCTTTGTAGACCATGTAGATACAACCCTATAGGTTGCAGCAAAATCACCTTTGAAGGTCGCACATTCGCCTATTCAGGAGTCAGGTTTGTCTTTGTGCATAATTGCCTATCTAGAAAGGGACGGAAGTGGAATCGCCCGTTGGGTGAGTAGGTTTGCCCATCCGAGAAGCAATTTTTCCTCTGCAGAAAGGCTGAAGTTGAGATTAACTTTTCACACCAGGTGATGGACAGGTGAGTGTGTAATCGCTTGTTTGGAGGAGGGGTGATTATGCAATCATCCTTTTAGTAAGTGGATTTTGCCTTGTAACTGGGAAGAATCGCCCGTTAGGAATATTTTCCTTGATATGCAAAAAATATCTAAACTTTCAAAATTCAAACAACAAAAAATGTTAAGGGCCCATGATGTGGGTCCCACTAGGCATGCTAGAAATGTGTACAGTGTTTTTAATCTACTAAAATGCAAGAAGTCAAGCAAAAGACTAAAAAACAAGCAAAACACTCAAGATTGGGTGAGAAAGAGCTCAAACCAACATATGAAGCCTCCTTTTGTTTAGATGTGCCCACGATGTGTGATTAGTTGTGTGCTCACTCAAAATTTTGATAGCATAATGGCGCTCCAATGAAAATAGGTGAGAGAGATGAAAAATGGCTAAGTGTTTGGATATATAGATTGGAGGATTTTGGATGAAGGCCTAGGATTGGAAGTTGAAGATCAATGGTGGAGATGAGAGGTGATATTTGAAGCCACAAGATTGTGCCAAGTGGCACAAGGAGAGGGCTTGAGAGGGAGATTGTACCCTTGAAGGTACAAGCCCCATATGATTGATGTGATGTGGGGGGGTTGACACACTTAATCAAGGATTAAGTGTGTGCACATAATTATTAGTTAGGTTAGGTGGGGATTAGAATTAGGATTAGTGGTTAATGGAAAGTGATGTACGATGTGACATTTGAGGTATTAAATAAATAAATATTATGGGATAGAAGGGGTAAGGTAGGATAGATATAGATAAACAATTAAATTATTTACCTTAGACTAGGATTTAAAGATGATAGAAGAAATAAAATAGGATGAAGGGATAAGGGATAATGAATATTAATTAAATAATAGGGTATCATTTAATTAATATAGAAGATGTTAAATTAGTCAAAATAGGGGTAAATTGACCAAACAAAGTGGTCAATTTTCAGTGTCTACAGTTTGGACCTTCTTTATAAAATATGTTCACATCTAGTCAAAATGTCAAATATCCTTATTAGGGTTATCTTGTAGAATCTCAATGGAAAACTATATATTTTTCTTCATGATATGACCTATTCTCCTTTTTTGATCTCCAATAATGGCCTTTGGTAAATTATGGTATAAAGTGGTTATCTATTTGTGTGTGGGATTTTGGAGTTTGGGAGGAATAGTTTCATTTGTCCAAACCTCCTAATCTCCTTTAATAATTACAATTACCACAAAACCCTTAAAGTTTTAAAATAATGCTTTGAGTGAAAATTCCAATATGTGATTTTAATTAGGAATTGGAAATATTTCTTCTAGTGCAATGTAAAACCATTTAGGGAACTTTCACATCATTCTCTTAAAAAATACTAAGAGTATAATTGTGTTGGAGTAATTAGGATAATCACCTAATGATTAGTTAAGTATTAATTAATTAATTTAGGTCCCTTAAATTATTTGAATTCCTTAAGATAACTTGGGAGTGATTTTTTATTATAATATTATGATATTTATAGGTCAAGTTGTCTCATTGCATGAGATTAGGACACTTGTCACAATCTAATCAAATCCTCATCTAGAGTTTGCACTTTTGCTTTTATGAGCGTTCATTATTGTACATTGTAATGATTTACATTCAAATTCAATTCAATACGAAAGGAATATCATATGCAAGTTGTATGGATCGATCTCTTCTCTCTTGGTTGCAAAAAAAAATAGTTTCTTTTATCTCTCATTTGTGATAAGTGTTTTGGTTGTAGGTAAATTTTTAGAGTTGTGGGGTTCACTATTAAATCCAACATGGTATTAGAGCACCAGATTTGTGACTTCCTATCAAAATTTTAAGATATTCAACCTTGAGGGAATAATAAACTCATCTTGGAGCAAAAGAGGCATCACTGTTGAGTCTAGAATGGCCAAAAACCCTAAGATTTCCTGTTGTTTCATCAAATTTGGCATAGTTGCAAAAAAATATTTTTTGCAATGGGATCCTTTGTACATAATCCAAGTATAGTTGTATAAATATGTATAGCCATGTTGCATTTATTTCTATGTTGAAATTTGTAGGTACACTAGGGTTTTCAATCAAAAAAAATGTTTTTCAAATTTTTTTAAAAAGCAAATAAATCAAATAAAAAAAAGAAAAAAAAGGACAAAAAATAGATGAGCGGATATTTTCGTACCCTAGGGTATTGGAGCTAATTGTGATAGTGCCAATAGCTTACCCCTCATCCCTTGTTCGACCTACTCTTTATTCGAAAACAATTTATAAGCCACCTAACGGTAGTTCCAACCTATAGGTGGTCACCCATTACAAAGAAATCTGATGCCCTTAGAAAAAACTTACATTGGTTATAACTTCCAACCCAATGCCAAATTGTATATTCTCTTCTCGGAGAATCTCACCAAAATATTTTGGCACATCCTCAAACCAACCGATGATTCCATATTCCTTCAAAATATTCTAGGTATCCACATCATATTCTATTGAATTTTTTTAGGGGATCAACAAATATTTTCTAGCTGATAGAATATTTTGAGCATATTGCGTTGATGTCAGCGTGATGTCACATTGACACCAACAGTATAGTCAACCATGTGACAAGTCTCCTAGCCCCTTCCAAGCCCTAATTTGGTCTAAAGGAGCGAGTTTTTCTTTTTTCCATAACTTGGGCATACGGTGTCAAAATCATGAAAACAAGATATCATCAGAAAGCTAGTTCTAAGCACTTTCCAATGGTATAGGTCTCATTATTAATTTTTTATTTTTGGTTTATTTTTTTCTTATTCAAAGTTAGATCATCATTTTCTACTTCCAAGCTCATAATTTTTTTCCTATATCTATGATTTTTGTAATTCTTGCGGCATTGGAAAGGTATTTTAGAGCTCTTTAGATCAATTCATGCACTTTTACTAGAATTTTCCCTAAGTATATTTTATTACTTTTTTGTGATTTCATATTTCTGTCAATTACTTGGATGTCTTAGCACATGGAAAGGATTTTTTTTGTGTGAGATGAATTCATTTGATTTGATTTATATGCACTGAAGTTTTTAGTATTTAATTTTTTCATCTAAGGAAGTATCATGGGTCTTTTTGTTCATCCTTATGTGGTCATCTTGGAAAAGGATAATTATGAGTCTTGGAAAAACATCATTCAGACACATCTTAGGTGGCTTGATCTTTTACCTTATCTTTATGGACTCATACCTACACTGAACACAATAGGGAGTAGATCAGAATGGGGTATTACCAGAGATCATGCTATAGGAGTGATTTATTCTAGTGTTGATCTTCACACTATGTTTGTTGTATTGAACATTAATTGTCCTCACATAATTTGGACTCGACTTTGGGATATCTATGAATATCCTCATATCTATTCATTCCCATAGAATCTTGTTGCAAATTATCTCATTCCTCTTGTAGATGAAAATTGCATACCCTGTGATGATACTTTAGAGGAGATTGACTATATAATAGGCCTTGCTTATTTTGATGGTTCTGTTACACCTTGTTTCTAAGTTACTAGATTAATTTTACCTTTATGACTAAATATGATTTTAAATGAAAAATTATGACTTTAATATTTTCAATGGATGAATGAAATATATGAATATGCATTATGATGAGAATACTTTTTAAATGCTTTAATGATGCAAATGATATATGATGAATCATATTTTCATGTTATTGGATAACTTTGTTCATGATGCACTAAGTTGGATGCATGAAATATTTGAACCCTCTAGTGAGGAGAGGGAGAGTATCACCTAGGAGAGGAAGTTGGTATGGAAACCACTAATGTACCTACTTGAGTTAATGCACACACTCATGGCCTAGGTTGGTAAAGCTTTTTAAATTTAGTTTGGGATATGTCAGTAATCAAACCTTGGTGATAGTTTTTGGGTTGATAGGAATTTTTGGGTGATTGTCTTTGATTCTCTATGATTTATTAGTTGAGTCATAGAGTTAAATCCTTTTATTGAAACATGAGATATACTTTGTGTATTAAAATATATATAGATGGATATGTATATATATATATGTGTGTGTGTGTGTATACGATAACCAATATATATGAGCATATGTGTACACGAGCATGCGTATGTAGAAATACTTGTGTATACTCATATGTAGATACGACATACATGTGAGTATTCATATGGACACACATATATATACACTATATATACCTATCGACATATATATATACATGAATACATAAATTTATTATAATACATACAGACACACATATATGAATATGAGATGTTATATTGATATACCTATCACATATTATACCATGATGGAATATAATAAGTGATCAAGCTAAAAGTCTCATGTATGATAGAATGTGATATAAGAGATAATGATACCACATTTGATAAGTGTTAGCCTATTTCACCCTTTGGGTTGAAATAGCTAAATAACATGATGATCTTAGGAAGTAAGAGTTTTGGTCCAATCCTAGGTCTTTTAAAATTTTAAAATTTTTCAAGGAAAATAGTTTATAAAGTGTTGAAGGTCATTAAATTCCTTAAATTTGTCATTGAACCACATGCATGTTTTGAAGAGAATTTTTGTCTTGCAAGAGACTGTTTTACAATTGGATTAGCTCACTCCTAAGAGGTTAAATTGTTAAAGGTATTAAAGAAATGAGAGCTACATGCAAAGTCTTTGAAAAGGTCTTAGTCTAATCTTAAATGACTTGACTTTGTCAAGTCACGTTGTATGTATTTGGAGGGAACTTTGTTTTGAAGGGAGTGTGAGTCAAACCATGTTTATGTAAAACTATTAGGATTTCAGAATGAATGATTTGAGCCCTTTCCTAAGACTAAATAACTTGCACAATGCAGTTAGGACTACCAAAGATGTAACAAGGAGCTACAAGGAATATCATATAACATTGTTTTCTCCATTGCTTTCATTTTCACTGTGAAAGACATGTTATAGCAAAGCAGAATGGTCATAAAATGTATTGACTAAAAAGGAAGAAAGGGAGTTGGAAATGATGGAATTTCTTGCTAGTCTAATATCCCCAAAACTCAGTTTGGTTATGCATGTAGCATTTTTCTTCATTATTTCAATTTTGGGATCTCTTCATGAAGTGTATGGAACCTGTTAAAAATGTCAGAGAAGAAAAAGATACAACTTTTTCAATAGAAATAGTAGTCTTTTGTCAGAGAATAGTGCATTTTTTGAGTTTAAGAATTCTTATGGTTTTTTCAAAAATATTGTTAAGGCTCATTCATCTTTTCAAAGTCTATGGCTTTATATGTCATTTATAGAAGGTGACTTTCATAAAAAAAAATTCACATTGGAAAGAAAAGAACTTGAAAGGAATGATAATCCATACAATGATTAATGAAGGTCTAAGAAAAGTAACAAAGCAATAAACATATGGAATACACTCTACAACAAGGGAAAAATAATGAAAAGGGGATTACTCTCATGAAGTTTGTAGAGGGTAGACAAGAATGCTTTGTGAAGACTGTGGTAGAAAAGGAAGGAATTTCTCAGTGATTCAATGCTATAGTGCAATGCATGAATAGTGAATATTCATGAAGAAATATGATTGGGAGCACTGTAAGATATTGCTTCATCCAATTAGAAAACTAGACCCAGAGGAAGTACAAAGTAGCATTACTAGCTGAAGACTCTAGAAAAAGGTCTAAAGTTGTTCTTGTTCATGGAGACTTTTGAACTGATAAACTACTTTTCCATCCATTAGAGGATAGTGTTATTGGTGTTTTATTTTTGGAGCTACCAGCATTGGAGGACCAAATCTCTGATGCTTCTTATAATTGCATATTTTAGTATTATTTATTAAACAACAGTGGGGAGGGATGAAGGTCATCTTGACATCGGTAGAAGCAGTCCCATATATCTAGGAGTAGTTTTGATCATGTTGCAAGCATATAGGGGTGGTTGCAAATATTCAAGAGCTGACACTTCTTCAATGCCACTTTGGAGGTTGATAACTTTAATCTGTGGAAAGCAGTTTTTAGGCGCCCAAAATATTTTTGACTTGTTCAACATATGTACATGTCATTTATCTATTGTAACAAATTTCTAAGGGTTTAAAAAGGCTTGTATACTCAATAGTATGACCTCTTTCATTTTGGTGTTAGTTCTTTTCACTTTTTGGTAAAGCATTGTAAACTTGGAAAAGTTTATTTCTTATCATTTATGTGCATTGTAACTCATATTTCTTGTTCAACTGAAAATAAACATTGTAATACTCTATTTCTAAGAATTT